>CM025788.1:35118019-35207584 GCA_014636745.2 Centella asiatica
TTTAAATCCATATTTTTCCGCTGCGTTTGCTGGTACGAAACCCAACAATAGCAACAATCAAATTGTCCCACAAGTCCGACAGTAAACAAAGCAAGGTAGTGGCTTTGTCATCATCTTTCATATCACAATTAATTGAAGTCAATTGACTTACCAAGGTATTAAATTTCTGAAGATGAGCAGAGAACGATCTACCATCCTCTATTCACAACTTGTACAATTTCTTCCTTAGAAATAATTTGTTGATAAGAAATTTACTTTGGTAGAGGTTCTCCAATTTAGTCCATAGGTCCTTTGCAAATTTTTCAACTGCAACATTCACCAAAACAGTATTGGTTAGACACAACCAAATCAATCCTCGAGCCTTTTGATCCAGTTTCTCTCATTCGGTAATTTTATCTTTTGTTGTCGTATCAACAATAAAGGAAGAATTTTCATCCCCTTTCTCTCCCTTTCTACAATAAATATCGGCTTCGGATCTTCAATAACTGACCACAGATCACAATCCACGAGTAGATCCTCCATCTTGAGTTTCCACAACTCAAAGTTCTTTCCATTGAATTTCTCAATTTCTACTCTAAGATATATTCGCCGACATTTTAAACACATATTAATCTTAGAAACTATGTGCATAAACCAAGCTCTAGATACCAGATGTTAGGAATAAAACCTTGACAAATACCAAACCGCAAGTAAAGAGATAATTCAATCACAGAAAATAATACAAAGATTTACCTGATTCACCCAAATTCGAGCTACGTCCAGCATGTCTCAATATTATTACTATTGATCCAAGTTTTTCACAAGATATAATTATAGTGGAATATCTCACACTCTACTAATTTACCATGCAAACTTTCAATGGTTACATAATATTCTCACTCTCTTGTAAGAGACCCTCACATAGAAGTAAATATTATAATTTAGTTGATTTACTCATAAACACAATAAACCATTGTATTTATAAACTCTAACATAATGTTAAAAACCCAAAATGAATTAGAACTATAACCAAATTCAAAATTCAAAATTCAAATGGAAACCTATTCTGATTAAGAACAGAAAATAAAACACATCACAATAGAAAATAAAAAACCTATTCCTAATTGAAAAAAATAATATTAAAATATGATCTAACTCTAACAATCAAAAATAAATGTGTGTCCCAATTATTGATCATGCCAAAAACACTAACAAGAGTCCCATCTATCTGCCAAAAAAAGTACGTGCTCCAACATGTGATTGAGATAAACTGGAAGACAAGACGAACAACATTAATCACCAAACAGCTTCTGCAACTTCACTACCGAGTATGGCTACCAAGCCGTTGAAAAAACATTATTACTACTACTGTCCATGTCACTATCGAGGGCGGGCTCACAGAGTTAGTATACGTGGTCGACTTCTTTAAGGATTTCTTTAAAAATTTTCAGTAACATTTATCGAATTTTATCAACTGAATTAAGATAACTAAACCAACATTTGTTAACACTGTTTTTCATCTATCAGTAACATTGTAACAATAATACTGAAGTTACATTTTTTTTTTTTTATGCTTTAATGTTAATAATGATATACATAATATATAGTGTATAGTTTAAGATCGTCATATATTCAAAAATTCTTTTTATACATGTCAATTTTATATTTATAAGTAAAATACTTGTATCATGTGTAATAAGAATTCTATTAATGTGAAACCTGATACAAGCAATCAAATAGTCTAATGGCATTCACCATCAATTAAAAACATAGCAATGTAAACTGAAATTGAATTACAACTTCTTATAAAATTCCAGAACACTAAAGACAGACGCACTACATACAACTTTTATAGCTGCAAATCCTGCCTCCATTGCCAGTCTCTCAAATTCTCTGAATGTCCGTTCTTTTCCTCCAGGATTCATAGTCAACATCACCATGTCGCCATGACTCGCGTGATATTTCGCTAAGCCGCTCTCCGACTGCTCTTCCATTATTGATTCCACAGCGATCACTTTTCCGGATTCTGGTAGCGCGTTACAACAGTTCTTCATAAGTTTATGGCAGTGTTCATCGCTCCAGTCGTGAAGTATCCACTACAGGTGGAAGTAAAATTGAAATTTTCTTAAGGCAATGTTACAACAAATAAGGTTCCACCGAACAATCAATACATGCTATTTTTTGTTTCAAAATAAGAAATACGTTTTGAAATTTAATATATCATTGTTTGATTCAAAAAAGTTAAAACGTATCTCTAATTTTAGACCGAAGAACTCCTGATTTAAGAATTGCATAAGCAGTTTATTGTATAAATATTTGCCAATCATAAAAATGAAATTTCTTTTTTCCAAAGGGAGAGTACTAAAAACTAACCTTCATGAAAATGACCTCGCCTTTTGGGACACTTTCAAACATGTCTCCTCCAACATGCTCCACGCCTAGCAATAACAAAGTCACCGATTATAACTTCTTATAACAAAAATATACAAGAGAATATTTCTAAGGTGTGATAACTCAAATGTCAGAATGTTGGTCGCTCCTGACATTGGTGTGCTGGACCCTGGAGGTTTTTTCAAATGAATGTGGTGGTTGCAGACACAATGTGCCCCAACTTGCCCAACTCCCATTACATTCACCAAAAATAGAGTAAAAAAAGAAAGTATTCCTTGTGGATTATGTAATTATGTAAGGGAAGCACTATCTTGTGCATAAATTTACTTGTACTATACTATGTGCATCAAAGATTGTATTGAAGTGGGGCCTCATGTGGAAATATCAAAATAGCTTGTGGAATTATCAATTCCCTTATATAAATGTCCAGGTGAGGAATGAGTTATCCGATAGGGGCATGAATAACAACCCGAGGTGGGAAATGAGTTATTTGATAGACGTGTGAATAACACTTTTATTTATTAAATAGTTTATCGCTCGTATTGTTGTACTAATGTACAATATACAACAAAAATGACTCTGAATTCGATGATATTTATTGCTTCAGTTAATATTTCCGAGACTTTGATATTTTTAAATTTTATTGCAAAATCACATAGTTTCACTCATTCAATATTGATAGCAGCCTTATTTGGATGTGGAGATGTGTATTAAATTACGTACACGGAAGTTAAGAGTCTTTTGCACAAAAAAAGTTTAAAGACTTTTTTGCTGGTGCACTCACACGGATTTTTTTTATATTCTCTATAATCTCTATTTTAAAAAATAAAAAATTAAAATTTTAAACATTATCTCCGCATCAAAATTTCTAAAATAGAGAATATGTTAAGATATTTGAATAATAAATTTCTACGTCAAAAGATTTACTATTTAAATCTTTCTAATCTGTATGATAGAGATACTGGTAAAACTTTAAAAAAATATAAATTTTAAAATATATGATAAAGTGTAATTTAATCTGTTAAGAGATTCCGGTGCAAATAAACTTAAAAAAGTAAATGAGGTAAGGAAATCAGGAACAAAAATATTACCTGCAATGGGAGAGGCATCTTTGATGACATGAGGCAAATCAAAATTGTACCCCTTAATCTGTGGGTATTTGGAAATGATCAAAGCCAAAGTTGCCCCAGTTCCACCACCAACATCTACAATATCTTTAATTCCCTCAAATCCTTTGTAAATTTCAAGAATCTTTTTCATGATAATGGTAGTGGTGTTATGCATTGCTCTGTTGAAAACCTCATTGAACCTGCTGTCTTTTGCAGGGTATTCAAATGCATGCATGCCATAGACCTTGTTGAATGGAACTCCTCCCTCAATAACTGCATCTTTCAAGTGGTACCTAAGATAATTCATCAAATCAATACTATATTACGAATCAGTGAAACGACAGAATCTAACAAAATTATTTTTTTTTCTTTTTTTTTTTTTTTTGATAAAAAAAAATGAGTTCTAGTAAAAACATTAAAAAGAAACAAAAACAATGTTATAAAAGACATTAATACGCGGATCTATGCGATAAAGGAAAGACCTAACAGTGAGAAAAAGAAGATGGAGGAAACAAACCAAGTATCCATAACAACTTTGTCTTGAAGCAGTAACAATTGAGGAGCTAGTGAAATCCCATCTTCATCACGAATAAAATACTTGCAAATAGGTGCTAGACCATATAAACTCTGCTCTTTCCCATCTTCACCATTGACAATTGAGCAAGTAAGAATCGAATTGCTGGCCAAAAACCGAAGAATGCGATCCAGAACCACCGGAGCTTCCGGATTTTTTGTCGGAAGAAATTGTGAAATCTCATGAGAAGACAATTTTTGAGCTTCGTTTCCGAAAATATTTCCATCGCCATTAGCAGCAGCAGCAGAAGCTTTAGCCATGATTTCGAATAAATCGAGCTCAACAGCAGCTTTCAACACCATGGAAAGAACTGTGCCGCTGGCCATCCGAAACGCCCTCAAGAATTCGTCGTCGACGTGATCGCCGGCGTCGGACATTTTTGCTTTCTGCAATTCCTTTGACATGATAATGGCTTTGAAGCTAATTGATTAGTGATGACGATGATACGAAACAATCAATCAATATATGAAATAATGAAGTTAGAAGATAGGTGTTGGAGTGTTTTCATCCGCCTAGCTGGACGAGTACCGGAGGAAGGTCATCTTTTATTCTTCTCGGGAGCAGTAATTGAGATTTTCCTTTTCTCGATGTGCGTGCGTAAGAGATGAGTGAATTTTAAGGGAATTATTATAATATATAGAAATGTTTTGTCGGTTGTTGAAAAATAAAATATAATTTTCGTCTAGTTTATGTAAATTATAATTCTCTAATATCATTAAATTGTTATCCATAATATAATTTTAATCAAAAAATAATAATATTATACATGTTAACATAGTAACATAAATTTAGAAGAAGTTGAAAGTATATTAACATCACGAAAAATATTTTTTTTGGGTTAATGACATTTTAGTACGTATTTACATAAAAAAAACTTTAATAAGAAAATTTTTTATTGATTTAACTTTAATATTAAAATTACCATTATAAATATTAAAATTATTATCAGAAGTAATAATGTAGAAGTATAAAATATTTGACTGACCTAAACAGAATCTTTCCCTTATAATGCACTATCTTTTTTCCTATTTTCTTCATTAGACGCTGGCTAAAAATTTACCCTATAAATTTAAATAAAAAACCTAGTATTACTCTGTCTAAATTTATTTGTTACTCTGTATATTTTAACTTTCAAAAGTCAAGAAAACTCATAATTTAATAAACATATTTTATATTTAAAAATTATAAAAGTTGTCTTTGGTTGTATATTAATAGTTATGTATGTGTCTTTGTCTAATAACATAAAACGAAATTTTTAATTTAAATTTGTTCAATTTAATTTGAAAAAATCAGAATATAATAATTAAATTCGGACAAATGCAATACTTGATAATGTTTAATGTGTATTATTATTTGTGTATATTTATTTTGCATTAAACTTCATTTTGCATCATTATTTTGTATATTTATTAAGAGTATTTTTATGTCAAATTATAAACAGTAATATTTGGTCATTGACGAAGATGGCACCAAGTACTTGTTCGGGTAAAAAAATCTAAATTTCAAAGTGAAAATAAAAAGGGAAAGAAAACTAACGACAACTGAAAACGTCAATACCGGGAGTTTTAGTAACAACTCTTATAAATCTAATATCAATTTTCTAGTGCATTTGTTTTTTTTAACAAGTGAGAGGAGTCTTTTTGAGTTGAATAGTACTTATAAATTAATTATTAAGAAAGATAATATTTAATAATAATATTTATTGAATTTTATTAATTAAATTAATTTTCATTGACCATGTATTTTATATCTCATACACTTGGGTCCAAGTTAAGATTCATAAAATATAGTAGAGTTGATCTCACATGAAATAGTGTATTATATAATAGTATTTATCTATATTTAAAAATAGCAAGTTGATTTTGTATTTTAATTTTTGGATAAAAAAATTTTAGATGTTACTCTCATATCTTAAGATAAATTGAAAATCTTTT
Organism: Centella asiatica; assembly: GCA_014636745.2. Classification (NCBI taxonomy): domain Eukaryota; kingdom Viridiplantae; phylum Streptophyta; class Magnoliopsida; order Apiales; family Apiaceae; genus Centella; species Centella asiatica. The sequence goes on from CM025788.1 coordinate 35,124,007, forward strand.
TTCTCCAATACTATTATTAATAAATATTACCCTCAGAGTAATAAATTAAGAATAATTTTAAAATATTAGTGAAAAAAATTATAACTTTCTAGAATTTTAATTATTTCCTTAATCTGTGCGAAATTTTTTTAAAAATCGTGTATTTTCTTTTCGGGGAATAAAGTAAGAATATTAGGTAAGTGAGTGGGTGGAGCAATGATTATTTATTTCTTGGCCTTCAATTTCCAAACAACAAAATTAGTGGATGACGAAGAAGCTTCCGTGAGGTTTCCCTGTTGTCATTTTTTTTTTCTTTTCTTTGCAAAGCTATGCCTACCAAATCATCAACTTTACTTGGTTCGGTTCTCCCTAATAAATGATGATAGAAAAAGGAAGACGAAAAGAACTAAACAAAGAAACAATCAAACAAAATAATATTTATTGTTGTAACATTGGCTTCCGTATAAAGCCTAATATGTATGACATGTATCGAGTTGAAACTTTTGCAAATTATTGACTTACAAGAAACTAAATTATTCATGAAGCGTTTCGTGTAAATTTTTTCTAAGACATTGAATAAATTGCATCTAAAATGCAACTTAAAAGATTAACATAGAAAGTTGCATAAATAAAATCTCATGAACTAACCTTAAAAACCCAGTGATGATGTTGAATTACAACAACTTATAGAATTCTAAAACACTAAAGACAGATGCACTGCATATGACTTTTGAAGCTGCAAATCCAGCTTTTTTTGCTAAATCATCAAACTGTTTTTGTGTCCTCTCTTTTCCTCCGGGGTTCATTGTTAACATTATCATATCGGCATGAATGGCGTGATCTTTTGTCATAAGACCAGTTTGAGAATACTCTTGCATTAATAGTGTTTCCACAATTATTACTTTTCCAGATTCTGGCACTGCGTTCCAACAATTCTTCAACAGTTTTAGGCAGTGCTCGTCGCTCCAGTCGTGAAGGATCCACTGCATATTATATTGAATGGCGGAGTAAAATCTTTTTTTAGCATTTTTGTAGTGAATATATAATAATCGGATTTTTATTGTGAAATCATTTCTATATAAATATTTATTCTTTTGTAGCTCGAAATCATCTAGTAGATCATTAAATAATAGTGAGTTTACTATATATAACTGACGAAAAAGATTTTTTTTGCAATAAGTCTATAAATACAGTATATTAGACATGCACCTTTTTATATGGTAAAATCATAAATTAAAAAAATTCAGTAAATTTATTTTTTTTAGAAATTTTTTTATTGTAACAATTAATTTAATTTCATACAACCTGTGAGTTTATTATTATAAATTTACAGTATGATTATTATAAAATATTAAATTTATGTGTACAATATATTTAATATTGCAAATTTACAATAACATTACTGTAAATTTAATGTTGAACGTATATTATGTTAATTTAATATTTACTAGTATTATTTTTGTGTTAATACTTAAGGCTAATAATGATTAAGTTAATTTGATTTTATAATTAATAAAGATGGGTAATTTAGAAATAATGATATTAAAGTTGATATCGAGGGAAGAATAAAAACTATGTATGACTAGAAAAAAATATTTCTAAGAACTGACAGGCGAGGAAGTCTCCAAATCAAAAAATACATGACTCAGTCAACCCGAACATGCTTTGTAGCCATGTCTGGTATTTTCAATGTCCAGGTCACATTGGTTTAGCCCTTAATACATATTAACAAATTAAGAATTTGAGTTTATTCAGATTTTATATCATTCAGATCGTTTGTTTAGCCTCTCACTTATTTTTTAATAGTTTTAGTTTTATCTAAATCTAGTAAGGCAGAAAAATAAAGGTGAATAGATTAAGACCAAATAAGATAATAAAGTAAATAAATTCAGATATTTAAAATAAATAAATAATTAAATTTATATTCAGATCCAGACATAAATATTTAACTGATTCAATAAATTTAAATCTGATAAATGTATTTAGATTTCGACATTTAATAAAACAAAGGTAGCTTAAATATGAATTGTCTAGAATCTAGACTCGTGGACTTGTATTATAACATTGTGAGTTTTGGTCTTTGACTTTTTTTTTATCCACAAAATTTTTATATTTAGACTTTTTTTTTAATCCACAAAATTTTTATATTATTAACTTAATTCTCACGCGATCAGATTTAATTTTTTTAACTTTTAGATCATAAACAGTATGAGTTTTGATCTACCTCATATCTTGACTTTTAGCCGATAAAGAGTGAATTTTAGTTCATCTGAGATGAAGAATGAATTATACATCGATAGCTCTACATAATTTGGTTTAGTAGATTTCTAGCCAAACTCTAGACTCGTATTATTGACTGTCGGTTTCCCAATTTGAGTTTCCCATATTAGTTTATGTTGTACATGATTGATTGTTGTCAACTATATTTTTGTTGATTTTTATTTTTGTCTTAACTTAGCATATAATATGATCTTTTAAATGCAACTCTTTATTTATTTTAGGGAAAATGCTATGAACATTAATAATTTGTACAAATAAATGTACACAAATATATGTGACAAATTTTAATCGTAAGTCCATCAATATTTACTATTTCCTTATAGGATTTAGCCTCATCAGCTTGTGAATATTTGTTTATGTATGAGTAGATATTTATAACACCCCTCTTATTTTAATCAGATGTTGCAAAGCTTGCCATGAAATCAAAATAATAATAATAATCGCATTTCTAAAGTAAAGGGATAACCTTCATGAAGATAACCTCTCCTTTTGGGACATCCTCAAACATATCCCCTCCAACATGATCCACACCTAGCATCATCAAAGTACCAAAACCTCATGAGTTCATTATAAGTTAATTCAATACCATACATTTTTCACTGTCCGAGAATACTTTAGGGGCAAAACCACAACGATATATTGAGGGAATGAGAAAAAGAAAATACGATATGAGAAAGCAACATTTAAAAGATAATATAGGATATATATGAAAACTTTATAAAATTCGAGAGTGATGTTAAAAATTTTGAAAAATCAGAATAGGCGGCTGTCTCGCCTCTGAATACTCTTTTTTAATTACTGAGAAATTCAAGAAATCTTATAACGTTTGTACTAAAATGCCCCAAAAACTAAAGTAAAGAAGAAAAAAAAGTTGTTGAGATTAGGTATTGAAAAATGAAAAACAATACTATCACCATACAATATATTACCTGCTAAAGGAGGGGCATCTTTGATGACATGAGGCAAATCAAAATTGATTCCTTTAATGTGGGGGTATTTGGAAAGGACTGAAGCTAGGGTAGCACCAGTTCCACCACCCACATCTACCAACTCTTTAATTCCCTCAAACCCTTTGTAAATTTCAAGGATTTTTTTCATAATAATACAAGTGTTGTTATGCATTGCTTTATTGAAAACCTCATTGAATCTACTGTCTTGTGCAGGATATTCAAATGCATGCATGCCATGGGCCTTGTTGAATGGTATTGTTCCCTCAATAACAGCATCTTTCAAGTGATACCTAAACAAATTAATACAAAATTAAGAAGAGAAGATAAAAATTTTAGTATTATAGGAAAAAAAAAAATAGAATAAAATTACTTAATGTTTATCCTATTATCAAATTCGTTTTACGTTTTATACTCACACTTGTGATTAATAGTTGATCATATAGGAATTTCAACGTACTGGCTTGTTTTATTTAGTTTTGAATAAAATCTTGCCATTTTTTGGATCAAAAGATGTGCGTCAAAAAGCTTTCATTTTTTCTTCTTTCTTCTACATTAATGAAAACAAACAAAGCTAAGAATTGGATAGAAAATTTAAATGTCTCATCTCTTTCTTTTCCTTTCCGATTGATTTTAAAAATCACCCATATCGTGTAAAGAAAATATCCATATACTTGTGTGATAGTGTGTGTGTATATATATATATATATATAACTAACAAATATAGCTACCAACAAACTGTTACTGTGAATCAAACTTGGCATATAAATAGAAAAAAGGGAAATATATACTAAAGCCAAGATCAAGTTAAAACATGAAGGAGAGAAAATTAACAAACCACGAGTCCATGACTACTTTGTCTTGAAGCAATAACAATGAAGGAGCTAGAGAAATTCCATCTTCATCACGAATAAAATACTTGCAAATAGGTGCTAGACCATATAAACTCTGCTCTTTCCCATCTTCATCACTCATTATTGTGCAAGTAAGAATAGAATTGCTCACCAAAAACTTAAGAATCCGATCAAGAATTGTTGGTGCTTCTGGATTTTTAGAGGGAAGATATGATGCAATCTCATTACAAGACATTTTTTTAGCTTCATTTCCAAAAATATCACCACCACCAACAGAAGCTTTAGCCATTGTCTCAAACAAATCAAGTTCAAGTGCAGATTTCATCACCATGGCCAAAACTGTGCCACTACACATTTGAAACGCCCTTAAAAATTCGTCGTCGCCGACAGACATTTTTGCTTTTTGCAAGCCTTGTGCCAGATCTTGAAGCTCAAATGTTGAATGAAGAATGAAGATAATATATTGTTGTGAAAAGTCACGGTGCTGTTGTTCTTGTTATAGTCTTTTGACGTTGTTATTGAGAATTATTTGTCTTCTTCTATAAACAATGTTTTAATATTTCATCTTTCAATTATATAGTTCTTGGAAATATGATTGTTATCTTTTGATATTCTAAAGCTTCCTATAGTTAAATATTAGTAAGACATAGCTGTAAACTGTCCAACGAATTAATAATACTCCGACGACTCTAGAATATAAAAACATTTCGATAAAAATATAAGAGTTGTTATGGAGTATACCGTTGAAAACCTTTATTTTTCATGAAATCTTGTTTATACATGTTGATTAATTCCCGCTTATATTTACTTTTGGTGTTTCCAGAGTCCAGATGCAACTTAATTATAATACTAAACCTATATATTTATTCAAAAATATACAATTTTTAACTTAATGACAACTTAACTATATGTATCTTTGTTAGTTCATGCATCCATAATTAGTTTTCACTCACTTTTAAAACTGGGTAATAGATTATCTACAAAATATTTTTTAACTTAAACTACAAAATAAGTAATTAACTTTAGAGGATTAAAACAAGTCTCCATCATCATACCTGGAACACTAGTTCAAGGTTCTCGTCTTTAATGAAATATAACCCGACCAGAACGATGTTTTAGTCTGCTGTTATTACTTGATGCTTCCTCCAACTCCGTTACAAAATTAAAGTTTTTTTTTTTTTTTTTTGTTCTTTTCAAAACTGAATACCGGAGTTTTTTTATGTTTATTATTCAATAAAGTGACATAAAATTCTTGAAATGTCATCGCCATTATCATCATTATCTCATTCAACTATGACTATTAATGATGATTTCACCACGACCGCATGTTCAAGGCAATCCCAAAAAAAAAGTATATCAAAATGTTAAAAAGGAAAAAAAAAAAAAATAGATATATGAAGTTCATAGGCAGCAGAGCCTACATATATGGTGAAATTCAAAGAACCCTAAGTTTCAACCAATGTCGTAAAAAACACTAGGTGAACTCAAACAAATAAGGAACCATCTAACGTCTAAATAGGATTTAATTGAAATTAGTTAAGATTAATCGGGAATAGATGGAGTAAGGTGTTAAAGGACGGCTTAGCGCTTACACAGAGGGATTAATAGGATTTTTCCAACAATGGTTTCAACTGGTGTCAATACCAACCACATCCACTATGTTTGATGTCCGGTGACTCCATTCGACGCCTACTTCTTGTTGTCCACACCACAAACCGCACTCTCAGACCAAGTGACTTGCGAACACTGTCCTGCTTTCTCAAAGATGATCTCAACCCATTGACTTGTCTAGAGCTCTTGATCTGCATATCACCATTTGTAGTTTCAGGCAATGCTGTTCTTCTTGGAGAACAAGATCTCGCCTTAACTGATGCGTTTACGCAGACTTTGTGATCAAATTCTTGATGGTGATTACTACTTCTGTCGACAAATTTCACCTCGGACAACGAGCAAACTTGGTTTAGTTTGACTGTGATCTGATCAGAATCTTGTTCCTGATCAGAAATACTATCTCCACTCCAACTTAAACATCTTCTAGGATGTTTCGGTGTCATCCCAGCAGATGACCTGAGGAATGCAGTTTTCTTAGAAACACGACGATCATGATCCTTCTGAGATTGCTTTTCTTGTTGCTCATGTGGTTGATTGCAGCCTCTGGCCTTCAACAATTTATATATAGTACGATTAGGAATGATATAGAAAACTTCCCCCGGGAGCAAAACTGACTCAGGCCCGACCACATTCCATGGAAACTTAAACACATCAGGCAGCGCGACACTGTGTCTAGGATTTTTCCTCATGATTTCAGAAGCCATTACGGGTTCTCTATGAATCTCCAGATGCCTACCCGGGTGCACTAGTTTTACGACACCTTTTTGTCCTTTGGAAATCCCCATATTTAGTTTCTTATAGCAGCTTGTTGGGGAGGAAATATGAAACAAGCTTCTCACCTTCTTATAATTTTCCTTCACAAACCCTGTTGGCATTTCTTGGGTCTGACGGATATGCTATATGCTTATATATTTATATTTTCTTGTTTCTATACAAGATAGATAGACAAATGGTACTGCTAGTACTACAAGAATGTTTTGCCTTCTAATTGTACAGGATCTCATTTTTGTATGACTTGTTCTTATCACTTTTGATGATTTTGAAGCGAGCATTGTTGCATGAGTTTTCTGTATGGACCTCCTTAAATGTCCCAAAAACCATGTGCGCGATATTTTTGATAAAATGGGAATTGTAAGGAAATTATGACAATGATAAAAACAAAAAGGGACCAGGTGTGTAATGAAGAAAACAAATTTTAAGAATTCGTAGGCAATTACATTTCTCCCTAGTAATACCATTTTTTAAGGAATTTTTTTTAAAAGGTTCAATGGCTACAAAAGCCATTAGTCGGCACTACAGGTGGTTGTCGTCTTCCCTTTCCTTTTCATACGGTTTGCCCTATCAGCCCACAACATGTTATGAAATTAAAAACTGTCTAAAGACTCGAGACAAAAAACATGAACATTGCCCATCGGCACTGTGTATGGTAGGTCTTAGATACCAACACGTGTTTGCTCAAGCCTTTCGGCTCAAGCGGAAAGGCTTGAGTTCACTTAACATGTTATCTCAATTTCGAGCCCTAATAATTGGTAGCACTTTCAAAATGTGATCCAAATTAATCAAGATAACTTAAATATCAAACAAAAAGTGCTAAAAAAAAAGGGTCTTTGATACTACTATAATTTAGCTCAAGCGGCTGCGAGTACAGAAAATAACTTCTTCTTTTTTTGTCTTTATTATTTGTGTCAAGATCAATGGCTCAATAACCTGGGTAATGATGAGAAACCAAGAAATCTTCTGAACAAGACGTAAACATCAAATACCCTTGTATTATGGTCCCTATTGCCGCTCACACCTGGTGCCCTTAATATTACCGAAAAACAAAGGTCCCTGCTCAACCCGACACAGCACATTATGAGCAAAAGAACATTAATTAAACAAAACTAACAAACTCGGTGGATTCATTTCCAAATAAATCCACCCGGTCACTCCAACCTCATTTACGTATGCTGCCCAAGAGTAATAAAGATAGGTATTTGCTATGGAAGACACAACATTTGCACATTTGCTTGAAGAGAAAAATGTTCATCAATCCATCCAAACATCCTAAACAACCCCTACAACTTTAACAGTTCAAACGTAAATTAACAAACAAGGGGGTTGAGTCTTGCACAATAAGTATAAATTGAATCGCGTACGGCAACTCGAAATCCTGGACGTATACCTAATTATTGAGCTGATTTGGTATAAAAACGAATGCCAACAGCCACACCCAAGATGATGATTGGAACTAAGAACTGGAGAAGCTTGATAATGAATTCTGGTGTCTTGTCCTGATTGTATTGGGGCTGCTTTGGAGGAGTGTAGGCGATCTTGGAAGGGATGCTTGCTGTATCAATATCTCCAACATAAAATTCATCCAGCATTGCCTTCGCGGTGCTACTGTGTCCCACATCCTCAAAATCGTCGGTTGCATCTTTCCCTGTAAGCAGAAACTATTAAGATGACGACTTGAATGGAACCGTGCACAGTTATCAAAAATTCATTATATAATTGTACCTGTGGCTGACAACAGAACATCATCACCACCAGGATGGTCCTCTAAGAACTTGGACACATCAAATACCTGCTCCCACCCACCAAAATACATTACATAATTATTAATATCATAGAATTTGAGCTCCTAAAATAACATAATATATAACTACTAACGGTGAAAGTAGAAGATTGGAGACCTCAAATAAATAAATTGATCCTCGCCATAAATTTCTAAGCCAACATAGTACCAGTCCAACTTGGTTTTGTTTTCTTGATGCTTAGGGGTGCTTTCATGAACATTTACATGACTATCTAATACCGCGTATATGACTAACATGTTCGATATCAGGATATAGATTCCAAATGATCTCATCACCACGTGTTTTCGTACACTAATAAGATGCAAATATACATTTTATGTTGAATCTTAAGTAGTATTTTACACACACACACACATTCTCAAACGCATTCAACACTTCAGGTCTGAGAAGCTATCAAGGTTGAGGTTTCATTTTTATGAAAGTTGATTAGAAATTTTTTATAGTTCGACAATAGAAACATCAAGTCTTGGACTTGGAAATACACAAATCTGACTAAGTGACCACCTGTTGTCAGAGGAACGAATAAGTATACATAAAAAACAGATCACCAGAATTACTTTCTAGACCTTCTACGCAGATGTAGCAGTCAGGACAAATTTAATGAGACATAATGGAAAGGATTGTAATAAATATGGCCGCGACTAAATTGGTTGATGTTATTTGATGTATCGATAATCAGACTGCTTCTGTACCCATTAATAAAGTCTGTTCGGAGTTTCATATTGTTTAACTTACAGTAATTCCTTATTTCCTTTCTCTAACACAGTTTGCAATAATCAAATCATTTTGTTCTTAACAGCACAGAGAATGCGCCATCACATTCGGAACCAGAAAGAGAACGGCCCCCATCAACTAATATCTTCAAAGCAGCTCAAACAACCATCACTTGTTATACAAGAACAAGGAATTCTAGCAACCTTGCGCATAGGCCCATTGAAGAGGAGAAGTTGACCACAATGTCAAAAGCTAATATCTTGCATTATATTAGTTTTTGATTTGAGACCACCCTCAATATAAAAATAATAATCCATTACTCCAATACATCAATGACAACCTTGTTCACTTGATTAATTAGCTAATTTATGCTGGGATTTCGACCCCAAATTTGAAAAAGCACTAATCTTGTGGTTTTGGCACTAAGATCCAAACACACAAAAGGAAGCATTATTCTGTTGATAGGATATCCTTTAAATTCTCAAAGCAAATCAATCATATCAGTTCTATAATTTTTATGCTTTTAAACTTCTAAATGACCTATAAGGGTGAAAACGTAAATCAAATCATCAAAAAATGAACTTAACCCTTTAAAGAAAATCCAGTTGCTTTACAGCAATTTAGCCCCAGGAACTCAAGATGCTAACAAGAACAAACATCCCCGACAACACAAGTTACAAGCACTGATCTTTAACAGATCTAACCCATACCCACATGCAATTATTGACATTTTCTTTAAGATTCAAGACAGATAGTAATAAACTAACTAAAATTTGACAATATTTTGGGGAAAAGGGGATGAGAATATAAAATTCAGATGGAATGACTGGAAGAAATGTCAATGTCATAGAATATGTTACCTTTCCATGGATGATGAGCCAACAATCCTTGGGCGTGTTATGCTCTGAGACCTGAGCCAAAGAGTAGACCTTGCCATCACCACCCATTTCTCGAAAATAAGTGAAAAACAGAGAGATGGGTATGCAAGAAATCTATGATTTTAGAGAATGAGAGATGAATCAAGTCGCGGGGTTGGTGAGAGAGTAGAGAAGTAAGATGGGCTGTCTGACTCTCGTGTCCTTTTGACAATTTTTCGATTTTTGTATTTTTCCACCGAGTATTTCCATTTTTGTTTGATTCCGGGTATTTTTTATTAAATGCACCTTACTTTTAACATAATGTCTACAAAATAGGTAAATGTATAATTAAAATTTTAATTAACAATTGATATTATACTTGATTTAATTATTAATATTTAATTATAGTATAGTATATTAATATTTAATTGTAGTATATTCATTTACAAAATTATGAAAATTTTATTTGAATTAATTTATTCAAATTATTGAACTATTTAATGTCTCATTGTCTCGTTTTTAACCATTTTATTTTTCTTATACTTCTTCTTCAATTCAAATTAATTTATTCTTAATTATTCATTTTTAAAATATTGACATTTTAATTAAAACTCCATTCTCTTTCTAAAATCACGAAGTGTAAATAGCTTGAAACAAACAAAGTATATAATGACTTTGTTTATTTTATTTTAAATTTAAAGAATTCTAAATTTTTTATTATGAATTATACCATTAATTATCCATATAAACCAAGACAAAGACAAAGATGGTTCCTTGAGTTGCTTAACAAGTCAAACCGCCAAACTCATGTAGTCCTGTCCTAACTTACGTATGTGATGACATTAGTCTCTTTCTCGGATGATACTTATTAAAAAAATAATTCTCAGTTCAGTTTTTACATGTTTTAATTTTTTTTATTAAATTATGTTATTATATTTTTTTTTACTATTATTATATATAATATTGTTATCCGTAGAAAAAAAATTACAATGCACATAATAACATAATGTATTATATGATAATTTTTTCTCAGATAATAACATTAACATAATAACATAAATTGCACGACATATAAGAATCAAACCAAAATTGTTTTTTGTTTATTGTACTTAGGGGTGGCAAAATAGGTTAATAGGTCGTGTTCGTGTCGGGTCGACGCATATAACGACACGATTAAGTATAACACGAACACGACACGATTGATAAATGGGTCAAAATTTGAAACACGAACACGACACGATTTTTAAACGGGTAACACAACACGACACGAATAACACGGTTAACCCAGATAACCCGAATAACCAATATAACTCAAATAACCGATATAACCTGAATAACTCAGATAATCTAAATAACTCATTTACACATTACTACTTGAATAACTAACTTAACATTACTCTAAAATTAAACTTTTACAAATACGTAACTCAAACTCTACATAGTTTTGAGTCTTTTGGCAAAATAACATATTTTCTTAAGTTTCTTAAACATAAAATTACTTTTTATTTGTTATAAATATTGTTTTGTAAATTAATCTATATAAAATAATATCAATAAAAATAATTTAATAATTTATAAATTATATATATAATTATTAGTTATTATTATATTAGTATGTTTTTATTCATTAAAAATTATATAAACTTGTCTTAATTACAATATAAACTCATCTTATATGTTTGATATATATATTAACTTAATGTATATATTGAAAAAACTATTACTTCATATATATTAACCAATAACTAATATTATAAGGTGAGTTTAGATTTTTTAAAATGATAAATAAGTATTTTAAGTATATATGACTTACTAAGTCAATATATACTTAGTAAATATGATTCACAAATTCATATATACTAATCAATAACTAATTGATGACATTTAGTCTAATTTAAAATTTATAATGTATACTTAATTATTTAATTTAAAAAAAATAATAAAAATATAACATGATTACTTTAATAAAATGTTTAAATATTTTTGTTTTGATAATCAGGTTAAATGAGTCATAAATAGGTTTTGACAGGTTGACCTGCTAACCGGTTATTTTAGTCGTGTTTTAAACAGGTCGACCTGTTTATGACCCAAACTCATATAAGTCAACCCAAACCCTCATAAGTCGTATCGGATTATCGTAACGTGTCGAAAATTGTCACCCCTAATTGTACCGGCAGGAAATTTTTTGATCTTAATATATTCCAAGAAAAAAGATACTTTTGTTCACAATGTGTGCTCAGGCCCAATATAACTCCAATTGCCCATTTCAAGCCCACTCCATATCCAGTTCAATAGGCCCAGGCCCGCTAAGGGAAATTGCTCCCACAAAGAAGGAAGCCACTCCCATATACTTAAGTAAGTTGTTCTCAAGTTAACTTTGTGCTTATTCGAAATTTGCTCGGTTTTGATTCGTTTGAAAATAATTGCATTTAGAAGTCGAGTATTTTAAAGTACAATCGGCTTAATTACTTCAAGAAATACGACTTGACGGATTGTCGTGTGTTTAAAATAGTCATATAATTATTTTTTTGAAAAATGAAGAGATTTAGAGTTCAATTATAATGAATATGCGAGTATTAAGCAATGACACCCTCCGTAAAAAAATAGAAGATATATATGTATATATATGTGAGATCGGTTGAAATATTTTATGAATTTTTTTAAAACTTGCGAATTTGAAGATTTTGTTTTGTTTACTTGAGGGGAAAAGCAGTAATGAAGCAATAATACTATATTCGTGAAATCACAAAATAATAAGAATTTGTTGAATATTAAATAATAAAGGAAATGTTCATTAATCCATCTCCAATATTTTTTCAGTTTTAAAATTAAAAATACATTTCATTTACACAAAATAAATGTATGTAATTCTAAAATTCAAAATTGAAGTTAAATCTTTCAAACACATGAAGCAAGATGGATTATCATGACACAGATGAAGAATAATTTTTGTTAAAATTCTAAAAATCAAAAAAGTTAAATCTTTCAAACACATGAAGCACAGATGGATTATCATGAAGCACATGAAGAATAATTTCAAACAAAAACATTTACACTTTTATATCTTTACAAACTAATATCATAAATAAAATTATAGGATTTACAAGTAATACAACATTAAAATAAAAATATATTTCTAATTTTATAACAGATAATGTATTGCATTAATTCAAATGGCTATATTTATGGAAAATTAAATAACAAATAATTTATTATACTATATAATAGTTAAATACTATTTTCATCGTATTAATATGAATAAATGAATATAGATAACTACTATGAATATGAATATAGAAGAAATAGAATAATGGAATCATACACCGGAGTGATATTTTTATGGAAGAGAATACCTTAAATTAGAAGGTGAATTCAAGGTATGTAAGACAACTTGGATTTATTTAAATTATGTGGCGCGAGTCTTCATGTTCAAACATTCATCACCTTTTTTCTTATTCTCCATGTTCTTTTCAATAAATTAAATCAATTATTATTTGCTTTTGGGTCTGGCACAAAACATTACACCTCCGATTGAGGCGCATGTTTTAGGGAATGTCAACTTGAGGAATTTTATAACATGAGATAATGTACCACATGAGACATTTGAATATTAAATTTCACTCTAGGATTTGTGGTAGAATTTATTTGATATTATGTTATACAATTCAAATAATTAATTAGAGAAAATTCTATTTTAAATATGGTAGTATTATCAGTATTTTATTGAAAGGAATTTTAATTTTAAATCAAATTTGTATATTAGATTTTGAATTTGTAGTTTAATTAATGAGAAAAAAAACATTTTTTTTTTCATATATCAAACTTACTGAGTAAAATAGTTTAATTAGTGATCCTTTTTTTTCATCTATTTTTTTTGATATTTCTAATATGGTATTTTAGGTTATCTTAACTAATCCGAACTATACTTTGATCTGATCATTTTAGAAGATGTTGTTGATTGATAAGTCGCAACATACAATTTATTACTTCTGTAGTATAGACAATGTTATAAAAATTCTTATATAGGCTGATTAATCTCTCCATTTAAGCGTTATATTGCCATTTACTATTTAGTACCTTACTAAATTTAACACTAATTAATCTCAATTAACTCCAATAAAATTTTCATCTAGGTGAGGTTCATTCAATTTAGAGTCGGAGTTTAACATATGCTTTACAAAAAATTATAATTATACTCATAAATATCCATGAAAAAAGATAATTTACAAAATTTAAATTCTCAACTTAAATTATTTAATGTACTTGTAATTTGATCGAAATCTTTGTTCTACGTTCCAGAAACATGTATATAAGCAAAATAAAAAAATATGTAACATCCTTGTTGTTACTTCAAGAAAAGAAAACGAAAAAGTGACCATCCAACGAACTTAGGTGGTTTACTATTTCATACTTTCAATAAAATTGTGATGGGTTATAATTCATTTTCTTAATTATATCGATTAACTTATATTTATAAATTTACATTTTTGAAAGTTTTAATTGTATAAATTAAAAAAACATTCAAACATAATGGACTACTATACGTACATTTTTTTAATGATGTATGACATAAGCTTTATAACCAAATAAAATTAATATGATTTAAAATATTAAGATATTTTGATTCTTACATGTATATAAATAAGCTAAAAAAAATCTGAAAAATTCACACTTTGTAATGTTTTTGCCTGAATTTCAAATTCGTACAATTAGTTTTTTCTCATATATTTTTGAAAATAAAAGCATAACACAAATAGATATAATTACAAAAATGAGTTATAAATTCCTTTTTCTCACACATATATATTAATTTTGAGCTTCGCCTTGATTAATGTGAATACGTTAATAATTTTAATAGCGAAAAGGAACTTGGAAAGCTCAAATGAAGACTTATAGGTATAACATTATATACACAAATAGAACACTTGCGAACGCGAATATGAGATACAATATATACCAAAAATAATTTCGTTGAAACGTGAATTTTCTATTAACAAGCTTGACCAATATCTTCTGATCTCGTTTAAATTTCTTCAAACCGATTCTAATAGAATTGAATTTCTTTAATTTTATAAGATTAGAGTAGAATTTGATATGAGAATGGTGAATTAAAAAAGAAGAAAGAAAAAAAAATATATTAAATGAAAGGTTCCTAAAAATATCACAAAAGGCGTGGGGTGGGTATTGAGCATTTCATATTTTTTTTAAAGGTTAAGTTTAGAAAGACCTTTTTAATTTTATTTTTTTTGGGTCTAATTCAATTAATTTTTTCAGAGATAGACGTTAGAGTCATGATTTTTTGATTAATTTCTATTAATTTTTTCTAAAAGTTAATGTTATCTTTTTGTTTAAATCTGTTTAACGTCTTTTTTGTAATATTATTTAGAAATGCTCCCTTAACTATACCATGCTATCACTAAACTTGTTTATAAGTACAATTATTCTGAATAATAGCATGTTTTTCCCCTGAAAATTAATTAATTATGGTGATGTTGATAAATTATTTAAATTTATCTCTAACAAGAAATGTTAACGTATTTCTCAAGTGTTACAAAGTTGAAAAGTTAATCAACAAACGACTTTACTAATATTATAGTATACTAGCGGCGTTACTTGTGCACAACACATGTCGTTTTTTTTAATATTATTAAAATAATATTTTATATATTAATACATACTAAAATATTATTGATCATCAATTTTTTAATATTATTTTTTCATAAGGTGGAGTACATACTAAAATCTTTATTTAAAAACGAAAATATTGGGTTTTCTTTTTCTCCTAATATTTGAAAATGATTTAAATGTTAAAATATAAATTATTTACTAAAATGAGTTCTATGAATAAAATTTTTATTAGAAACTCACAAAAATGCGGAGTAGTATATAATTAATTTGTTGATGCATAAACGTAGTCCATCACATATGTTGAGAATGCAAAGTAGAGCTCAATTAAAGGTAAAAAAGAGAAAAAGAATTTCTCTTTTCTTATTTTTCTGTTTATATTGTCATCTAAAATTTCTCTTTTCTATTTTCTTCCGCATCTACTACAGTTTTTTAGTAGAAACTGTGCAAGATTCTAGTTATATTTTAAAATTTTGGTTCATTAGCTTAATATAGTTTCAATTTTTTGTTGCGAAAGGTATGTAATCTATTCTTATTTTGATAGATCTTAATTTTATGGTGGGTTGTGAAATGATTTCCTAAATGTTTCATTATTGGTTAGGTTTTCTAAAGGCTAAGTAATCTGATTTCTTCTAGTCTTCGGGTTCATATCTTTATATATACATATTTTTCTGTTTTTAGATTCTGAAATTTATATTTGTTGTGATTCTTTATTTTGCTATGAAAAATAATTGACAGGTTATTTTTGTTGTAATTTTCTTTCTAGCCTTTTGTTTTTTATTTTCTTATCTTGTAGTTATAATTTCTTTTTTCTTTTGTTGATATTAATATTCGATCACTGATACGATGATGCCGTTCTTTGAAAATTCACGCAACAATTCATTGAAATGTTTTAATTTTGTTGACGCAAGTACAATATCAACTGACGGTATGTAATGTTTTAATTTGTCGTTTAAGAAATATCAATTTAAACATGTAGTTGAGTTTAAATTATAAGTAAATGAACGGTATATAAGACGTTTGGGGTGAACTCATATGAGAATTGGTCTTGCGCTTTTATATTATATAGTATTGATATATTTTTTATTTTTCAAAAGCATTTTTCAATCCAAAGAAAAGTATAATCTAACTCTCCTTTCACGAGACGTTGTTAGTAAACAACTGAAAAGAAAAAGGTGCGGAGCTTGCTGCATTTTAATAGTTGACGTAAAATAAGTTCAATCTACAAGTTTGTTCTGCATATTTTAAAACCAATTGATGTTAATATTTGCGTACTTCTAAATTAAAAAATAGATTTTACTATTCCAAAATATATCCTAGTTATTGTCTAATCTTTTACTCCATTTGTCCTATATTATTTGACAAATTTTAATTTTCTTGGTTAAATTGATCAAATTTTTAATTAATTTATAGACAAGTATATTATAGATTTTAATTTCAAACAAGTTGTTTTTCAAAATTTCTATTATCTCCCTCTAGAATTTTATAAAATTTACATGTATCCTACATTATGTTTTGTATTTTGTCTTTACGAATTGTATTTTCTTTCGTTCGTCTTGCTCAATTTGTCATCCTGATTCCGCTTATTCACGTAATCTTTATTAACACCAACCTCATCACCAGAATTGAATTGGAACGCAGTCGACAAAATTCTGCAACATATTAGGTGCATCAAATAATTTTCCCAAAAAGATACAATTTGTAGAAATTATATTTCTTTGAATTTATGTGTCATTTTAGTACAAAAGGGGTCGTAATAGCTACCTACTAAAATAAGGTGTATTGCGTGTTGGGATTTTAATAGATCACACAAAATAAGTGGACATGGGATGCCGGCTGAAATTTGGCAACCTCATTAAATAGCTACCAGTAATAAAAATTTGCACTGTACAGGTAATTTGTGATTATTAGTGTAATTAAAATTGTTTTAATTATGATATATTTAATAATAATGAATTAAATTACGATTGCTTACTTATGTATTTTTAATTATTTCTTAATTAATTATATTATATGTGATTATTATATAACTTGAATTAAAATAATTAGATTATTATTTGATTTGATTACGTTATACAGACTATGTGATCATTATTTGATTAAAATTGTTTCATTTAATATGTTGTATAATTAAGTGCAATTGTGATTAAGATTTTGATTCGAAATTGATTTATTTTGGTAAAATATGATATCATATATGATTGCAATTATAATATCCAATCTAATTGGACCAATTTTTTTTTAAATAAGTTATTTTACTATATTAATTAGTCTGAGGCAATTGAGTTAAAACGAGTCAACTGAATTATACACCTAATTGTCTCTTCAACTATATTTATAATAACTTTTTTAAAAAATCAACTACTGAAAAATCTTACATATTTATCTTTTAAAAAAAGAATTGATGACCAATGGTACAAGAAAAAAATTGTCAGAGGAAAAATATGAAGAAAACGTTGACAAAATGTTGTGAAAAAGTATTCCTTGCTTTTTGGAGTATTTTAACATGCTTTTACGTTATTGTTGTATTGTTCTATTTAGAATGAAAAGTATATCTTTCTACGAGTGGTACTACTTTTGAGCTGTATGAACATAAAAATAAAAATGAAGTCTTTATTATAATAATATATATTAAAACTTCAAAAAGTCTAAATCAATATTGTTCAACTCCTAGATATGATACTATTCAAAAGAAAAAGGAAAAGAACCTTCTGAAAACACAACAATGATATGTATGTACACATGGGGGTTGTATAATCTTTCTTTTCTTGAGATGTGTTTTTTTTCAATTATTTTTTGGAAACAATTATTAAAGTTTAGATCAGGTGTATTTTATAATGTACTTACAGCAAAAATACAGCACTAATTGAAAGTGAATTCGTTTTATTTTCCATATAAACTATAGAAAAAACTTATGAGAATAGTCCTACTTTTAATTTTCTACAAATATATATATATATTAGAGATAATTCTGGCCCGGTCAATTATGAAGTGTAAATTTTTTTAAAAATATATTCCCTATAAATGTATTTTTGTAGATATAATAACTTATAAATACTAACTTACAATAATAAATATAAAAATAATTTATAAAGTGTTTTGAGAACATACAAAAAAAATACTAATTTGAAAATAATAACTTAAAAACAGTAATTTACCAAACGTAAAATACACTTACGTGAAAAAATTGAAAAACGCAATCACTTTAGAAAATTTTGTACTTAAAAGTAAATCGGTTTGAAAGTTGCCTTATGTAATATTCAAATGGTCTGTTTATAGACTAAATCGCCTAAAAGTAAATTCATTTGTACCAACATGTGTGTGACTCAAGTGAAAAGAATTTGAGTTCACTTAACTAGAGATTTCAGTTTCGAACTTTGAGAATATAAAATATGCTATTGAGAACACTGTATTTCCGAAAAGACTTGACTGAAATATGGTCCAAAATACATCGTTGATAACACTATTCCCCCAAAAAGATTCGGTCCGGATTACATTGACCGAAGTACGGTTCGAGTTAACAAATTTTTGTTTCTAAATTGAATTCTAAAAATGCCTAATTAATTAATCATAATAAAATTGATTATTAATCAAATTCATCTAATTAATTAATGCAAACTAACATATGCTAAATTTTAGGACCAATTCATTATTAAGTACTCATCCGTTTCATAAAAAGAATAACATTTAGATTTTTGAGAATTATTAATTTTTTATTTTTAACCAAAAATTAAATGTATATATCATAAATTTTTTTCATGAAATTTATTATGAATATTTAAGTTATAACAATATTTATAAGTTTGTAATTAAATTTTTTAAAATTTATCGCTAAATAACAAAGAAAAATTTAATTACAATTCTTGTTTGAAATAAATTTTTTCCGAATATAATTATTTTTTTGAAAGAGATGAAGTACATTTATATTCTTTTAATTACTTCAATAATGACCAGAGTTGGGGTGGGGGCGGAATGGAGTTGGGGGTTGGGTGGTGTTACCACATTGTCAGGCACAAGTCATCATGAATATAATTTTATTTGTCGCTGCCCACATCTTTAAAAAAATTGAAACCAAAAAAATAAAATAAAAAAAGAATTGGAAAAGTAAACAACGTAAAAGTGAATATGCAAATATTTTATAAAAAAAAAAACTCTACCATTTACAAAAATAATATATGTTAAATTTAAGAATGTTAATATGACTTGTTATTTAATTTTATTCATTTATTAGTTTTAATATATTAAACAAAACACTGAAACTTTTATTAAATATATTCATTATTTATTATAATTTAGGTGGATTTAGATAATAAATAGAATGTGATATTACATAAAATATTAAAATCAATTAGTATTAAATAAATATAAGACAAACTTAAACGCGATAAAAGATCACTTTAAACTAATCTAATTAAACCAACACTTTTATAATAATAATAATAATAATAATAATAATACATCTGTTAAACACAAACTCGTTGTCATATTGGGTGAATTATTTTGTTTGAAAGCCCAAGAATCCCAGTATATGTAATATTCGAGAATGAATGCGTAGCCGTGCTAAATAACACTTGATTATGTCCGTCCGTTATAGACGGCGACATCTCCTCGAGCTTTGGACACTTCAAAAGTCACGTCATCTCCCCACAAAATGTTAAAATTAACAGCGTTACTCACAAAATCCACTAAACAATTCTGCTGCCCACTCCTCAATCTCCGGCGTCGACCTACCCTTTGCAAATTGCAACTCCCATCCCCCACCGACCTCTCCCTTGAATAACTATGTTTTGAGCGGCAGTTAAAAGACACTAACTTGTATATAAATATGTATATATATTACATAAGTAAATTTGCAAAGCTACATTTAAATTTCACTGAAATATATTAACATATAAAATGTACGAACGCATCTAAAGTGCATTACAAATTGTTGAAAATGCTAAAACGTTTTTGTATGCTTCAATTAAAGATCATTTCTGTCAACAAAAATGGATTCGATTTATAACATTTAATTTAATAAGTATTTTAATATTAGATTGATATGTTAAGTCTTGCTAGTTGTCTTGAGTTCAAGTATCCTTAGTTATTCCCGATAATTTTTCAAATAGCCAGATGTCATATCTTGACTTTAAACTTTAGAGGATTCTTACTAATTGTTCCACATAAATCCTCAATGGAGCCAATGATATTTCTTAACTCATCTTTATGTAAGTTTCACAATTTTTCCTGCTTTAAACTTTTTTTTTAACAAACAAAAAAAAATAAGGAAAAAAGAGCATGACCAAAATACAATCTAAATTAATGGGAATAATCAAATACTAAAAAAAAAAAGAAAAAGAAAAAAAAGACGTATTAGGAGCAGCAATCGAAAATTGCATTTGCGAGTCCCAAAAAAGTAAAGTGCGTGAAAGGAAATACAGATTACAAAATGCGTTATGTCCATATATATAGTATGTGTACACTTTTGACAGCGATGTTGGTATTTTCTAGTTTGTTACCAGAAAATATACCCCACCACCTGCAAATCTCTCCCCCCGGGAATATAAATAATTTTTATTCCGTTAATTCTAGAGAGAGAAATTTCATTACATATAACATATACTCCTAGTTAGAGAGAGAAAGTTAAAGAGAGCGGAGGAGAGAGAGAGAGAGTGAGACATCGTAACGAGAAAGCAACGCCATCTACGCTTTCACGAGAATCATACTACTTTTAGTGAGAGAAAGCTGTTTTAGAGAGAAGAATTCACATCAACACAACCTCCCTCCCTCAACTACGCCCACTGTCGACGGAAAAGGAATTGTATACTATATACTATTACTTTACAAACACCTAAAGCATATATACTGAGACAATTGCTCTTGTGGAGCTGATCGTCTTCTTCATGTGAATGTGGTTGTTTTCAAGGTATGCAGATTTTATTGATTCATTGATTGATTGATCATCTGTTATCAGTTATGCAATCGGTAAATTGTTGATTCTCTTTTGTTATTTTATTATTAGTTGCGTTTCTAAGCTTCTTTTATGGATGTTTTCTATTTTTTAATTGTTTTCAGACCTTAAATATGTCTTGTTTTGATTATTTCTGCTGAATTTTGTCGTGCTTTTACTTGAATTTCGTCAATTTGTGTTGATTTTGACTTGTTCAATGGCTACGAGTTTGAACTGAGAATATTATAGATCTAGATATATTATGTTCTTAATTCAGAAATACTTTACTGGTATCTCAATGCTTATGTTGTTCATCTGATGCAGATTACTCATACTATTCAATTTTAATTCGTTTGAGATACAATGCCAGGTGATTTATTTTGATATTTACCAGTTTTATCATATTGATTTCCGAGTACCTTGTTGGTAACAGTGTTGGATTCCAAAAAATATTTAATATTGGTTGAAATTGAATAGGTCTAACCCAAGAAGATGAAAGGGCTAGAAGATCTGATTTTGAGATTTCTGAGGATGAGAGAAAAAGAATACGGATCAGATCTTTGAAGAAGAGGGCGATGAATGCTTCAACAAAAATTTCTCACTCCCTCAAGAGACGTAGCAGTAAAGTTGCTCATTGCCGATATGCGTCAATATCCATTAATGACTTTCGGGATGAGAAGGAAGAAGAGGCTGTGAATGCGTTTCGTCAGGTCCTGATTGAGAAAGATCTGCTCCCACCTCGCCATGATGATTATCACACAATGCTGAGGTAATGTTAAACATTTGTATGACAATTCGTATAGTATTAAAAATTTTAGTGGGTTATAAAGTATTTGCTTCCATTTCTTCTGAAGCACAATTAAAATTGTTAAAGACACCAACTGTAGATGTTAAATTTCAACTTTCAACTGACAACTGGAAATGAGGTATAGAAAAGGTCACTGGATCATTTCATCAAAGAAAACAGACCACGTTAGAGTCTTAATAGATAGCCAAATCAGGGTTGTTATGATCATCATTATCATCAGAAATACATGTACCAATTCACCATGTGTTGGGATGACAAGTTCAATGTATGAGAACTTGCTTTCAGGCTGAAATCCTTCTATATTCAGCGAGTCTTTAATTCCAAGGACAAAATACGAGGAGAATACTTTTTTGACTCAGTGAATCATATATAGCCGTATACACCCTGTGGTCCTGTTGATCGTTGATTCTGGTGGAAACCTTCATTGCTTAAAGAGTTAAAGTAAGACCTGAATGAAATCCTAGTCATTCTTTTTTACTATGGGAGCAGGCAGACACCTGAAGCTTTTGCTGGTTTAGGAGCATGTCATCTTGTTTGTCAAATGCTAAAATGATAGAACTCAAAGAGTGAGTCAACATGCAAGAATAACAAGGTACAGGGAACATGTCATCGAAAAAATGAAACAACATATAGCATTAAATGCAAGAATGTGAAGTAAATTATAGAAATGCTGGTTCTTCATGGCTAGTTATGCAATATATATGTACACACACGCGCGCACTCACATACTAGATATGTCAGTATGTATTTGAATATTATTTGTGATACTGGCTTTTCTGAAATACTAGAAAATTGCAGAACCAAGATAGCACATTCAATCAGTGGACCATCTGTAAAATTGAAATTTTTACAAAACGAGAAAATGAAACGGTTATGCGACAATATCTGTTTAACTGGTTTTGGAGGTATATAAACATATGCAGAGTTATAAAGTAAACATTACAGAATAGTCCTCAATACCTTGAACTTATTCATGTTAAGCAATGAAGTGTTTTCTACCTTTCGTGAATAAACTTATAACTTACACGCAGTAACTGCTGGAAGACCTAGTTCTTGATAAATTATTTTGGTTATGTTTTGTATAACCTCAAACATCAAGTCATAAAAAGCTCAAAAGGCTGTTATCTTCTCGTAAAATTATATCTTTCCTTCATTCAATGTTACTTTTTAATTGTTAGAGGACACTTGGTTGCTATTACAGATTTCTGAAGGCAAGGAAGTTTGACCTTGTCAAGACAGTTCATATGTGGACAGAAATGCTAAATTGGAGAAGAGAGAACAGAGTAGACTCTATTATACAGGTAACAGGCTATCATAGTTTTGAAGTCTACTACAGTAGTTATTAAGTAATGGGTTCTCAGTTCCTAATGGATTGAATGCATGTAATTTGGATATTAACCAGCATGAGCACAGAGATGGAGCAACTGAAGCTCATTTTCGTGGTTGGGGTTTATTCTTGGTTGCAATTTCTGCAAACTCATCATACCTGCCATCCACCATATAGTCTCTTTCATCATAATAAAAGAGAATTATAGACTCATATCATTTATTTCTGGACCCACGAAGGCATCTGCCATATTTTTCTAGTTGCATAAAGATAGTTTCAAACATTCTGCTCTACGCATATAATGAAGGCATTCTAACTGATATTGTAGTACAAATGATATTTGTTTAGGACTTTGTATATGAGGAATGCGATGAAGTTAAGAGACATTATCCGCATGGTTACCATGGCGTAGACAAAGCAGGACGCCCTGTTTATATTGAAAGACTCGGGAGAGTCGAACCGACTAGGCTTATGAATGTCACTACAGTTGATAGATTCTTAAAATATCATATCCAAGGGTTTGAAAAAACTTTTTCTGAGAAGTTTCCGGCATGTTCAGTTGCAGCCAGGAGGCATATAGATTCTACAACAACAATAATTGATGTTCATGGGATGGTTAGTGTTGAACCCACAGAGAATCTTTTTCTTCCACGCATAACATTTCCATATAACACAATCTTCAACGCATCTCAATATTTAGCTTTGTGCAGAACTGGATGAGTTTTGGCAAGGTGGCACATGATTTGGCTATGCACATACAGAAAATAGATGGTGACAACTATCCTGAGGTACCATGTTTTCTGTGGTTAAAGAGATTTGGTATATTTTTATATCTGTGTTCAAGTTCTAATTTATTACCCATTCTATAGACTTTGAATCAGATGTATATTGTTAATGCTGGAAGTGGATTCAAGTTGTTGTGGAACACAGCAAAAAGAATTCTTGATCCAAGGACAACAGGAAAGATACATGTAAGAGAAATGTAGTTTATGATAGTATTCTAATATATATACAATGTTACGCGAAGCAATTCATGATTGATGGCGAGCTGATCCACAGGTCTTAGGCAGCAAATTTCAGAAACAGTTGTTTGAAGTCATAGACCCAAGGTTAGAAATCCGTTTATTCTCTAGTATTTTAAAATTCCTATATGGTCACATCTGGAGGTGTTCTGAGTTTTTGCCTGTATTGATTGTTTGAAACTTTATTAAAAACAGCCAGTTGCCACAATTTCTTGGTGGAACCTGCTCATGCCCAAATGAAGGTGGATGTCTCACATCAGACAAGGGACCCTGGAATGATTTAGAATTGATGAAGGTATGATCCTTCGATGTGTTCAGTGGAATCCAACCATAAAGAGTGAATAAAAGAGAACTTCAGTTTGTTGCCTTGGCACCTTTACGCGTTCTTATGAGTACTTAAATTGTTTCTTCATGACCTGTTTTCGGCAGCTGGTTCATGTTGAGGAAGCGAAGTATTTGGGAAAATACAGTAGCTCTTCTGATATTGAAGAATTAGATGCCTACACTATTGTTCGTAAGGTGTGATACTGATTTATAATAGAAATTAACATTCAAATAATCTTCTAGAAATATGTGGTCATCTAACAAGCTTTGGTTCTTCTTTATGCAGCCTGCAAGTTCAGAATTTGTTTATGCTAAGTCAGGATCAGATGCAGGATTTTCCGCCGCTGCTGTCATGCAACCCAGGATACATTCTGAAGTAGGTATTTTGACCTTATAAATTCTTACGGTTAAAATATTTATATATTTATATTATTGTTATTATTGGTTGTGTCTCGTGTCTTATGGTCACATTATATTACTTTAGTGCCTGAGAAGTATTTGGAATTACAAATCCCAAATCTTTCATTTAGTACTTTCATTTAATGCAGTTTTTGGCTATGATAATTAGGAACATTACCATTACATAACAACAGAAGAGCTTCTGGTAGATCATAGATGTTATGAGACAATACGGATAAGCTGAATTTCTTTCACTTTCTGGTCAAGGGTTTCTATTACAATATGGGATACATACTACATGATTCAATTAAGACACAGAATACAATGTTGTTAAATTATTACTAGTATTTTCTTGTATAGCAGTGTATAAACAGCTAGAAATGTGAAAATGGCTCATATGTGTATCATTTTTAAATCCCACTCAGTATAAATTGTCTGTAAGCATATGAATGAATAATATGATTTTTGTTCATCATGTTCATCATCGGTGTATTAGGAAACTATGGGACGTCCTGTGTATGTTGGTCGCCCAGTTGGATCAGTTGACAATGAGGCTACGGTACACGTGAGTCCAACAAGTAAGTGAGATTTATCAATTCAATGTCTCTGCGTATTAATGTTGACCTTTAATATTGAATGATAGGATTTATGACTTCTAGTTATCTAAACAACCACGAAGTTCTACAATGTTTATATAAAGAGAAAATGTTCTGTTACTTAAATCGATAAAACATTTACTTTATTCGTGATAACTGTTTTAGCCAGCAACCTGTCAAGTTAAATTAGTGATGAGTTCTGTTGATTTGATAAATTGATTGGTTAAAATTGAAGATAGTTGTTAGTTGACCCGATATGTTTGCAAATTTAATCCAAACTGACAAAGACTAGGAGAAAATATGCTATCAAAAGATCTTGATGGAGAAATTGGGTTTTAGTTACCCTCGACTGTGTATAAAAAGTAGGGGGACTGAGAGATAAGAGATGGTCAGAGTGAATTCAATTTTTAAACAGGTTAAGGGGAGAAAAAGATAAGAAAATGGTCTGAGCGAATTCAAAAATATTTTCTAACAAGTTACGAACTTGTGATTTTCACTGCAAGGCATTTATATAGTTTCATTTGAACCTTGCAACAGATGATATGATCAGTGATGTTACACAAGAAACGCTGTTGATTAAGTGCACAAAAAGTGTAGTTGACTACTTATGCAAATTGTTTGCATGTATATATCTTTTACTGCTTGGGATGGGAAAGTTTTTTGCAAAGAAAGACTTGATGAAGTCAGAAAATGAAAACGAATTAGTAGATGCAAGTGAGTCTCAGCAGCAGCAGATTTTACAATCTGAAGAAGAGGACCCCCTTGATCCTTGTTGGCAGAGATTGAACAATTTAGAAACGATGGTAACTGAGCTGGTCAATAAGCCTACAAGAATACCTCCAGAGAAAGAGGACATTCTTCTTGAGTCGTTGAATCGCATAAAGTCCATTGAGTATGACTTGCAGAAGACAAAGAAAGTAAGTTGACTTCCTTGCTTGCACACGGGACAAAACTGATACTAAATTTTAAATGTTTTCTTGAACTTTTACAACTAATATTTGTACTAATCTCTTCATGCAGGCGTTACTCGCAACAGCATCAAAACAAATGGAACTTGCTGAGTCATTGGAGACTTTGAAAGAAAACAATATAAATGTAAGTGTACACTTCCTCTGGAAGAAGTTACTAGCAATCTTTATCTTGAAATGGAGAAATAGGACCTCGTGAGTTGGTTGGGCAAGGCATCAGACTAATTCAGGATAGCATTCTTGGTGGACCTATTATGTTGTCGCCCCCAGTGCGACAAAGTTAAAAGTTGAATTGGTTCTAATGAATGATGTCGCTCATCTGATTGTTGAAAATTAGAACTGTCACCTGCTCGTCATTTCTGTTTTGAGTCCATCTTTTTACTTACTCTAGCTAAGGATGTGAATATACTACTTCTGAACTCGTGTATGGAAAACTCTGGTAGAGGTAAATTGATTTAATGATAGGGAGAAAGATAACTACTCAGGTGATATGAATATAAAGGTCTCGGGAAAGCGTAACATACATATTCCTCTCCAGGCTTATAGCTCTTAATTTATAAGAACTGGACTTTACTGCTAATACTTCACATGTTCTCGTCAGTTTTCATTACTTCAAATATTGCTAGAAGTCTAGAACTAAATAAATCTAATATCTGCTATCAAGATTAGCACCCATACTACCTCGATGTTTTTTGAAGTTGTGAGCTCCATAGCGTGGTTGGAAGTTCAAAATTCTGCAGAAGTTTGAGATTATAGAATATGCTAAAGATTATGCATCTTTCTTTTGGTAACAATGTTACTTGTTTCTTTGTTCTTTCCTAGTTTGGCACCCTATAAAATAATGGTATTTTAATAATCCTGGCTTTAAGTCTTGAACGAAGTGATTCTGTAAACTGTATGGTGTCCAAGCTGATAATCTTGTGCTATTGATTACAGGGGACAAGCTCATGTTGGTCAAGAAGTTCTAGGTCTTCTCTACGTGAAAGATGAGCGACGCTGATTGTGGTCATAGTTTAAAAAAAAACAAAACAAAACCAAAACAATTCCCCCAGAAACACCTACAAAAGATTTCTCCCGATCAACATGGCCAATTTGAAAAAAAATATTTGTTTGAGACTGTCATTCAGAAGACAAGACTCCACGGTTAAGACTACAGGTAACCGTTGCCGCCTTCATTTGATTGATGCCGAACCATTGCTGCTCTTTTCTCTCGATTACTGATCATTATACATAATTTTCAGCTCCTCTGATGATTGTTGGCCGAGGGAACCTGCCACACATGGCTCGTGGTCTTTCATTAGCTCCCTCACAAAATGTTTCTTGGAATCGTGCTGCCTTTGCCAAAGCATTGTTCTGATCATTGTACATATAGTATATACTCATAATACTAATCATACAAATTGACAGAAATAGGGATGTGGGGTATATAAATTTTGAAGGAATCTTGATTTATGTATACTTGAGCTTTATTGTGCCCGACGAACCTGGATATTTTGTAATTGGCAATTAAATGTACCATACATAGGATGATATTTCCCCCTTGAATCTGCAGCCCTTTCTTAAACTGATAATCATATACAATTCCATTTGTTCCTAAAAGCATTATAGTTTTTAGCTGGGGTTGTCATTTCCGGTGATGAGGTATCTGTTGAACAATAATAAAATGTAAGCTACGGTAGCGAAAATTGGTACCAAAATTTTTAGTTTTCTGTTGCACTTGAGCTCTTTTCCATTCAAAACTTAGTAACACAGTGTGAAAGTTTGTGATTGAAGTAGCAAGTGCAATAACAAAAGGAAATCTGAAAGTTTCAGATTGATCTGCATATATAATGTAACGTAGCCTTGTCGGTGCTAGATGAAACGACCTCTCCTGTGTCCATCCTAGTATTCTACATCGAGCAGTCTGAGTAGGAAGCTCAATTAATAGGGGCATAATCCGAAAAGACGTTATCTCGGAGAGGTACTTACCGTCATGTCCTAGGTTAGGCAGTGCGCTAGGGAGGGGTGCTGAGGACTACTCTTCGTAATAAAGCCTGCGTCCAATTTCAGTCCAAGATTGTGATTTCCAATATTTTACAATTTTTGTCACCACACAAACTCGAGCACCATTGCTTATTTTCAAGGACTTCTTTAGATTCAGTTGAAGACCAACATAGTTTTAATGCTATGATAGGCACTCACTCTACCACCCAATTCGATCATGTTCGCTATAACTATTCAATCATTACATTTAAAAATTTGACAAAAATTCAAATTAAAAAAATAAATAATAAAATATTTTGTGATATAACTAACTAATACAACTAACTAAAAAACATTGCAAGTAAAATATTTAATGCTATGATATGCCTCCACTATATTACCTAACTCGAACATGTTCGTTATCATTATTTAATTGTTATATTTAAGAATTTGACAGAAATTTAAATTAAAAAAATAAATAATAAAATATTTCGTCACATAACTAACTAATACAACTAACTAAAAAATATTGCAGGTAATTTTTAATTATTTTCATTTTTTTTCAAAAGTACAAGTTAAAAATAAAAACAAAAAAACTTAATAATATAATACGTACTATACACCTGATCGAGCTAGTATACAATTAAAACTTGACATTATAAGAACAAGAGCACTACTCTGTCTCCCGGATTGGGAAATGAATAAGACACAAAAACTTTTATTTTGTATGTGTTTTACTTTTATATCCTTTAATTTCTATTTACGAATGTAAGGAAGCTGAATTTTTAGAAATTTCATTTATTTTCTTTACTTATTCGGTGGAACTCGTCGGAATGCATAGCATTTTTGTAAAAACAATTTGGAAACAAACCACCCTAAACAAAACTTGGTTTGTCAGTTGTCACAAAAAAGGCAAAAAGTAAAGTTATGCAATATTCGTATTTTATTAAAAAAGTTAAAAATAAAATATTTGGACCCAAGAGAAAGCCCAAGAAATCCCAACCCCAAGTTAAAAATAAAATATTTGCACATGTTTATAAAAACCCAACCCCACACCACTCCTACTCAAAACCACCACCACCACCCACTACGCACTACCACCGCCCTCCTCCACCGCCACCCATATCACGAAAAACCATATATTACCGAGCCCCATTTCCCCATGCCTTAATCCATTTAATGGCTTCACCCTCTCCCTCCTCTTCCCCATCACCGCCACCGCTACCTCTTCCACCGCCCCAGCCACCTTACGAAGACGAACCCCAATCCCCCAAATCAACTGCACCGGCAAACACCACCACCATCACCACAGCCAAGAAACCTCAACCCCTCCCTTGGACCCACGAAGAAACCATCAATCTCATCCAAGCTTACCAAGAAAAATGGTATTCCCTCAAAAGGGGTCAGCTCAAAGCCAGCCAATGGGAAGAAATTTCAGTTACCGTCGCCGCCCGCTGCGGGTACGATGAACCCTCCAAAACCGCCACCCAGTGCCGCCACAAGATCGAAAAACTCCGGAAACGTTATCGTGCTGAAAAGGGTAAACCCCGAGCCGATTACTGGCAGTACTTTGATCTCATGGACCGAATGGAGCGCGGACCCTTGCCCATTACAGCTGCCCGACCCGTTTCCATGGTTCAGTACCAGCAGAGTAATCAACCCAATTCTTCGTCAAGTGATAGTGATGTTGATTACATTTCGAATTTTGATAACAAGAAGAATAAGTCCAAGAGTATTAATCACATTGTTAAAGGGGAAAACAGCAGGGCTTTTAGGGTTTCCAGAAATCCGGTTGTTCGGAAAAGAGAGGAAATTTTTGATGATGATGATGGTGATGATGATGAAGATGACGAGGAAGAGGAAGAAGGGAGAGAAGAGAGTGAGATGGTGGCACAATTGGCTGTGGAAATTAGGGCTTTTGCTGAAAGATTTGTTAAGATGGAGAATAAGAAGATTGAGATGATGAGGGACATGGAGAGGTATAGAATGGAAATGGAGAATAAGAGGATGGAAATGATTCTTGAATCGCAGCAGAAACTTGTAGATACCATTCACAAGGCATTCAGCAGCTCCCATAAGAAAGTGAAGCTAGCTCAATGATCTTTCTAAGGTTAAATTTATTAGAGTTGATGCCAAATAAAATGTTCTCAATTTTCTCATAATAATAATTGCAATTATTCTCATCTATTTTTGTGTTGCTGTTTACAATTGGTAGAATTCTAAATTTGTTATTGAGTTGATTTGTTGAAAATGCATCGGAAGCTATTGGTTGTGAGATGTAGTTTTACTAGTTGATATCAATCGATCCTCTAGATACTTTCTGATCCAATTTCTGATGGTTGAACTCAACTGTTCAATAACTTTCATTGAAGTTCGTAATTGTCACACCCTTTCGATGCTTTTAACCTACTATACCATTGGATAGCATTGAGCATTTGTTGTTGTTGTTACCTTTTGAAGTGACGTTGGTATTAGTTTTGAAGAGGTTCAGTGTTTCATTTTGTGGGTATTCTCACTCCAAATTGAGAATGAATCTACATTATTGGTTTATAAGAGGTTTTTTTTAGCATTATCAGCACCAAATAGTTTGTTCTCAAATATCCTCTTATGACTTGCGTCAATATGCATGTATTTTCTTTAGTCAAATTGATTAGCTTAATGATTACTAGAATATTGGCTTATGTCGGGGCTTTGATAGTTTCAGAATTAAGTAAAATTAATTAATTGATTGGAGGGTGAAAGTTCAGTAGATTGATAGTTCGTCAGTATAGCTACTAGATTGTTGGAATGGGTAGTTAAGTACTTTCCCTTTATTTCAGTTCTAAGTGAGGAATGAATATTATGAATAAAATTGTAAATTAAGTACTAATTCACACGTTCTCTCTCAAAGGAGAGATGGGTTCTCCCCTTACCCTTCTAAGTTCATACTTTCTATGCAAGTTTCCATGGCTAATTTCTGGTTTTCTCTTTCAATTCTCTGTTACTCCATCCACTCCACAAAAAGAGCTACAATTGGATTTTGCGAATATTAAGGTTGCATGTTTGATTGAATAAGCGGTTATTATTATTAGTTTGTTACTAATGTCAAAGTGATCATAAAATAAGAGAATTTTACTGACAAATTTAGAAATAATAGCATTATAATAAAGAAATTATGCAAACTACTTTTTCTGAACTATTTCAATTTCAATTTCAAATGTAATTGGTTTTTGTGAGGTGGGGGGAGTAATTTTGTTTCTCTAATCATTGATGTCATTCAAAACTCAAAAGTCAGGCTTGAAACCTTACAGCAAATGCAAGCAGTACCTAGTCTCCCTCAGGCGAGGGAACATGTATGGTATACGTCTCACATGCTTGTTCATCATCCCACCAGTACTAAGTTGATGTACTGGTATTTCTCAGAGGTACCTGGTGCTAAGAACCAATTATGTTCGGTAGAATACTTTTTCTTCGTTGTAGAGGGCATCAAATTAATATGTATCAACAAGATGAATAATTGGCGGACTTCATTCATAAATCCATATCATTATTGCATATAAAATCATTGCTGTTCCAAATTCCAATCAGTTTCTCTTGCATAACTCCTATTGATTGTCCAAGGCTTCTCTTCATCTTCATGTTGATATCTGTAGCAATACTGCATTTTTGGTCATTATATTCAAGTGTGTGCAGGCTTGTTTCTTCCAGTTTGTTATCTAGATCTGTTCTGAGTTCATACGTCCTCTAGCTAGTATCTTCTTCAAAGAAATATCCTCATGCATTTACTGTTGAGTCTAAACTTTGTACTACATACAGATATCAGGGATATTGGCATAATTCCTGCTAATTTTGTTGCCTAAAAAGTTGTCTTATAGTGGCGCTGCACATTCTGAGAGGTTTTCGCCGAAACAGGTATTGCTAGTGATCTGTCATTACAATGGAAAGTTTATCATGATTATTGGGGTCCATTGAAAATTAAAGGCTGAATGCAGCTGAACAGATGAGTTGAAATGGATGCTCCATCTGGAATCTGGGTTGTGTATCGTTTCTCTATGCCTTATGATTGTGATGTAGCATCAAGCTATGTGGAAGTAGTGATTCAGATGAAATTTTATTTTGAGGTGGCGTATGTTACAATTTGAATCTAACGTGAGCAGTTCTGGTTCTAGTCCATCCCTTATTTAAATATTATGCTCCAGTTTTACTCTAGCTTACCTTGTTCATCTGTTCTTGCAAATGATACAAATTTCCTTGTTTTCTTCTTTCTCCGAGGTAGCAAAACTTCGTAATCCATCTTAAACAGAACTGGATTAGGAACACGAAAGTCTTTAAAGATGGGGAAAGAAAGGGCCATCACTAGATGAATTCTCCACGTCATGTAGTCATGTTTCTGAGTTTGTGACTATATGAGTGTTGTTGATACCTGCTGCAAGAAGTTCTACAGATGTGCTGCTGCTGCACCATTTGTCATGATTACTTGGTGTTGCAGTTTTTATGTTAGCTTCCTTTGATTTTTATCATGAGTCATGACCAACTTCAAGTAAAATTATTTTTACGGACAGTCCAACCTTTGACGTTGTTTCTGGTTTGAATTGCCACGATCACCAAAAGCCAAACATATGTAGAACGAAAGATGCTACACGCTAATCAAGACCCTATCCAACAACGTAATACTCAGTTATTTGTCAATTTTCTTTAATTTTTTATCATTAGCAATCAACTGCCCTGTCCAAAAATAAATAAAGTTATAATGAATCAAGTTTTGCAACCTGTGATTGTTCCGGTTTAAGTTGCCACGGATTGATTAGCTTCAAAGCATGTTTATATGTGAAAATGATAATCTCCACTCCTCTCCAGCTGCATCTTTTGGCCCGTCTCTAATGTCCATTTGCCAGAGGCCAACTCGGCTTTTTAGCTATGCGTCACACACCTCATGTGGATTTAGCTTTCAACAGCGTAGAATGGCTTTTTAGCTATGCATCACACACCTCATGTGGATCTAGCTTTCAACGGCGTAGCACACATTATGAGAGATGTTGAAGGGGCAATACAGATGTATTGCTACTCTTATTTCCTAGAGCGTCAACTTGATTTTGGTGGATACATTTACAGATTTTTCACTATTTTCGATATCTTATAAATGACAATATTACAGACCGATACTTATTGGCCAAAACCTGAAGATATATTCACCGAATGTCACATGGAGCTCGGAGGGACGGATAGAGAACTAACAACCAACAAGATTTCCTGCTAATTTTGGCGAGATCAGACTCAAAAACCTGGAGATTTGTATTCACAAATTTGCTCGGGCTTGGACCACAATAGTAATGCTATCAATAATACAATTGGGTACAAAGATGGGCTAATCTATGTAGGGCCCTTCCATAAATGAGCAGGCGAACAGGCGAACACTTGATGGCACTATGACTAAGACGGAAAACTAAAGGGAGAGATGAAACCCTGTACATAAATTTCTATATTGGTTTCTATTCTCCCAGAATTCTAATATTGGTAGTATACATAATGCCCTGAAGATAGCCCTGTCCATATTTCTTCCGTTGAAGTATAGTTGCCCTGTAGACTTAACAATCAGCAAGCCGTGTCCACCTCATAATGCCCTGATGGAGTCACAATTCGTCTGCAGAAGACAGCAGCACATTGGCATTACTGTTCCATAACATTGTGAAAAACATGAAACTAGTGGTACTGATCAAAATACAAAAGCTGCTGTTCCAACTGACAGAAAGAAGGAGCTCACCTGTACATTGTTGTTACATGCTGCATACCAATCTAATTTGGGCAAAGGAAGTTGCTCCAAGAATTACTCCATCTTGTTGGAGTACTTTACAGTTTATACTTGCGGAGAACTGACATATAAAGCATTACTTCCTCCATGCAGGAGTTGGGTATCCTGCTGATATTTCTGCTGTTCTAATTCTTCTTGTTGCTGCTGTAAAGGAGGCGACGATGTGGGAGGTTGCAGCTGTGAGGACTGGTGCAACCACTGTACACAACTATCATGGTCTCCAGAGGGAAAGCTCCCTGAAGACTGCCTCTGGGCCAGACCTTGATTGACAGGAGGCAGGAGCTCACTACCAGAATTTGTCAAAGGTGGAGAGCCTGCAGAATACAACTGCGTTGGATGATTGGGAATACAGGTATCATATTCTGGTTCTGATGCCCTCAATTGAGTACTGACAGAGGAAACAACAGGTATTGCATTAGTCGCATCAACAGTGTCTGCCACAGGGGTGATTGTAGTTGTACCTATCTCGGATGAATTATTGACGGGGTGCAGGAAGGGTTGAGTATCTCTACCTTGCAGCTTCTTTGGTGGCTCAGAATTTACTTGGCAATTTTGGTGAAGCAATCTTTGAACAGTTGACTTAGTTTGATTTCCTATCTTTAAGTGAGACTGGGGATGATGCTGATTTTTGGATGATATAAGAGGTGGGGGAACAGCTTGAAATGAAGGACCAGCAATAGCATGAGTTTGATTGTTTGTATCAGAATGAGTTACTTGGCCAGAATAGAGTTTTGGCTGATTAGTGGGAACTGATTGTTTGGGAGGTTGAATGCTATTTACTCCTAGCCCTGAATGTGTGTCCTGCTGTTGGATCATAGGCGTAACCTGCTCCCCTTTCTCTGCAGGTTGGCCTCCTGAACTAGTTGAGAGGCCACCTAAACGAGTATGATCCATTGGAAGATTCTGATTCCTCACCAATTTTCCTCTACCCACACCTTTAGGAGTCTTGGCCTGCTGTTGAGGTTGTGATTGTTGTTTCTGTTGAAGATGATGTCTACCAGCTTGTTGAAATTGATGTTGCTGAGGATGACGTCGTTGTCTCTCCTTCTGATTGGTTAATCCACTGCTACCAACATGTGGATTCTGCCCAATTCCATGAGCTGGCATCTGATGGTTATCGGAATTCTGTGACACTGAAGATGATGTCAGCGGCGAGATTGATACTGGTGACAAAGACATTTGTGACTGAAGTTGGGTAGTATTTGGCGGAGATGATACTGGTACGTGAGACTGCCCTTGAACAGGTGACAACAAAGCATTGGTTGCAGCAAATTGTTGTTGCTGCTGCTGCTGCAGCAATAAACGTTGCTGCTGAATTTGCCTCTCTTTTGCCACACGGATTGCATAGGCTTGTTGCTGTGCATTAGTTGCATGATTTGGTCCCTGAAGATGAGAACTATTAAGCACATGGGACTGTTGTGAGGACATCAGATGTGGCTGATGGTGATGGAGTGCGATTGAGTGACCAGGAGACTGAGTTGTCTGAATAGAGGAACCTAAGCCACCAAATGTAGAAACTCCTTGGATATTGCCTTGCTGAACCTGCTTCTGAAGTTCAGAAGCCATCATTTGTCTTTGATGCTCCGGATTTTGGGTATGCTATAACAGCAAAGCCAAAATTATATATTCTTTTAAATAGAAGAGTTGAAATTTAGATGGAAATGTAACAGTTTTATGAACAAGCTACAGCCAAACAAATGCCACAAGTATATAACTAAAAAAACATGTGATCTCTTAATTTTAAAAAATTCAGACTAAGGTTTTCAGCTTCAAATCATTTTAGCTTTAGACTATTTCAGGCTTTCAGCAAGACCAACGGAGCTGACTCATACATCTCTAAGTTCAATACAAAATCAAATCATTGTTTCACATGCCAAAGCACCACGCCTTTTGAGGCTGAAGATGATTCAGGTCATTTAAGATTCAAATTAACAATCATGCGGGTACTGGGTAAACAAACCAAAAGCTGATCGGCGACGAGAAGTGAGGTTGGTTGAAGATGATGTTTTGTGGCCAGTCTTGAAGGCACACAAATTATCATAAAAAAGTAGCACAAAATGAAAATTAGGTTTCTTCAAAAGAAAGCAGATTCCAGAATATTCTTTTTAAAACGTACTTCTCACTCCTTACGGTCTGGCTGACTTATAGCAAAATATAAATACTAACTTCTGTAGACATTAAGCGCTATCATCTATAGAAAAGACTAAAACCTGGAAAAATAGATGACTTACCCGTATCATATGCAAAGCATCACGAGGTCTCATCATAGAATTTCCTTGAACAGCACCAACACCAGAGTGGAAATTCACAGGGTTTGGTGTGGCCACCATACCACCGGTTAGCGCGCTGCCAGAATTCAGCAAAGGTGTCGAGGCAATTCCTTGAAGTCCTGGCCTTACTGTTGGCATGTTTCTATTCAAGCCACAAACTATGCCAACGCCATTCCCACCAGTTAGCATGCGAACACCACGATCATTTCCTGGATAAACCCCTGGAACAGGCATATTGGGTTGTTGAATGTTTCTACCAGATAACATCTGGTTGTATTGTTGCATTCTCTGCTGTTCGTCAATTGATAAAGATGCAGATCTTGGAATGCCAAATCTTCCATCTCTAAAAGTTATTGACATGAAGAGAAAATCAAATATGATACATATAATGCAGGCAAAACGGATGGCCTTCAAGATCTTAGGCATTACCTTACTGAGGCATTGGGTGGACCAGATGATGATGGAAAATTATTGCCAAAAATCACATTTGATGATGCTTGTACTGATAGATTCGCACCAGTAGCAGGAAGAGATGGTGAAACACTGCCCTGATTTGAAATTGGTAATCCACTGGTGTGAGGGCTTTGATAACCAAGGGATAGAATATCTGGGCTAGATGCAGGTGCATCACACAGATCAAGAGGCCTTCATCGGGAAAGTAAAAGGGAGAATATAGTCATTATGACAAAAACTCTTGTTATAAAAGCCCTAGGTACATGGAAACTTAAAACAGAAATAAGATATTATAATCGACATATATATACAGAAGCATAAAATATAAAGACAAAAACTATGAACCACATATTAAAACCATCACTTACGTCAGGACAGAGCCTCCATTTAGGTTATTTGGGCAGACTTGAGAAAGAGCAAGTGTATGAGAATTGTGAGGCAGCTGGAGCTGCTTTGGATCCTGGTTATCATTTTTAAGAAATTTCAAACCGAAAACAATTGTAACAATAAGAAACAAACCGGAAATGGGGTAACTGTTGCAGCAGATCAAGGATTCAACATATCTATACTAATCTCCTGATTCACAACAAGAGAACACATTCAATAGGACTCTTTCATTTTATTTATCAATATTAATTTATCTAATTAAGTACTTATACGAATTGGGCTGATCATGTACATATTAATTTATTTATTTATTCTTTCATCACGAATCGGACTATCAAGAATAAGCCCATTTATAGATCTATCAATCAAGCTATCGATGTATACTAATATATTAATTAACAATAGCCTTTTATGAATTACATTAATTGAATTAAACCTATTTTAAATAGAATTGATCAGAACATAATAAAATTAATCATTAATCAAAATTATGTGATTAAAATAACTATGATCAAATCAAGTCACAAATAATAATGCGATTTACCATAATTAATCAATACTAACTAAATTAATTATAATATAAATTATTAATTAGACTAACCTATTCAAACAAAATAATTATAATCAAATCACAAATAACAAATTACCCCCGTTGTGCACCAGTTTTGAAACTAGTTATATAGATTTCAGAAAATTCGATAATTATAACTCATGGCCTAAAAAAGAAGTTTTCATGGTACAG
The DNA here is from genome assembly GCA_014636745.2 of Centella asiatica. NCBI lineage: Eukaryota > Viridiplantae > Streptophyta > Magnoliopsida > Apiales > Apiaceae > Centella > Centella asiatica. The sequence continues at coordinate 35,162,428 of CM025788.1, forward strand.
CGAATATCTCTTGTTCCTGTTTCATCTTTTTTATTCAAATAAAGAAATAATAATAGACTTTGTTTCTTAGGATAATTATGCAAAAGCATGCCCTCTGTGCCTTCTAGAAAACTACTGACGTTCTTCAAGTCTCAAGTTAGAAGACACTCAAGTAAACAATAGCAACACCATAAGCTTTTTCAGTTCAAAGCATATATATTGTGATCATGATGATAAAATAGTACAATAGGTGAACTTAAACCTACTGAAAGCATAAACTGCAGAGAAAAGTCGAACATTATTTTCATGTTAAAACAGAACCACTGAAAGCTTATGCGAGCATAAACAGGTAGGAAATTAATTCCTTCTCCCAAATTCAAGCTTGTATTAACGTGAGGATGGCTGAAAATCTCGCGTATTGCCACGAGTTTTAGATTATCAACTCAATCTCTATTATTGGCAAAATCACTCGGAGAGACTTTCCAGGTGATTTTTTTGGTATGAAAAGTTGTAACCATCAAAATATAAATTTATACTGACTAAAACAAGAGAAGCAAGAGAAAGCAAATATTAAACATGACGAAGAAACTATATGTACAAGTTGGAAAAATTTGAAATTTCTCTGTTCTAAAAACAACATAAACCAAATGCCCGAAATGAAGTACATCTTACAGAACTGTCTTCACATCATAACCAACACAAACGTTGCAAGGTCATTATCTTTAGAGAAAAAGAAAGTAAGAGGGTGAACAAAAACAGGTGCAGTGCAAATATTCAGCACAAGGGGGTGGAACACTTTCAGTGTTGAGTAGGCCTAAGCTTTCTGGCAAACGATTGGATATGCATGCGTTTAGGAATAACCGAATAAGTATTCACATTCAAATAACTATTTAAGTCAACAACACTCAACTAAGAAATTTCGAACAAAAGGGGTCGAAAATCCATCATGTCAAGATGAACTATTGTTTTCTAGAAATGCACACACCTGAGTCCTCCGATGCTGTTTTTTTCCAATTAAAATAATTTTCTCCAAGTGCGATTTGATCGTACTCTCTTCCATTGGCCCCTGCAAACGTTGAAATAATTGTCTGGCACTACCCTGTGCAACGTGCATCATCCACAATCAAATTATGCAACAAAAAGCAGGTATGACATTGAGGAAATACAAAAAGAATACGACGAAGACGTTAAAGAAATTAAGCAGAATTAGTAATTGCCTTTGGAATGCCTGGTAAAGTAGACCGATAAGGTTGTGATGATTCTGAATCTTCAGCACTATCAGCCCCCTCACCAGCAGGGCTATCCATTAAGACCTTATGACGCTCCTTGCATTCTTTAGGCGTGCGGAATATGCACTGAAAGTGTTACAAAAGAAAATCAAATGCATTGCCTACAAAACATATATAAGATGGATACAAATGAATTTGTAATAAATAAGTGCCTAGCCCCATTATGACGTTTGTGTGAACAAAGTATTGTCAGGTGAGACTGTAAATGTAATTAAAACATAAACACACTGAATGCAACCCAGAGGCAGAGGGTTCAATTCGTAGATGAGGGGGAAAACCAACAAAGAAATTGAAATACAATCTGATTACCTTGAATTGCAAAGTGCTATAGATGGCATCACTGACAAGCTCCCAGTTTGGACCCATATCATGAACCAGAACAACAAGGGCCTAAAAAGTCAAAGAAGAGAGTATAATAGACACCTTATGCTGGTCAATGCCCATCTAAATATTTCGGGAACAATAAATACATTCATATTGAACAATAAATACATTCATATTGATAAAAGTGAAAACTAGAAGTACGACGATGAATAAAACCTGGTCTTCAAATAATGACCACGGGCTTCCTGAACCTTGATGTGCAGTTGCTGCCTGCAATGACTTATTTGTATAAATTAAAAAACTTATAATAACCAAACAAAATATTCACAGATAAAGGAGCAATTTTTATGATACAAGACTCATCACATCAACCTCAGAGTACCTTCAGTGTTTTGGCCTTCCGACCTCGTTCACGACCACCAAGCATTTTCATTAACCTATTTGGGTTGGACATATTACTCATTTGGGAAGCCACTGAAGAAGGAATCGAGCCACCCGTGGGAGTAAGATTGTCAAGTGAATTATCTAGTGATTGCTTTATCATTTTTGGCTTCTTCATGAAGTGCTCACCATATAAACCTTCATAAAGACATGGGGGTGTTGAAGACAATGAATATGGAGAAAAGAAAGATCACTATATTGCCAAGTTACAGATTGGAGTATTATCAGATGAAAGAAGCTGTACCACTGGTTCCATTAGATTCAAGTTGATGACTATCCAATCTCCTCTTTAAATCATCTCTCTGCAACAAGAAGTGAGCATAAATTCTTCAACTACTCCAGGAACGCCATGGAACAAGACATGACTAAACAAAACTGTCAATTGGAACATAAAATGTGCATCAAGCACAATAATTCAAACTATGGAGAACTTCTAAGCTTAGTTTCATCTTTCCGCAATGGAGAACTTCTAAGCGTAGTTTCATCTTTCCGCAATGGAGAACTTCTAAGCGTAGTTTCATCTTTCCGCAATCTCACGAAAACAAGGCTATGACCATTTCTATTGAAAGTACTAGCAAATCATTGGCCAATTTATGGAAAATTTCAGAAGTCAAAAATACATCTATGCAATCCCAAAAGGATCCAAGATGCAATTAATTCCTTAGCTTGAAGAAGTTTACACTTCTAATATTGGTCAGTGGTTAATGAACAACAGTGATTGGGCAAGTTCTGCTGATGAAATACATCAAAGAGCATATTTTTCACCAATGATACATCAATCATGGGCTTAGCAATTTAGCAGGGTTTCTACAAGTGGACCAAGAAAAGCTACGAGGAGTTGATTCCTCTATTGGTCTCTAATCCTCAAATCACAGTGAGTGTGAATTCTCAGATTGTTGTGTATTCTTCTTTGGGATTCTTTTGGTAGTTTTTTTTCTTTTTTATTTATTTATAAATAATACTATAAGACGTGATTCACGTGAAAAATATTAATAATATTGCATATAATATCTTATATACTGATACTATCAACTAAATTTATCATTAATTATTGTTAACATTTCAAATAGTCCCAAATCTAGCATATAATGAACTTGAGCTCTCCTATCCCAAAAAGCAATAGAAAGTTGACCCTAGTCATTACATATAAGATATACAATTGCAAAGTACTCAATGTCAGACAAGTTATATTACACTAACACTCTCCCTTGCGTAACCCAGTTTTTCAATTTTTATAGAGGATTACACATGGACCACGTATATGAGACCCATGTAACTCCAAACAGGAGATAGTAAACAAGGGGAAACCTTTTGGCCCAACTGAAAGTGGCTATAGAAGATAGATTAAGTACTTTTGTCCCTCATACAATGGGCAACACTTATTGATAGACCCCAGCATCTGATACAACTCAATTTAGCCAAATTCAGACTTTGGATTTTTCCATCGAATTCTATGAGCATTAATTCTAGAGAATCTGCCAGAAGTATTGGATAGGTCAAAAATTTTGCTCCCTCTTCATAAAAAATACAAGCTACCTTTCACTTTTGACTTAAAAAGTTAAAGAAATACATGGTATTATTGCATCATATTATACTTTATCTATTAACTGTTATGACAAAGTTAAGAATTAAAATCCGCATATACACTAGACATTTCATGATTTGGTCGACTCTGCCCACCTAGATATTGCACAACTAAAGTGAACATTTGAAACATAGGGCAGTCTCACCCCTCAAAGCACCATGATATTGGAAAATGAAAAAGTAAAACTTACCTGCTCATTTTGATAATTGGAATCCATTTGCCATTTGTGCAAATATGTGGAACCCTGAAACAAATACATAATTCTAGGTTATCACATTAGACAAAAAAGACTCCTCTATCAGAGGTTTAGAACTTTGAGAAGTACCAAATTCGTTGCCTTCTTTTTCTTTTTGGGTCTATGTGATAGCTCAGCAGAGTCATATGGTAGTGGCTTATCAAAGTCTTGTACCGAATCAACCTCTAAATTATTTGGCATGTGCAATCCACCTTGCAAAGTATCCCGATCATCCTGAAAAGAGTTGGTATCACCACTAGAAGTATCTGTCCTATTTGGTGCCTGAATACGACCAGATGTTCCCGCTTTAAAAGGACTTAAAACTCTCTGCCGGGAAGCAGTCCGCACACGTTTTGTTGGAATAGAAACATTAAGAGCATTTGCAGACCGTTTTCCAATCATTACAGATTGATGGTTCCCAACTTTATTATCAATGTATTGCAAAGATGGTAAAACAGATCCTACTTCATATGATCTTGCGGCATATGCCTTCACTAAATGTTTCCGCCTCTTCTGTTCAAATTTAGTTGACTTGCTACCTTCAAAAGCTCCTGGCAAGTGATATGTGCTGGTTTCTTCGCCGTCCTCTTCAAATGGATTCTCTTGTAATCCCAAGTCTATAAATATGTGCCGGACATGTTAACAATAAATAATCAACTGCGAAAAAATGCAGAGATATATTACAAACAGCCTCAGAATACCTGCTAGCGCATCGAAGCTATATGTTTCCACTTCTTCTTGCATGATATTGCCAGTTTTCTAATTGAGGATAAACATAGTTATGTCAATCATTGATGTGTAAAAGAAGACATGGCACTCAGCTGAAATAAAATATTGCAGGTCTGTAAAAATGACTACTTCACATAAGACCATATAAGTAGGCAGAGAATTCCAAGTAACATGAGCCAGCATATGAATGACATGGTAGCTGAATTTCAAGGGAGAGTGTGTGTTTCCTGACACTACTCAGTGGAACTTCAATTTATCTTTAAACAAATGAAGAAAGAGAACACAGTCAATGTGGATAAGCCAAACAATAAAAAGGGAAGAATTAATAGATTCTCAGTCGATGTGTATCAAAAATTCCTAAAAATATTCAAAGTCCCCCAATGCCAACATCCCCTAGACTATTGCAGTGCAAAGAAAGAAAACCTGACCCAAGGCACGTGAAAAGTTAGATAAGTTAAGAAACCGTCTCTTTCCTCTCCGCTGCTTTGGTTTGTTGTCTTCTCCGTTATTCTGTTTCTTTTACTAATATGTAAATCAGCTTTGAAAATGCATATACTATTGGGAGGATACTAATTTACCGACTTGTCATGATAACATGTTATATTAAACTTGCATTTTAGTTTACTTGAATATAATTGCCTTATATTCATAACAAGTAATTTGACTACCTGAGGAATATAAAACAGGAGGCAATCAAGTACTATTACATTAACTATATTACACACCTTCAGTTAACAGTGTGACTTTATAAGCGGTTATAGCGAAATTCCACAATTTCTAATTGAAATATTGTAATAATGTCTATTCCACTAATCAAAATTATATTACATAAACTCATCGACACATACCAAATGAGATAAAGATGTATGTAGGTCAGTCAGGAGATTTGCCTAACTCAGAAATAAATTAGTTTTTCGCAGAATTTTATGAAATAAGGAAAATACAAATTATATGTGACCACTTGCTGCAAGCTAATTGGGGATCAATCAATTGTATTGTCATCCAATTTAGTAATTTTCTTTTTCTTCTTGATATCATCAGTACTTCAGTAGCATTACCATTGGTTTGATAATTTGACAAGGTTATTCGGATTGGAATGGAATAACAACCAACAAAAATATTTAATAGAAAAATGTGTGGCAATACTTGTGATTCTGAGAGGTTACAGGGGGGTTGTAGAGTTAAAGATATTTTAGGCTACAGCCATGGAGAGAGGGGATGGTGGAGTAGAAAGAAACTGAGTGGTAATGTTGGAGAGTAAAGACAATTTCTAAAATGGGATGGGGGGAGGGAGGGGGAGGGGGGGGGGGGGGGGTGCAAGTGAGACAGACAGACAGACAGTATTTTGTCAAATGAAAACAGAAGAAAGAAATTGTTCGGCAAGCCCCGTTCTCCTTTTTCTCCATACTTATTTATAAATCATCCAGAGTTTCTTTCAGATACCCTTCCCAAGTCATGAGCAGTTATCTCGAAGTGGATAATATCTATTTGTGCCTGGTGCTTAATTACTCTTTGAAACCATAACCTAAAAGTTTGTTGACCTCAATTTAAGAAAGTAATTTACTGTAGTATCAAAGGACCATTTTATTTGTATCACTTACTCTCTAATCTTCTATACTAAAAATTTGGAACAGATCAGTGCACTATCCTCTCTATCAGCAAATCAAAAGTCAAAATGCTTTTATCAGAATAATTGGCTGATGAGATTGAGAGATCTCAACAGAATGCATACATGAATTCCATATCTTTTTTGTTTTTAAATTCCATATGATCTTTAATTTTTAATTTGTACTCCAGGTTACTCTATATATGGCTTCTGAATCTTCAATGGTATTTTTCATGGTAGGCAAACAATGATTTTGGTAGGTACATAACTTTTTGAATATTAACATCATTTTTTGTTTCTTTACATTGTTCTCTAAATAACTTCTAATCATATTTTTAAAACAGGTTGTGACATGTTCATTCTTTTCTGCATGCTAAAAGTCAACAAGTGGAGTTTTTTTATCATTTAACTCAATGATCTGCACACCATATAAGTGGCTAACGTTTTTATACCTGCATGCCAAAACTAGCACTCTAGCAGATATTTTTTCTTTTAAAATATAACATATTATGATAAAAGAATCTTTCATTACACATTCTGGCATTCATGTGCCCTGGTAACCAGGTGACTACTACCTTCTGAGACTAATACCTCATGTTCACAATCCCAACACGTTCTGACTAGATACTAAGTCTAACTGAACTCAGGTCTTGAGTAAATCACACCCACTCAGAGGTGAACAGATAATTAATTATTCATCCTTCATAAATGTTCCCATAGTTAAACAAAGATTAGGCTTTTATCACCACCAAAGGTAAGTTGGATTGCCTAAAAAAGTGGATAATGGATTCAGAAATAGGAAGTACATGGAGAAGATGAGAAAAGAAAGAAGTAGCATGCTGTTGTTACATGTAATATGTTGATGCGCGATCTTATTACCTCACGTTGCAGCAAATGGCATTCAATAGATTTTCTGTAGGCTTCCATTGCACCAGCAGGAACTGAATAGAAGAGGTTCTCCTGAAATATTATAGAAAGCTCAGCATTTATATAGATAAGAATGAAAACCATATACCAAACAAACGCATCTGAACAAAACTGATGTCTGGACTGCGATAGCCAAGTAGATAGTTTAATTAAACTGCATGAACATCAAGTGTTGGTTCATACCTCAGTTAAGTGAACCTCCCATGACATGTCCAGAATGCCATAATCAGATACCCTGTCAGGAGTTGCAGGAGATTCTGAATGAACATAAAGAACACTGGAAGTGTTGTATTTCAGGAATCTCAATGCATATCCCTGAATCGCATGGACAACACCTTTGCCAGATTTCAGCAACTCCTGCTCTTTGCTTGTCTTCTGCCACAACCACAACAAAGCAAGGTAAATGAAGATAATGCTGCAAACTACCTCACTTGTGTATGCATGTGTGTGTGTATGTGCGTATGGCAAAAGTGAACATATTGATGCAAAACCTAACTTAACGTTAAAGTAATTCCTCCCTTAATGGCTTTTATGAAATTTCATCAATTTATTAATCGCATTTAAGACATTTCATGTTATATATGAACTACATCAACCCCTAAGTGAGGTACTGCAGCGACATAATCACTTTACCCACATATATATTAGTTAACACATGCAAATTGCTTCTGTCAACTAAATACAACACAAAATTCATTTTACACTAAAAAATATTGGTCACTATATTAAGCAGTAAATAGAGCAAATCTTGTCCCCTGATGTCAATAATTAGGACCATAGTCCTTAGATATTCTTGAAAGTGCAAAGAAGTCGAAATACAACCAAAAAAGAGAAATCATACACATGTCAGACTTTTGGCATATGATAAATTTGTCATTGATAGTTTGAAGATGAAAGAATTCTGGTATTACTAAACATGCATAAATCCATCCAATAACACTACAAATGTACAAACAGCAAATAATTTAAAAGTATAAACTGATATGGTCTGACTGAAACTATTGGCGTATGCTGCAGATTCCAAAAGAAACATCTACAGAAAGAAGACGAATTAGACTCCAGATGCAAGGAAACTAAATTATCGACCAAAGACTAAATTTATCTAAACAGCATCCAGAAAGGATGAAACAGTCCACTATTAAAACATCCAATCCTATCATGAATCAGTCACATAGATGTAATGTGTTTTCCAGTTATTTAAAACCAAAAGATAGCAATTAATATCAAGAAATACCTCTACCATATGCCAGAAGCCCATGACAGCCTTTGCCAAGTTGTGAGCTACTTCTTTTTGCTTCCAACAAATTTTTTGCTTTTGAAATTTTGATTGAGAAACTGAAGCAGCTTGCCGACCTATTTGAGCAGCAGCACGTATTTTCCAAAGTCGCTCCTAGAGGAAAAAATCATAGATCAGCAAAAATATAACCTGAAAGCTGACTCTAAACTAGTTCAGTAAGGTATGAATCAGAAATGATTGGAAAAACCCCTTCTAGAAACGATAACTAGAACAGAAAAAAGTACATGATCAGACCTGTGCAAAATCATTTGCCAACCATGCCAACTCCTCTAGCACAAAATCCCAGTGATATTTCGGATGATCCTCCTGTGGTAGGGTACGAACAGATAACTCAGCAATCCTCTTGCGTTTGGCCTGCTTACCATGAGATTAAGGAATAGTCATGAGTGCAAAATACAAGTTCTTTTCCTGTACATATAATAACTATCACAACTTGAATAGGGCATGTGATCCTTGTCGTATTTTGCAACAAGTTCTCTTAAAAAACAAATAATAATAATAAAAAGACTAGAACAAAATAATAACCTCTATGATTTGAGCCTCTTCAAATATAGAATCTTCATGCACCTTTGTTGCCAATTTAAAGGTGACCCGAGAACAAATTCGGCGCACAGGAGATGGAGAAACAACAGGAACCATATTAGATAATTTAGTCCCAGGAACCTCACATGTGGACGGATCCGTTGATTCCTGAAGCACACCATTACAAGCATTATCTTTTTCATGGGTTGAGTTGGAACCCAAAAACCTATTGGGCTTTCTTTCATTGTCTGAAGCAGTAAAACTGTCTGCTTTCATTCCTTCGATGGCAATAGGATCTTTCTTTTCAAAATCAGATTCCGATACATTTTCTTTTAGTGCCTCCCCATTTTTTAACACAGAACCATTTTCTAGGTGTTTTTTATGAAAAGAATTTCTGTCATCATCAGTGACAGCATAAGTGTCATCAACTTTAGTCCTATTATCAATTTGTTCATAAACATTCTCATTAGGGGCACCAATTTTTAAATTGGTGAACATTTCACCATCACTATGGCTTGTTTGGTTGCATGACAACTCCGAATCCAAACCCTTGGTTCCAGATACTGCATTGCTATTTTGATCCTCATTTATTGTGCTATTTCTATCTCCCGTTGCACCACTAAATTCATTCATTTGTCCAGACATAACTTGATCTTCAACTTTTGGTGTTCTTATAGAAGGGGCACATTCATGACCTGCTAAAATGATTTGTTCTGTTCCCTCAGGATCCATATCAATAGAAGTTATCTGGGCATCTGAGTCCAAAAACTGATTATTCTGGTTATTAAGTAAAATATTGGAAGTGTCTGCCTTGGCACTACATAGGCCATCTTTGGTCAGGTCACTAGTTGATTTTACAGCTTGTACACCATCCACCTCCAAATCTAGCCGTCTTTCAGGGGGTTCAACCTTTAGACTCTTGCTGCAACTTGGACTTTTAGGCTTTGAAATGAACTTCGAACAAATATTGCCATTTGGATTGTCTCCATCCAATGCCAACGCCTTTACCTCCCTGGGAGCATGGCGAGATGGTAAAGAGGTTTGACCACTACGAGAGATGACTACATCTGTGGAGCTTGATCTAGCACCATCGCATCTTGTCCTGAATCTGTTCCTTCGCTTATAAGCTTTCCTTGGGATCCCAAATGCAGAATGGCTGCCTGTTTCTTTGGCATTTTGACTTCTGCTCTCAAGAGAATGAACAGAACTGCTTTCACCTTTTAGAAAATTATTTTCCCCATCAAATAGCATGAGATTATCATCACTATTGGCCTCATGAACAGGAGGATCCCCTGGTCTACCACTACTCTCTACAGAACACCCGGTAGGTGAAGCAGCCGGTGCAAAACTATCTTTTGCATCACTGCATTAACACAGTACGTCATACTCCCTGAATACTACATCAAAAAATGAATCTAAAATGATAACATCTACAAACAAGAAACTATACCTAGTCACAAATGGATCATGATGCTGATCCACTAAAGATGTAGATTGGACACTAAGTGAAGCGGCATTCCCAGCTATGAAGTCTAACGGATCGCCACCCTGCAAATTATAATATGTTCAGTACACTTATTTGAGATTCATATGGAAGAGATCAGGATTGCAAGAACCTGAACTTCTTACTTTCTCAAGAAAATCTAATTGTCTCTTTGCTTCCTCATAAGAAACATAGTGGTGCCTGTCAACAGATGTAATTGCTCATATTACCTTGAAAAGTATAAAATGTTTCTGCATATAGTAATAAGATAACTGAGGTTATAAATACAAAAGAAAATGGTCATATTACCTAAGCTCAGCCTCAGTCTCCTCAATTACTGCTAGCTGAGGAGCACCTCTGTGGTCAACAACTCCTCCCATGGAATCAACCTCAGCATTGACTAAGGAAGCAATACCTGAAGTACATCCATGCATCCCTATTGAAACACCTAAAGGTGTTCCCTGTCCTATTGATTCCAGATTAATCAAAAAATGGGATTTTTTTTCAAAAGAATAATGCATTAACTCATAAATTCATAGAACTCAAAAAAAACAATTTTAATAGAAATCAATTATATTGCAAAAATAGAATAGTTTAGAGAGAGAAAAACAATTATGACTTTTCTTTAATTTAGAAAATGGAAATAAGATCATAGTAACCTTCACTAGAAAGTAGAAACAAGAACTGGATATATTAAAGGTGATACTTATTTCCTGTTAACGCAAATACATACAGTCACGTGCAGACGACATCTTCATAGATTAATTTATCAGAAGTCATGTGTCAAAAGAGAGTGCAAAGGAATGATAAACCATAAGAATGTGGTGAACATGCATTCAAACTAAAGATTTCAATATTTTCTGAAATAAGAAGCTCATGAGCCCAAGCAAATTGGGTGGTTGCCGTTTTATTTTATTTAAAATTCTGATTTTTTATGAATAAATGCTTTTATGCATAATTTGTTTATAATTTCTATTTATCTAGGGAGAAGTGTGTGTGTGTGTGTCTTTTTGTGTATTTATAGCTCAAATAAGTTACTCGTTGGATTACTTTTATATAGATATGATTAAGTCCACTTATATTTAACATATTCATATTGTCATTCAATATTATTCGAGACATACCAAATTCATAAAAGTAAAATTAATTTTGTAGTGATTGAGTTTCAATATGATTGCATCAAGCTTTCATTCTTCTAAAATTAGTAGATTCTAAAAGCTAAAATAGATTAGGTAGCAATTGAATTAAAATTAAATGCATCATACAGTGGTTATCAAATTAAAGTAGGAAACAAAAATGAAAGACCAAAATTGCGTCGAAGTATAAAGGTATATCATTTAGTGAAGCAATCAACAAAAAGCAGAAAAAATTTGGAAAAAAGGTACATAAGCAAAAGGAATACAGAATGAAAAGTTAAATACTATGTTGTGTGTTTGAAACTGATAGTAGAATTAAAATAGAACAGACATGGTCTCCCCCCCCCACCCCCCCCCCCCACCCCCGACCCCCCTACCCCCCCCCCCCCACCCCCGAGAAAGCCTACAAACCTCTATGCAGGACCAGTACATTTTTCTTTCCCATCTAGACATCCTTCTAGCACAAAAAAGGTGTTATAACATAATTTAAATATTTTTAGCTGTACATATGTTTATATCGGCATACATTAACAATTCTGGGTTGCATCTGTATGCATGCTAAAGATTACCATTTAACTATACTCAAAACAAACAAAAAAAAAAAGAAAAGAAAATTAAATTTGCTATGTTAATGTAACTTTTGGGTTACTGGCTAATGCTGCGTGGATGCAAACAGAAAGGGCAGGTGTACCTGATGTGAGCATAGTTAAATGGTAATCTTTAGCATGCATATAGATGCAACCCAGAATTGTTAATATATACCGATATAAACATATGTACAGCTATAAATATTCAAACTATGCTATAACACCTTTTTTGTGCTAGAAGAATGTCTAGATGGGAAAGAAAAATTAGTTATAACATAGTTATATATTCTTGGATCAGTGGATATGGGATGGGAGGGAACACTCACAAATCAATATATCTAAAAACGTATCTATTCCCAAAAAGTTATCGGACTATAGAAAAATGCCCCAAAACAACGAATTAATAATGCAATATGTACATCAAATCATAAGCAGAACCATAGCATAGGCACCACAAGGTTGTACTGATATATTTATGCAGAACCATATATATATTTATGCAGAAAAATAAGATAAGATAACAAGTAAAACATAGAAAAGTTGAAGTTTGACACACAGAGTATAGAGAAAGCTAATAATTGAAAGCGTAGAGCAATGATCTTCATGTTTGTATTTCAGTAAACATGTTCGTAACTACTTGAGTTATTAACATCGGCTAATATATGTCATGCAAGTCACCACATCAAGACGTACCTCAATTAATCACATATTAGGTGCAGACAGAGCTAGCAAGCATCTACCATTACTTTGGAAGGGCATTAACAAAACAACAATGCTACTCACCAAAAGTCGAAAAGTATACCATAGAACAAAGATAGAAATGACAATGCTCGACTTGAGTGTCCACGAGCATCGATGGTCGACAGATATCTAAATATATACAACGCTCGTAGTAATCAATCAATCACTAGACCCATAATAGAATACTGATCATTTGACAAATGAAGTTAAAGCGTGTTTAAGTAGAAAGGTCAAACATACCATACAAAATCAATATGAGAAAATTGTGTATGTGTATATCAAAATTTTGCAGTCGTCATTCCACCTATCACCAAACTTCATGTAGGGAATATCAGCTCGACTATTGCATTTCAATTCTTAAGAAACAATTTATGTAATGCACTTGAGTTTGAAATATCTACTAGTCTCAAGTTCATTTTCATTTCCATACTAAAATGAGAAGCTCAATGTGGTGGGAAGAAAAAGAAAAAAAAAAGCAAAACAAATGAGAAAAAGAAAACAGCATACACAGAAGCAGAGATGGCATCACCCGGCAAGTTTGCTCTCCGAGCAATCAACACACACACATTAACGGAAGCAAAGAGCACAGAATTACACACTCATTGCCTTGTAACCAACCCTATTCAGCAGTTCAACCACTACTCCACATTCTAGGGTTTGCACAACTCCCAATTCAAGTGCTTTTAAACAAAATATACCTGAATTCTGAAAAAGCTCGTTGGCAATTCACAGCTAGGCACTCTATCCCACCCTAGGGTTCTTCTCTGATGCAAACAAGTTTGCCCTAGCATTACACATTCCTCCGAATTACTTCCACTCCCTCAATATACACATAAATACATATATACACGCAATTGTACACCTACATATACACACACATAATTATATATATATACGTACACATGTATTTCTACCGTTCTGGTTCGTCTTCTTCTTCGTGCTCGTTCCCAAACTATGTTCTCTCTCTAAAACTTTCTCTGTCTAGAAATGAAAAACTCGAATTTTGTTGGTTCGTCTTCTGCAAGTAGTAGTGGGCTTGGACATGCAGAAGGACGAAGCAGAGGCCTTTTTTCGGAGTACGAGACGAATTGTGTTTTATTTTCATTTGGGCCATTTTTCAGTACACGCCATTTTTGTTTCAATTTCCTGTCATTACATTGTTTTGTAAGGGTATTTGTGGAAAAAGGGAAATTTGCTCGAACAAATACGAGGTAAATGAAAATTCGGTTAATCTACTAGTACTATATTATAGTATTTATTGAATCGCAACTGTTTAACTAACTTTTAAACCACTTCATTAGTATTTCAAAAATTAGCTAAACAGGATGAGGGTATGTAATAAATAATTAATTATGTGTACGACATTACCAATTGGGAATGGACGGTCCGATTGTGATCTGAACCGTGTAACTGGCTAATTGTTAATGACTACTTAATATAAATTAGGTTCCATTTTTGTAGTTATAAATTTGTATAAAATAATTTAGAGAATAAGATATATTCATAATTGTTTATTAGTTTGTGCAAGTATTCGTTGTTATTATTATTTAATAATTTTAAATATTAATTTTGATTAGTATTGTCGTCAATCGATAATTATTTTGTTGATTAATGAATATAACTATATATGATTAATATTTCATATTTTTGTCTCAAAATAGTAATAATAAACTTTTTAAAAAAATTTTTGGTAAATAACAATAATTACCTTATTTGTCGATTATTTTCTTATAAAAATTAAAAATTAAAACAATTTATATGATAGGTATTAAAATGAGAATAAATCTAATCGTGAGGATTGTAGTGTGTTGAACAATTTAACCATGTGGCAAACAATTTAGTTAAAAGAAAAAACTTTAAAACACATGAGATATGAAGAAACTGCAGAAAATTATAGGTATCAAAATTTTAGAAACGATACATTTCTATTTTAAAATGACAAATTCATGTACATTATTTATTTATTTTTGTTCGAGCAGAACGCATGTCACTGATTTCTACATAATTTGAGAAAGTTGCTTAACATAATTTAAGAGATTACTTCCTCTGTTTTACAATAAATGACATTTTATAACTTAATTTTTTTTCATAATAACTGACATCTTACATATTTTTAAAAATTTATCATTTATATTTTCTAAATTACCCTTAAGTAAATTATTTGAGTACCTAAAATAGTTATTCTCTTTCTTTGTGCCACACTCACCTCCTTTACATCATTCTCTCCCCCTTTTTTGATTTTGAATGTTTAATGAAGAGTAAAAATTTTAAACCATCAAAATTTTAGCATAAATTTTAATTTTATTAATATGTGGGCAAATAACTATAATACCACTTATTATAAAACAAAAAAGGGAGTAATTAAGAGGAGAAAATCAAAATACAAGAACATGGGCAAACATCATAAGATAAACTAGATAAGTAGCCAAAATAGACTTTTAACTTGCATCCATCCCTGCAAATCTGCAACAGTTTGATATATACGTAGTAATCTTACATGCTGATACTAGGGCAAACTATGACTATAGACATTAGAAATGTATTGCTAATTTTGAAACATGACATTGAAACATGACAGGACTGAACCGAAACGTATCGCTAATTCCTCCTTTCCAGGACTAAACCGAAATTGTAATTAGTCCCGGAAGAGAGGAATATCTTAGAACCTCCTTGGCTTGCTTCCTCTGCCTTTGGGGATTAAGGTCATGGCAGCAGAAGTTCAAGATGATGACATACGACAACTTCCAAAAATCTCCACTTGAATTTGGTGCCATTGTTAGACATGGTTCCGAGTGCACCAAAAAAGCTGACCTTTTAATAGTTCCTTCCCAGTAAATGTTTCTCAGGTACTGGAATTTTCTGGCTATCATCCCAATTCATACACCCCTCTAGCTCCTATACCATGATCAGAAGTTTAAACGGCTCTTTTTTTACCCCTCGATAACGTTATATGTGTTTAGCAGCACCCCAGTCAAGTTCATTTAAAACGAATACGTCTGCTGATGCATCAGAATTACAGATACATATCAATTTCATGCCAGAAGGTTCTCCTGGATAGCAGCATGCCAACCTATAGCAAATGCATATAAGTTCAAGATTACTATATGACTAGAATTTTCAATATCCCAAAAAAACATGGAGCATAATATTCGACCATACTTGCCACGTAATAAAGGGTGACCAACTAGGTGTAGTAAGCAAAAATATACCCACTCGATGTCAGGAAGATTTTGCAATCACTAAGACAGAGTTGCCAGAATTTGCAGTTTTGTTACATAAGCTATCAGTTACATAAGGTAAGGGGATATCAACATGAAACAGAGCTACATACATTCTCGAATCACAAGGATTCAAGCAATTTACCAGGCTGAAGACGGATAGATATCTATCATTAGAACAGTGTGTCTCGTAAAGGAGAGTTCGATGACTTAACATGATGCAGGTGCAGAGACATTCCTGCTCTTCTTAGCAACCTAGCATATTTTTACCAAAATCTTTTGATCCCAGTTCAAAAGCCGAGAGTTCATACATCATGTATCTTGAAGGTTTTCTCCTCTGGTAAGTACTGTTGTCTCTGTAGAAAAAATAAAAATATGAAATATATGATTCTGAATTCCAAAGTTGAACCAGCATTTAACAGTGATTCGTTTGATTAAAGGATCACATCTCCATTCTCCGCATACTATTCTCCAACGGCCTCCCATATCATAATTTAAATTTTTTAATGTTTAAAGTAATTAGTCACTAAAATACTGAAAGTATTTGACTAAGTTAAAATTATTTACTTTTGATGTACGAAATTGCATAACTATAGTTCTTCTAGTAAGATGTTGATTTCTTCATTCCTGGTGAATTCTTCTCCATTGCAGCAAGTACATCCTTCAACTCCTTCACGTGGCTAGTCATTCTACTCATGGAATAAGCTTTAATCATGGTTCTGTATGTAATCTTGTCAGGCTTACAACCTTTCCACTCCATTAATTCAAGCACCCCTTTCATTTCTGCTACACATCCCATCATTCCATAAGCATCGACTAGGCAGTTGAAAAACACAGTATCGAGTGTCACATCTGAATTTTCTATCAGTCGAAGAATACCAGCGATCTTTTCAGCTCTTCCAGCATTCCCGTAAGCTCTTACAAGTGAACAAAGTGTAATGCAGTTTGGCTTAATCCTCTCTGATTGCATTAGCCTGAATAAAAACTCCATCTGTTTCAGATCACCGGCCCTCCCAAATGCATCTATAACTACATTGTAAGTCACAAGTGTCCATGAGATGTGGTATTTCTCCATGTATTCCATTACAGCACTCATTTTCTCATAATTTCCAGTTTTCCCATAAGCATCTAAGAGTATGTTGAAGGTTTTAATGCTTGGTCGAATCCCAGCACTTTGAAACTTCTCATAACATTTCTCCATTGTTTCGATTTGCCCACTGTTACCAAAAGCTCTCAATGTGGAGTTCATGGTCCATACATCAGGCTCAAATTCCTGCTGGCGAAGCATTTCAACAAGTGTTGATTCCATCTGTCTGAACCTAAAAGAGCATGAAAATAGCAGGTTATTTCTTCTGCCATGTATTGTCACAATAGCAGACAGCAGGATAAACTCAAAAGAAAACAATTTCTCACATTTATTTGAACTATGGGAGACGAAGACGGTGAAAAGAAATTAACCGTGTGAGAAATAATAAGATTAGCAAACATCTTGTGGTTTGAGGTGCCAATGGTAACAATAATGCAAGTGATGACTGTCTGATTCCTTAAGCTTTATAGTACATAATTGATACTATATCATGAAAATAAGGAATCATGCTATCATAATATATAGCAACAAAAAGACCGTGCGCTCTAATTTACTCAGGTGAAAGCTGAATGTATTACTTTTTTGCTTTCCCGTATGAGTCGATCAAGGTGTTGTATGTAATCGTGTTGGGTTTTATTCCGTGAGATCTCATGTCAGCAAGAAGATATTCCACTTTGTCGAAAGCATAAAGTTGCAGGCATGATTTTATGAGGATTGAGTAAGTGAAGACATCAGGATTACAATTAGGAGTGTCTTTCATTTCTTCAAGGATGCAAAAGGCTCTATTAATATGACCACTTCGACTATAGGCAGATAAAAGAGCAGTGTAAGCTTCACGGTTCACATCGCAACCTTCATCAATCATGGCCTGAAATAGCAAATATGCTTTTTCTGGTTGCTTACATTTTCCAAGCATGACAATTAGCTTGATATAGATACCAGGATTTGGCCTGTACCACAGCTGCTCTTGGAGTAGTCCAAAAACCTGAAAGCGATTTGAGCCTTCTATTACATAGTTTGTTAAAATTAACTAAATGGAATTTCCCAAAAATATATCACAACAAAATTTCAAAGATTTCTGACAGCAAAACAAATATAAACAGAAGAAAAATATAAGGTTTTCAGATTTTTCCATGTGATGATCTTTCTAAAGAAGTAAACTATATAAAATTAGATGGAAAACTTTTCTTTTTAATAACCAGACAATTAATCCTATAGAATATAAGCGAATATTACCGACAAGTGCTTATGCCTAGAACCTGTTGGCTATCAACTCAGTGTACTATTGACCATCTTTGACATCTACTCTTTCACAAGGCATACTGTAACAAAAACTTCTCATTTGCCTTAAAAACAGGATTTGACATCTACTCTTTCACTTCTGTTTGTTTACATCAGAATTGAGGAGATTTGAAATTTAAATAGGGAAAAATAAATCCAAATAACGATATAATTTGAAATAGAACGACAATCCATGAAGAATTTGCATTATCTTGGCCTATACATCCTTGACAAAACTTCTACAATTTGCATATATAGTACAATAAAAGATCAAAACTTTCACAATCAACAAGCATAATGACAGATAGAATTAACAGAACTCTTGGAAATAGTAAGTGGGTAATGGACCTTAAGAGCAGATTCCCAACGCAAGGCAGTGATTCTCTCATGAAGGGCTTCAAGAACAGTTCTGGGCAATAATTTCTTTGAATTATTGGGTCCCCTTTTCTTCTCAATCACAGCTTTGGTGGCCTCTCTTCTCAATATAATCGAAATTGCTTTCTGTGAAGCTATCTTGTTGTTGATTTGCTCCTTTCTCTCTCTATTCTCTCTTTCCTCCAGCTTAATAGGGTCCAGTGTTCTTGTAGCTGTAGTAGTACTGTACCTATCTCTTTCTGCCACTGCGAGAGAATTTCTTCGTTTCTCAGAAAGAGGTTCTGATTCTACACCCCTTTTGGGTTTATGGTTGTTTCGGACGGCCGCCTGTTTAGTGTCTGCTCTCCGACTAATCGACGGCGGAAATGGGTTTGTGGGTCCGGATAGGGATGCCATTAATTGTGCACAGATAGCGTAGTCCTGTTTTCGGTGGTAGAAATTGCCAAATCGGAGGAGCTTCTATCATAGGGGCTTTATTTTTGTAAGGGCACCCGCATCGCTGAACTGGATCAACCTCTTATTAATGTCAACTCAGTTTTCATTCACTTTTTATTTTCATATATTTTATACTCAAATATATATGTAAGAACATTATATTTAATTGTAAATATATAAATAAATTTAAGTTTAAATTTCGTTAATTAATTATTATAAATAACTATTTTATATTGTTGTTATTTTAAATTTTATTTTATTTTTTGCACATTTTGATAATAATAAATATATAAACTTATTAAATGTTTTTGGAGTTATTAACAATATTTTGTGATAACGTCTGTGAGATTCACCAAAAATTAGGGGTGTGTATAGTACAATTAAATGCAGTTACGACGTGTAACCATGACCTCACCGATTAGTTTTGTTCGGTTTCGATTATTATACTACGGTTACGGTTAACATTCAGTTAATTTTAATTTTTAACGATAATTCATAAATGATAAAATTTGATTATATGATTGGTTATTTTATAATTTCAAACTATTATTATGCGTAGTTAATATTATGTTGTGTTATTGTATATTACCTTTTGAAAGATTTTTTTTCTAGTTTGATAACCAAATATTGAGAGTTCCTTAGGTTTTAATTAAACAGATCAATTTAGTTTTGATAATGACAAATTAGGAAAAGTAATTTGTAAAATAGAAAGTATGAAATAGAAAAATAAAAGTTAAGAGATGGGTATACTACAAAGAAAAATAAGAGAGCAGGAATATTATCTAAAGCAAATAAGAAGAAATTTTTTTCTAGTAAATGGAGAACTTGCAAGCAAAGCCACAACATCTATGTATGTCCGTTACAAATGGGAAGTGATCACAGAGAATGCATACAGTACACGCACTCCTATGCCATGCAAAGTGTATAATTAATCAGCCCATCGCTCATACCCGTTGCTGATACATGTAATTACTGCACAACCTCCAATACATTATCATGCACATAATGTCCAAGACAGTCAGCAAGCATAGCAAACCTACTGACAAAATTAATTGCTGGACTACTAATGCATTGATGCAGTAATGCACGAGGTCCCAAGCTTGAACTAATCTGAAGTAGCCTAAGTCAAATTTCATGAACCTTTACACAAGCATTATAATTTCTCTCTCTACTCTCTCCATTTCTAGCCTTCTTACTTCTTCATCTTCCTCTAAAGTTATACACCTTCTCTCCTCCTAAACTCCGTTGTTAAACATCCCTGCGAGGTTGAAAAGATAAGATAGTATCATATATAGAGAGAGAAACCACAGGCCACTACCACCACGCTTCGGCCAATTTTCGGCGACATTCTCCGACCATCGTATCGGTCATCTTGCTTGCTTCGGCTTCCACAAGCTTTCATACTAACCCGTTTTAATATTATTTCTTGTGTTTAGATTTAGTGTTTACATATTATTGCACACATATCACACACACTAAATATATATTGTTATTACAAAGTGTGCTTGTATTTATAACACGACCATGCAACCTAGAATAGGCACCGGTGTTATACCTATCCCTAGAACATGTGTCGTACCTCGTTTATAAATATTTAATTTATCTAGAGACTGTGCAACCTATTCTTTACTCCCTGGTTTTATACATATCCATAGAACCTAAGTTGTGTTTCTCTAATAAACGAAGGACACTAAGAAGGCACTCAGTTTTACCGAGATAAGTCCTAAACAACATAAGGCACAGAAAACTTTGTTTTAGTGATTGTCGGTTTGTTTCTTGATACTCGTGCCTATATTGTCTATTTGTTTACTTGTTGCTATATTTGTATACTACACTTGTTTACTTATAACTGTTTGTATTAGTTGGTAAGGTTTCTGTACAAGCGTGGTTTTCTTTAGCCTTGTATAAAGATAGTACATTAGTAGTAGCTCAAGACCTTAGCTTTAGAATTGTCCGGGGTCCAGGGATTCTAGCGAGCTTGTGAGAGTACTGACGTTTTGCAGGTGTCAAGTTCCAACTTAAAGAAGTTCATACGGCTCGTGGGTTGCAACATATTTTGAGGAAGTTACGGGGAGTACTGTTCCAAGACAAATAGTTATATTTATTCTATTTCTCTTGATGGAAGATTGTAAAGATTTTTTTACCTATACAAGGAGAGAACGTATTTATTTTAGTAAGATAGACTCTCAGGATCGAAGAGGAGCCCGATGACTGGATTAGAGATATACATAGGTGGCATATTGCGAACAAGTATACTGTGTCTCAATTATTTTATCTTGCACTCACATATTATTACTTGAACACTGACTTAAGTAAAGATTCAATAAGTTTAAAAGGAACTAATACATGAAAATTACTTGAAAGGAAATTTTAAATTGCCATTATTTTGTTATAATCCATTCACCGCCCTCTAGATTATAAACGAACCCTATCAAATACATATTTTAGGTGTTAACAATATTAATTTTTCATTGACATTTTAATAATTTAAAGTTATATAGACAATAATTATGTGTAAGTTGATAACACTAATGCATTTAAGACTAATATTAAATAAATTATATTAATTTATTGCAGTTTGGTTATTTTTGGTTATTTTGGGATATTAATCTAATATAGTAACCAAATGTTATTTTCAATTAGATTTTTCTGTTAGGTTCTATTTTTTGATTTTTTTGCTCACCTCTACCAAAAATTGATGAGAAAGAGCAATGTAGTGAATTATTATTATCCATATTATTTTGAAGAGAAGAAGAAATTGAAACGGGAAGTGATTTCAAGAAGAAAAAAAAATTAATGAATGTTTATGAGAGAGGATTTAAACAAAGATAAAAGAGATATTTGAAACTTGTGAGAAATCTATGCAATATGAATCTCTATTTATAAAACTCGAAAAATGGTGAATCTAGGTTTTATTTTTTTAGTTGTGAGTCAAAAGAGATGGGTTGTGAAAGAAAAATAGAAAAAATTATTTAAATGATTAACATGTGTCGTGTGCTGATTGGTCAACAAAGGTGACGTGGAAAATATTACTGACTAGGGCGAACGACCGGTCATCTGACAACCAAGTCGAATATTCGATCGTGTAGATTAATCATACGTAGCCATCCACTTTGTCCATGAACAGTTGTACGAACCCGAAAATCTTACCGATGCAAATGTCTAATTCGAAGCTATTTCTTCTCGACATTTTTTTTTCAAGCAATCATTTTTTATACATTTATTATATTTTGAACTCGTCACATTAAAATATCGTTATTTGATTAAAAAATTAAAAAGTAACTATAATTTTAAAATGGAAAGAATATTTTCTTCATACCGAAAGTATTAATATTATCAGATTTTCCATCAGTTTTTACCGGCAAAGATAAGAATTTCAACATACAAATCGATGCATTTTTCATGGTGGTTGTCGAGAGTGGAAAATTGGATGCACGATGAAGGAAGAGGTGGTGATTTTTGGAGGTGTTGAGGAAGTTTATGGACAGAGAATGCGGAGAGGAAAGAAATGATGAAAGAAAATTGAAATTTTTTTTTTCTCGTGAAAATATTAAGTTGGAATTTTATTCTTTTTTTTTTAAGTCGTGTTATATTTCTAAATAATTACCAGATGCTCTATGTAATTGTCGGATACAATTATATTTGAACTGTATAATACAATGCAAGTACCTAATTGTGTAGGCGATTTTTGTCTAATTTTCTTATTTTGTGGATGTGGTTGTAAGGTTCAAAAGCTCCCCAAAAGAAACCAACTTTGATCGTAGAACATATTTTTTATTTTGATGCATACTGGCTCGCAACTAGTAGTTATTTTTATTTTATTATTTAATTTAAATATTTTATTAAGAACTATAATTTAATATTTCCTATATTTTAAGTTAATATAAAGTAAATATTTAATTGTTGTTTAATATCAAATTTGTATGAATTAACTTAATTTTGATTATATGATACAAAAATGCTTTAGCACATATACCAAGTATTACTAATTTAATAATTTCACCAAGTCAAACTAAATTTGTAAATTCAAATTTGATCTCATATATTTTTATTTATATTTAATATATATCTTTATATACTTTATTATCAATATAATGCTATCATATTCATTAATATTTTCATCATATAGAACTTATAATATCAATAAAAAAAGAACTTATAATTTTGATAATAGAATTTAAAAGGGAAAAAAAAGATAATAAAATATAATACTTAACAATTGCAATGAATATGATGTCTAACACTATATTTTAGATTATTCATTAATATTTATTTAAGTTGTGTTAAAAATTTTAATTAAATTGAAGATAAGTCAACATAATTTATAATTCAAACTCTAATTAAAATATATTATCTTACACTTACCCATATATATTATAGATATTATGTTAATTATAAATTTAAAAACGTATTATATACATCCAAATACAAAGTTAGAGAGATCATACAAAGCTAAAATATAAAAAATATTATAAACATTTATATCATTATAGAATATGTTATTAAATGATATTAAAACTACAAACTACTTATAAAATAAAATTGAAATACATGTTAAATCTTAACAATTATTAACTAAAAATAAATATGATAAATATATATAATAGAATCCACCAGACAATTATTAAATAAATAAACTTAATCAAGCAAATCATCATATCGATTATAATTGAATATGTAAATTAAAATAATTATAACGAAAATAATGATGATAAACAGTAACCTCAAAAATATAATAACTCCACAAAAATATCTCAATTAATAAAACAAATAATACTTTGAGTCAAACGATATAATTTTAATTGAAACATTAATTTTATTTGTATAATTTATAATGTGTTTATATATATACTTCAAAATAATTAATTATGATAATATATACTTCAAAATTACTTAATATACACTTAAGAATTATTATACTTATTTTATGGAATTAATTTTAAATGGGTATGATAATTATGTTAATTAAACTATCAAATATCGTCCCTAATTCCATTAGTCATGCATATAAAGTTATTTATTATAGACTTAATGTCCAAAAAAACCTTAAACTTTTTATTTTATTTCAATTTTACCATTCAAGTTTTTTTTTTGTCACACATACTATTAAACTCTTAATCAAATTTTTAAAAACTCCAAGATCAAGGTTAAATCTCCAACTATGATTAGAACCAGTTGACTTGGCATGCCTATGCAGATATAGAAAATAAGTATAAATGGTGTATATTCCACCTCATTACAAATAAAAAGTCTAAAAAAACTCTTCCATAACATAATTATAATTTGGTGAAGATTTATAAAATAAATCTAAAACAATATAATCAATTCAGAATTAAACGTAAAATCTCAAGAATACTCCAATTGTTAATATTTCAAACTTTTTTAATTTAAAAAACAAAAAGTTAAAAGAGAGACGGACCCACCATCCCTAACCTAACATTACAGCTTATTCTCCATTTCGTCGAATTCTTCCTCCCCACCAACACCACCTGCTTCATCCTCTTTCTCTTTATCATCAAATGTATCACCGCCCACCACATCACCATCACACCCTTCTCCACCACTAATTAATTCCATCACGAACGAACCCAAAATCTAAAATCCAAATCAGAAAATCTGTCAAAACTTCAAATCAAAAAAGAGAGTTATGAGTTTCCATGTGACGGCAGCTACATTAGGCATAACAAGGGCAGGTGACTATGACATGATTTTTATTTCTGGCGGCTTCTCCGATGGTCAGATTTATTGTAAATTTGATGATAAAAGAGAGTTAAAAAAGTTGATGAATATTCCATCAAAGAAGAAAAAGGGAGAAACAGTGGATTTCAAAAAGGCAAAGTCTACTCAATTTGGACAGTATAAATTACTAAGAGATACTATGAATACCGCTCATTTTTTCACTCCAATAGAGTTAATAGTTGATAAAAACGTAAAGTTAATTTTTTCTCAAAAGCAGAAATTGGTGAAGGCTGATGCATTATATGCTCAATAATTACTAAAAAAAGAGAAGATGGCAGCAGAACAGTAAAAAAAAAGACACTGGTGATAAAGAAAACAAAAGCTCAAAATTTTACAGAGGCGAGAAGTATTAGGAGGAAGCCAGTGGTGAGTGAACCTCAAAAGAAAATTGAAACTGCTTTGATGACAATGTTTAACACTCAAACATTTAAACAAGTCTCAAATAGTAAAATCTCCAAGATTGGAATGACTAACACATCTGAAATAAAGGAAGCATTCAAGAAGAGTGTTAAAACCATTAATCTTGAAAATGATGAAAATGACAAGGAGTATCTCGAAGTCATTCAGAAAGATGGAGAGACTATGCGTCTAATTAAGTCAATCCTAGAGATAAGATCATTCAAAGATCTGGAGTGGTTGTTGTCTGTTGTACCTGAAAATTCTGTACTTAATTTGGAATTCATGAGGCAATTTCAAAAGGAGATTGAGGAGTTGGAGAAGTTAACCAAATTGCCACAAGTTCAAACTCCTCCACTTGCTTTTGGATTGTTGTAAGAGAATTTTCATGAAGATGTTGTTTTCTTCGACTATGACAAACAAATCAATAAAGCAAGCAAAAGTGAACTTTAAGGATTCATTGTTTTACTCGAGGGTTCAAAAAGCTGCTGAAAGAGAAGGTCAAAAAAATCAACAAAAAGAAAAGTTGAAGTTGAAATTGTGATGTTTATTTTTAAAGTCAGACTTATAGGATCTAAACCTGAATTTTGGTGAAACTGAATTTAGGATCAAAGATCTTTGTTTAGGTACATTTGTAATTAACACATTCTTTAAATTTTTGATTATAAGTTATTCTTGTAATTTTTGAGTTTTGACATCATCATCAACCTTGATTTATGTTTATCACTTTGATAATTATAAATATGGGGAGATTGTTATGCTTTATAACATTTGATGATGATTGTACTTATAATACTTAACAATATAAATGTACAATTAATGTTAGTTTATAACATTTGAGTTTTTGTAGCTGATAGTTTACTCTCTAATTCGCGTAATTTATTTTTACATGAGAGTAAATTTATTTGTATTATAAGAGACTACCAGAACTGCATTAGAGATTTTAACAAGTCAGAGATTATGTTTAGTCAATCGGAGACTACAGATCAAGTCATCGGAGACTAAACTTAAGTCAATTGAAGACTACAGATCAAGTCATCGAAGGCTAAGCTTAGTCATCGGAGGCTAAGTTTAAGTCATCGGAGGCTAACCTTAAGTCATCGGAGGCTAACCTTAAGTCATCGGAGGCTAACCTTAAGTCATCGGAGGCTAACCTTAAGTCATCGGAGGTTAACCTTAAGTAATCGAAAACTAAGTTTAAGTTGTCAGAGACTAAATATATTTGATCAGAAACTAAAGTTGAAGTAGTCAGAGACTAAAGTGAAGATTACTCTCTGATACAGTACAGAGTTCGAATTTGATTAGAAGTTGACTTCGACATGGACATTGAAGATATGTTGAAGATGAAGCTGGTCAGGAAACTAATTAGAGATATAATTTTTCATCATGTAATTGGTTGAATGTACCTATTCCAGTTTAACATAGAAAAATCTTTATTTGAATAGGATTAGAAGTTGAATTACGATTCAAATTTAGAAATTGTAATTAAGTTTACAGAGTTATATTAGAAGTTATATGTTTTAATAGATTTGTATATATACAGTACAGAAATTGAAACTGATAATCGATTTGTGATTGTTAGAATTTATAATCAATAAAAGCAATTGTTTATGAATTTCTCTTGTTCTTTTTCTTTATTTTTCGCAAGTTATATTACTTTAAAGAACATGAATTTGAAAAATATTTCAAGAACTCGTATTCAACCCCTTACAAGTTCTAGGTTGTCTCACCGGGACAACATTAAGTCTTTATTATATTCATATATTTTATTTTAAATTTCTCTAATTATGGATTTCGTAACTCCTTGTAGAAGTATGAATTGAATAAAGTAAAAGTGAAATAAAATAAAAGGTTTAGGGTTTTTTGGTCATTAAGTCTTTATTATATTGTATTCATATATTTTATTTTAAATTTCTCTAATTATGAATTTCGTAACTCCTCATAGAGGTAGCAATTGAGGAAAGTAAAAGTAGGTTAAGAATATTTGATAAAAGTAAAAGTGGATTAGGAATTGATAATAATGGAATAAATTTTTTTTTTGTAGAGAGTAATATTGGAAAGAAAAAATGTAAAATTATGACATTAAAATATATATTTGTGCTTTTAAATATACTAATTTGGAAGCCCGTGCATATCACGGGTCGTTTTATTTTAATTTTTAATAATGGTTTTTGATCTTTTTAATATTTCTTGTGTTATTTATTTTAAGATATTTTTATAATTTAATTTGTGTTTCCTAAAATATATAATTAATATATAATATTTACATATCATGTAACTTTTGCGAAGTTGGAATTTTATTGTCAATAGAAGTTTATTTTTGTTTCATTAGAGGTGTTTTATTTTTGTTTATTTTTGTCCTATAACTTTTATTTCATGTTATTTAATTTTGTTTTACCTTCCACGTACAAATTCTAAAATAGTTAATTGAACGATGGACACGTGCACATTTTATAATGGTAATTCGAAAATAATTACAATAATTTGATTTTATATGAAGTGGGTCTATATATAAAATATTTATGATTTTTTTCCTAAAAAAAGATATAATAAAAATATTCAATGTAACATCATCATGTTTTATATTTATGATTTTAGGTTTTTTTTTAAATAAGAGACTATTGCTTAAAATTTATGCGCACATTTATCCATCATCTACACATCAATAGAGTTTTTTTATTAACTTGCAAAGTTTGTAATACAAATTTTCTTAATTTTTTTTTAAAAATAGTTGATAATTAATAAAACGAACAATCATGTCCATTTTAGTTATTTTTTGGATCTATTTTTTTCTTCAAATGTACGTAGTAACTTTTTAAAATTTAGAGAGGAAAGGATATATTTTCATTATTATGGGGTAATGTTAGAATAATTTGTTATTTCGTATATTACACTCAAACCAGATCAGCTGTAATGATGGGAATAAAATTATTAATAAATTAATAAAAGATTTATTACTTTTGTTCTTCAGCCGTCTGTCTGGCTTCCAGTCATTCCCCCCGTCGGTAATCGTTATCTTCCCTTTGTTTTTTTCTGATTTCTCCGTCTGCATCTCTCTTTCTTTATATAGTATTTTGTTTCTTATCTCTTTGTTTTTCTTCTTCGTTTTCATTGATTGTTTGACCTGAATTTTTACATATTTGTTGTTAATAATATATATATATATATATATATATATATATATATATATATATAAAATATATCTTGGTTGTAGATGTGATTTTTCTGACATATGTATTTAACATTAGATTATTTTATTTTTTTAATATGTATCTTAAACTTTTAGCTCGCGTTTGAATTAAATCATATTATTGAGGGTCTTTTATAAAAATAAAAAATAAAAAATTACTCGTTGGTGTTCTTTTTGTGTTTTTGCGAATTGAAATGAGTGATATTTCCTTTTATAATAAGTGTAAGTGTTTCTTAAATTAACCTAAACTTTTTAAATTAAGTGTTTTCAGACAATAATAATATGTTTATTTAAAGCTTTATGCTTGTTTAGGGTTATTCAATTTTGAAGGTATGTATTTTGTTCTTTTTGTTGCTTAATTGGTAGATCGACACAATTTCGATGTAATTTATGCACACTGCTTTGAAATATTATATATGCTTTGATGTAGGTAGTGTATATGATGTTGGCCATAAACAGAAGATCGAAGCTGTCAAAGGTTACCTAGGGCTGTAATAGAATGGGAACGGCCCCGTATTAGGTCCAATTCAATTTAAAAATTAGTTGGTTCGAATTCGATAAGAAAATAAATTAAATTTGAGCATTGTAAAATTCGTTTGAATATATTCTAAAATAATTCAATTACTCTTTTTATACTAAAATATTATAGCAAATATCAAAATTTTAGGCTTAATTTTATCCTCATAATTTATTTTAAGTATAATATATGTTGTATAAATTATTTTAGGAGTGATATTTATAAATAAAATAATTATTACATATATAAAATGTATGATAAAGTATGAAAACTTATATAAAGATAATTTATATTTTATAAAATTTATCAAATATAAATATTCGTCAGAAGTTTGTAAATAGTTCGAATTTGATTAGAGTACAATTTAAGTATCAAAATAATATTTAAATTAATACTCAAATTTAAATTTAAGTATCAAAACTTTAATTAAAATAGAATTTGAGAACGTTAATTTTTACTTGTATTCTACTTATTTATGGTCATGTAACTATCGAGGTTGAAACGGAATAGTATTTAGTGTAAGAATACTCAGATCGTGACATTGATATGACACACCAATGTTAAGTTCGTACCTGGATCGCCTCTAGTTAATGGTAATAGATAACTAGCTAGTAAGCAAGTGTTGTGCACGGCCTAATCTTTTATGTATTTTTTTAGTTTAATTTTTTTTAGTTTAATGTTATTTGTTTATATGTATATATATAATTTATTTATTTATTATTTTTCAAAGTATATTATTGTGGTAGACAAATATGAAAGTTTGCTTCCATAATTGTGGTTTTCTTTCGATGTTGTTCTTTTCAAAATTATATTGTCAATTTATTTAACTTCTAACAATGCTATCTAACAATATTATTTAATGTTTGTTAGCCATTTCAATCCAATCAGTTAACTTATGGACATTTTACTTTTTCAACTTATTAACTTGTAAAATTAAGTTAGCTTATGTCGTATATTTTAACTTAAGCTCATTGAAATAGTTAATATTTGAAATACGCAGTAGTTACAATTTCTTGCCATCGAACTTCATTTAAATTTAAAAATAGTTTACATCCTAAAAAATAAAATTTCAAATGTTTGAGATTTTATTTTATTTTTACTTGTCCATTTATGTGAGAAACCGGAAATTCAATGAAATGTAATTTTATTAAATTCGTTTTATAATGAAATTTTCGTTTCATTTCGACGATCGATAGATTTTACGTTTAAGTTTACGTGCATTTCACGCAAATTGACGCGCGCACGTCCACTAACGACAATATTATAACGAGCACAATGTTATAAAAATTATGAAACGTGAATCATAAAAATAATCGTATGAGTACATTATTTTTATCTTGTAGGGGCGAGAAAACTTTTTGGCTTATGCATTAAACCAATGCATAACCATTAAATTCAATTAGTGACTAAACAAATCAAATTAAACACTAAGCAAATTCAAATTTTCAGGTTATCCCAAAATGGTAAAAACAAGGAAATTTTTTTTTACCTATCTAAGTAAAACTTTTTTAAAACTAATCCAATGGTCAAAAATAAATTAAATGTTATATAGATATACCATTATAGAAAATCCTAGCCTTCACTTCTCATCTTTTCTCCAGCAAATATTTTTCAAAATTTGAATTTTTCATTTAAGAAAATCATTGAACTTTTGGCTTTTTGTTCATTAAAGATTTAAAGAGGTACCTCACTGCTCTCTTATTTTTGCATTTATTATTATTTTTGTTTATGCCATTGTGTAGATTATTTTTTTCAGTATCATTTTCATATATGACACATGTTTATGACATTTATGGTTTGTAAGTTATTAATTTTTAAAGTTTGAACAAAAACATAAATATAAATTCTAGAAATATTTGAAACCCATATGAACCCTAACTGTTTGTCGTTCGATTCGGCCATGAGATCATATCTAAAATGAAATCAAATTTTATAACTTTGTTTCGGGTGTTGAGGGCTTCATTTTGCCAAAACTAATTTCTAAATACCCGAATGTTTGTTCTTTAATTTTCTTGCGATTGAGTTGTTAAAACTTGAAATTTATTGCATGTATAAGTTTTTTTGGAAGTCCCTAGTTCCATTTCCATGCTTGAATCATCAAAAATGGTGAATAAATGCAGAATTGGAGCTCGGCCACAAGCTCGCTGCCGTTAATGGCGGGCTCGCCGGCGACTGGTTATAGGAGTTGGCTACGGTCGGTTTCAGGCCACGACGTGGAGCGTAAGGGTACATTCGCCTATGGCAAAGGCCATGACGATTTCCCCACCATCGAAATCTCACCGTCCGTGACGGATTTGGGGTTGGCAGCCACAGCACTAGCGAAAGGCGCCCCCCCCCTACCGAAACCCTAACCGAGGAAGAAGAAGGGGTCCAACCCGTGAACCTGACCCGGACTTGACCCGTGACCCAAGCTTGACCCACAATTGACTAGTCTAACCGGGTTTGGCTCGGATCCAACCCGGTCCACTTTATTTTAATTTTGGCCCAATATAAATTTAAAATAAAATAAATTAACATACTTTTATTTATAAATTATTAAATAAATAATTTTTGGATAATTATTTTTGACATGTAAATAAACTTTTACATGATTAAAATTTTGATGATTTAAAAATAAGAATAACTTATGATGTTAGAGTCTCTTAATTACCACAATTAAGTGACGAGTCATTAATTCATAAATGATTATTATTTAATTAAAAAAATTAAATAATAATTAAGAAATAAACTCTAAAATTTTACTAAATGATTAAATAAATTATTTAAGCTAAGATTAATCGAGAAATAATTCTTGATTAATTAAATTAAGAAATCAAGACCAATTTTTATTTAATTAAAATGATTAATAATAATTAATGAATAAATTTCACATGATTATTAAATGATCAATAAATCATTTAATTTAAAAGTAATTAATAAATAAATTACTTCAATGATCGATAATTATTATTTAATTCAAGTAATTAAATAATAATTTAAGAATAAATGTTCAATAAATGATAAAAGATCTATAAATCTTTTATGATTTAGATTTAATTATGAAACGATTATTGTTTAATTAAAACAATTAAATAATAAATAAGGAACAATTTTAGGTAAATGTTAAATGGTTTAATTAAGTCATTTAAGCTAAAGATTGATTAATTAATTTAAGGCCTCCAATAATTAAAATTAAATTATCGAGAGCCTATAAGTGATGTTTCATTAAGTCCACAAATCTTTCGGACTCTGATTCGATTCCAACTGAATCCCAATTTAACGAATGACGACTCAATTAGTCAATCACAGACTTGAGAATTCCTCGAACACTTCGCATGTACATTCTGATATGTAATTAAGTTGAGATTTCTCATATTATTGCATGTACATATTTTTTATAGAATTAT
Organism: Centella asiatica; assembly: GCA_014636745.2. Classification (NCBI taxonomy): domain Eukaryota; kingdom Viridiplantae; phylum Streptophyta; class Magnoliopsida; order Apiales; family Apiaceae; genus Centella; species Centella asiatica. Next base: position 35,194,933 of record CM025788.1, read on the forward strand.
TTCTACGCGAGTGTTAAATTTTACTAAGGACTCAAGGCAAGTATATACTTACTCTACTTTCTTTCAATTAATGCGTATGAACATTGTTTCAATATACGTAATGCATCCAAGATATTATTATGTTGATATTCATAATTTAAATTCTTCAAAAATAAGTAACGTACGATCCTTTGATCCGATGTACGTGAAGAATGTTGTACTTGAATCGAGTATTCTTGGGCGACTGTTAGTTATTTAAATTCGCTAACACGCCAATGTAAATCATATACAGATGTAGAAAGCTTATTTTTCACCATATACTTGTAAAGTGTATCCGTGTGGGTAACTAAAGGCTAGTAAGATGCATTTGTCTGGCATCTCGAGCCTAAGATTTATAGGGAACGGGAACCGAGGCATCGGTAACCGGGGCATCGGTAACCGGAACCTCGCAGACAAAGGGTTTCTGCATCGACTACGTATGGCGTTATGATGAGGTCAGATGGTAGTCAGGCTGGCCAGCTGATATACTGTTTGAGATGAAGTTCCTAAGGGCACGTGCGCCAAACGGACATGGTTATAAGGCGCATGTGAAATTATTCTTTATTTTTTTAAGAAAAGGGTCAGATCCCTCGTTATTAATCGGGGACCCTATAATCTATCTTTTCTCTAAGCTATTAAGAGGTGTTGACATTGTTTTCGTCTAACCTCATAAACACTTAAACCCAATGATTTATCACTCTTTTAGAACGCACCCAATACTTGTTTATATATTTGCAAGCGTAAATCATTCATGTTGCTATTATCAAATATTTTACAGGATATGGTGAGAAGGTCGAGCCGTCTTCTAAAGACAAGGAAAGAATAGCTTGACGAACGCTTCCTGATCGCCCTCTTATGGATGACATTCAGGGGGAGGTTGAAGCGTGAAGATATTATTGAAATGTTTAGATTGTAAGGCCTATGTGGGTCCCTCATAGACTTCCGTTGTTAGACATTTATTTTTGGGATTATTGTAATAGAGATTACTATTTATTTCTCTAATTTAGTGTTATGCATGCTTGGATGTTAATACTTTTCTTTTGTCAATTATTGACGGTGCCTGAAGTCCAGTATAAGATTTTTGGGGCTGTCACAATTTATCTCTAAACTTTATTTTTATAAAATTAACCACTATAATGGTGGTGATCGCTATAATTTAAAACTTGTTGTAAAAAATACTAACAATATAATATAATATAATCTTAAGATGAGAAAAAAAATAGAGCAAGAAATTGTTATCCCTTGATTTATCTTTTTAACTCATATACATGTCTATTTATGGGCTAGGAGATACATGATATACAATGAATGTGATAGGTATTTGAGAAGCCAAAAGTTTTATACATTAATGGAAGAATGTGCTAGAAGTTTTTGGAACTTGGAAATGAAGAGACATTCATCTTATTCATAACACTCCCCCTTTGATGTCCATTTTCAAGAAATTGTGCCTCGTTAAAATCTTTCTGGGAAAAAATCAAATGGGAAAAAATCCTAGTAAAGGAAAAAGAGTACACAACCTCTAAAAAAAATTGATCCAGTATCATATCAAATCTTTAAGTCGACGCATCCCTATCATATGTACCAATTTTTCAAAAATTATAATGGATAGTGCCTTTGTAAATAAGTCCGCAAGATTATCACTTGAACGAATTTGTTGAACATCAATTTCACCTTTCTTTTGAAGCTCATGAGTAAAAAAGAATTTTGGTGATATATGTTTTGTTTTGTCTCTTTTAATAAAACCTTCTTTCAGCTGTGCTATGCATGTTGTATTATCTTCAAATAATACTGTTGGGACTGTCCTGTCATAATTCATGCCACAAGTTTCCCGAATATGCTTACTAATTGACCTCAACCAAACACATTATTGATTGGCTTCATGAATCGCAAGAATTTCTGCATGATTAGAAGAGGTAGCCTTGTTAATCTCATATCAATCGTTCCTCAAAGATAACGAAACACATGCTTAACATTATTCCAGTTTCTCCGTGTGGGAGCAGAACTATATCTTGCTAATAAATTTACAGAAAATGCTATATCAAGTCGTGTATTATTAGCAAGATACATTAATGCACTCGTAGCACTAAGATATGGTACTTTAGGAACAAGTATTTCTTCATTATCTTCTCGAGGTCGAAAAAATCTTTTTAACATTAAGTGACCGAACAACCATAGGAGAACTGAGTGGATGTGCTTTGTCAATATAAAAACGTTTTAAAAACCTTTTTTGTATATGTTAATTCATGAACAAAAATTCCATATGCTAGATGCTCGATCTGTAAACCTAGACAAAATTTTATTTTTCCAAGATCTTTCATTTCAAGTTCTCTTTTTAGGCAATCAACCATTTTCTGAAGCTTTTCAGGAGTTCCAATAATGTTCAAGTCATCAACATAAACAACAATTATAGCAAATGAAAGTCCAGATTTCTTTATAAAAACGCATGGATAAATAGGATCATTTTTATAGTATTCCTTCGACAAATATACACTTAGACAATTATACCACATTTGTCTAGATTGTTTTAATCCGTACAACGATCTTTGCAATTTAATTGAATAAAGGTCACAAGAATGTGACCTATGTATTTCAGGAAATTAAAATCCTTTAGGGATCCTCATATAAATATCGTTGTTGAGGGAATCATACAAAAATGCAGTAACAACATCCATCAAATGCATTTCCAATTTCTCAATTATTGCCAAGCTAACAAGATAACGAAATGTTATAGCATCTATTATAGGAGAATATGTCTCTTCATAATCAATGTCCAATCTTTGCGAAAATCCTTAAGCAACAAATCGGGTTTTATATCTTATAATTTCATTTTTATCATTTCTTTTACACACAAATACACATTTATAACAAATGGGTTTTGCCCCTTTAGGGGTCTGGACTACAGGTCCAAAAACTTTGTGTTTATCAAGTGAGTTCAATTCTTCTTGTATTGCTTTTTTTCATTTAGGACAATCATCTCTACGTCGACATTCATCAACAGATTTAGGTTCAAGTTCCTCATTTTCCATCATTACATCAAGCGCTATATATATGCAAAAACTTTGTCGACGATAACATCGTTTCGGTTCCATCTTTTTCCTGTGACAACATAATTTATTGAGATCTCTTCTCTTTCAATACTTTTAGGTACCTTAACCTCTTCCAAGGTTTTATCCATCACGTCACAGGTCTTTTCTGGAGATTCTGTTTCCTTTATTTAGGCATCTAGATTATTTGCTCCTTTTCTTTTTCGAGGATTTTTGTCTTTGAAACCAATTGGTCTACCATGCTTCAGGTGAGATTTTGACTCATTTGCATTAGTAGTCTGTCTTTCATACACATCAATTTTTGCAAGAGTATTTTCAGCTGGTATATGTGAATTAGTCACTTTATTAATATTGTTGAATGCATCAGGCAATTGATTTGCAATGCCTTGTAAATGAATTATTTTCTGAAGTTTTAGTTCACATTGATTTATACGAGAATTAAATATATTTAATGATGATGCATTCCATATAATTTCATTTTCCAACTGTTTATTCTCTCCCCCTGATTCTGGAAATATCTTATTTTCTCCCCCTAATTTTGAAAAAAATGTTTCATCAAAATGACAGTTGGCAAACCTTGCCGTAAAAATATCACCCGTCAATGGCTCAAGATATTTTATTATGGAAGGAGATTCATAACCAACATATATTTTCAACCTTCTTTGAGAACCCATCTTGGTACGTTGTGGTGGAGCAATTGGGACATATACCGCACACCTAAAAGTTTTGAGATGGGAAATATTAGGCTCATTTCCGGAAGTCAATTGTAAAGGAGAGAATTTATGCTAATTTGTAGGTCTAATGCGTACAAGTGTTGCTGCATGTAAAATAGAATGTCCCCAAACTGAAATAGGGAGATTGTTCTTATAATTAATGGTCTGACAATCAATTGGAGTCATTTGATAAATGATTCTGCAAGACCATTTTATGTATGAACATGAGCTACATGATGTTCAACATTTATCCCAATTGACACACAATACTCATTAAAGGCTTGTGATGTAAACTCTCCAACATTATCTAAGCGAATTGAACCAATAGGATAATCTAAAAACTATACTCTTAATCGAATTATTTATGCGAGCAATCTAGCAAACGCTAGATTGCAAGATGATAATAAACATACATGTGACCATCTAGTTGATGCATCAATTAACAGCAGAAAATATCTAAATGGTCCACTTGATGGGTGAATGAGCCCACATATGTCACCCTAAATACGTTCCAAAAATTTAGGAGATTCTACTCCAACTTTAGTTAGAGAGGGCCTAATAATCAATTTTCCTTTAGAACAAGCAACACACGAGAATTCATTTGATTGAAAAATCTTATGGTTTTTCAATGGATGTCTATGTGAATTCTCAATAATTCTACTCATCATTATCGATCCCGGATGTCCCAACCAGTCATGCCAAATAATAAAATTATTTCTATCAGTAAACTTTTGGTTTATGATAGCATTCGCCTCAATGACACGTATATTTGTGTAGTACAATCTGGAAGTGAAAGCAAGTAATTGTTCGATAACACTTTTTTACCCAATATAATGCATATGATATAAAGAAATTCTTTATTTTCTTTACTTATTGATTCAACATGATATCCATTTCTGCGAATATCTTGGAAACTTAATAAGTTTCTTTGTGACTTGAAGGAGAGTAATATATCATTTATAATTAATTTTGTTCCTCCAGGTAACAGTAAGTTAGCTCTTCCAGATCCTTCAATCAATTTTGTACTTTTGAAAATCGTACAAACATTACCATTGTGCTTTTGCAAAGAAGTGAAATATTTTTCATTTTTAAGAATGGTGTGAGTAGTTGCACTATCTACAAGACAAATATCTTCAAATTTCACATTATATCGAATGCAAGAATGAGAGGTATCCATAACACTTTAAAGAAAAAAAATAAAAAAAATTAGATAATAGATAAAGTACTTTAGATAAACATTAACACAAATCACAAATTTTAAATAAACAAAAATATACATATTGTTGTGCAATATTTTTATTGTTCATATCGCCGCTTCCTTTAGGGATTTCATAAAAATCAGACACATCCAAATGTGTCATATTTAAAAAATTATACTCATGATCATTGATTTGAAAAATCAAGTTTGTTTCAACAGTTTTTCCTTTTTCCTTCTAGGATGCTTAGTAAAATTCAACCAAGTGTTTAGGCATACGACAAACACGCGACCAATGGCCATTCATACCACATTTATAGCAAATTTCTTCAAAATTCTTTTGACTACCTTGGTCATCATTTTTCTCCAACTTCTGGCTGTGATTTGTTTTCCTTTATTTGAAAGATGGATTGTTCCTGACTTGATTTCCTTGACCGCGTCCACGACCACCACCGCGTCCACCCCTAGAATTAAATGTAGCCGTATTCACTTTAGGGAAAGGGCTTGAGCCAGTTGGGCGAGACTCGTGATTTTTCATCAAAAACTTGTTATTTTGTTCAGCAACGAGAAGACATGAAATCAATTCTAAATATTTTTTAAAACCTTTTTCTCAATATTGTTGCTGGAGGAGTACATTTGAGGCATGAAAAGTTGAATAAGTTTTTTTTTTCTAACATATCAGCATTAGTAATATTTTCTCTGCATAATTTTAGTTGAGAAGTTATTTTAAAAAGTGCAGTATTGTATTCACTGACAGCTTTAAAATCTTGAAGCCTCAAATGCATCCAATCATAATGACTTTCAGAAGAATCATAGTTTTTTGTTGATCGTACCTATCTTTCAAATTTTTCCAAAGGTCAAGTGAATTTTTCATGGTAAAATATTTAGATTTTAATCTTTCGTGGAGTTGATGACGAAGAAAGATCATAGTTTTTGCGTGGTTTAACTCAGATTCTTGATTTCCTTCTTTAATTGTGTTTTCAAGACCCTCATCGGCTAAATGGATTTCAACCTCCAATATCCATAACAAATAATTTTTTCTCATAATATCAAGAGCCTCAAATTCAAGTTTCGTAAGATTCAACATGATAAGAAAGCTATAAAATAATGTATTAGTTAGATGTTAATAATAAGAATGTTAGTAATTAATTTATACTTCGTATTGAAAATTGAACATGATAAGAAAATTATAATTGTGATAATATTTGTTAAAAACAAATAATAATTGTTGCAAAACTAAAAATAAATAAATTACCATAAGCAACAAACATACATACCTTAGGAATAAAAGAAAGAGGTCTTCAAACGTTAATCGGAAAAGCTATTCGTTCTGATAACGTATTGTAAAAAATACTAACAATATAATATAATTTTAAGATGAGAAAAGAGAAAAATAAAGTAAGGAATTATTATCACTTGATTTATCTTTTCAACTCATATACATGCTTATTTAAAAATTAGGAGATACATGATATATAATAAATGTGATAAGTATTTAAGAAACTAAATTTTTTTTATATTAATAAAAGAATATGCTAGAAATTTTTGAAAGTTAGAAATTAAGAGACATGCATGTTATTGATAATAAAACTAAAATGTCAGGACTTAAAAGGACAATGCTTGTACCCGCTGGAAAAGAAAAGGAGTTAATACTTTTTTTCTCAAGATATAATATATATATATACATACATATATATATATATATATATATATATATATATATATATATATCCAAAATCATACTCTGAGATTTTGACAAAACATTAACAGATAAACCATTTAAATCCAAAATAGATTTGTAATAATTTATCTCGTCTACACAATTACAATTTTTATGATCATTCTCAGAATCCTCACTTTCAGAGCTAGTTGTTATATCATCTTCTTGAATATTATAAATATCATTTCTTGAATCACTTTCGTAATCAGAATTTAAAAGAATAGACATAATTTGTGTCTTTAATTCATTACTAACATCTAATTCTTGGATCTTTTTCTTAACCCAACAATTGTTAGCATAATGACCTAACTTACCACATTTATGACATGTGACATCTTTCTTAAATTTACTATCATTGTTCTTGAAATTCTTTTTCTTGAAAAATCTTTTCTTTTTAAAATCTTTTTCCTCATTTTGGATTTTTCTAAATCTCTTTTTATAAGGTTTAATAAATTTTTTATTACTCTTATTCTTCTCAGGTTTTTTAATTTTTGATGCCGGAATGGTATAAGCAAATTGGCCACAAAATTCACCTAATTCTTTTCTACTAGTTAGCCCTTGTTTTTTTAACTAAGCTTTCAGGTTTAAATCATTACACAAACCCAAACCCTCAGCAGTGCATTCAGATATTAATTCTCCATAAGTATAATTATCATAAGGAATATTAGTTCCTCCATGTCTATTTCTGAGCCTTGTTTTAATTTTCTCTGAGAATAATGGTGGTAATCCTGTAACAAATTTTTCTTTCCAAAAGGAAGCATTTGCATCATTCCTAAGGGTTATCTTAGTAAGAAAGACATCCTTGTACCATCTAAAATGGGTTAATGTAGGACATCTTAAATTCATCAATAACTCTCTACTCCTGTCTACTAATTGAGTAGGTTGTCCAATAAAATGTTTAATAATAGACTGTAGCCAGAGAAAACATTCCTGGTTCTTTATGTTCAATAATGATTTTCATGCAGATGAAATCCCGAATTGGTTTTTTAATAATTGGGAAAGAATTGGTCCTGTTCAGGACTTTCTCCCGAATGATTTGAATCAATTTTTGGTTCCTTATGCTCGGCTTCATCCAAAGCTGAGAAATGAAAATTATTCAATTAAGGTGCAGAAGAAAGCCTTATTATTATTCATTGCTCAATTTAAAATCCCATGGATTTGGAATTGGCAATACTCTATTATTATGGAGGAGAATGAGTTTCCCTACTTAGGGATTAATTATTTTTATAAGTGGTGGCCAAAATTCCAATTCAAAACCACTACCAATGATGTTCAGAGAATTATCACTCAATATCAAAATGAGTCAATTATGGAGTCTCCAAAGCTAAAGGAGATCAATTATGATTCTCAAATTGATTTATCTCTAGCTTCAATTGTAAAATTTTTGAAAGATTCAATTCAGAAGGAAGATTCCACTCAATCTTCAGAGGAGATGAAGGCTTCTCTTCAAAAATCTTTGGCAATGATCCTAGATGAGCTTTCTCAAGAAACAGGCTCATCAAAATCACAAGATGATGTTTCCATGAAATCTAAAGAAGCAGAAGGCATAGAAGATGCACAAGATCCTTATGCGGACTTCAATGCTTCTGAGGAAAGTAAATTACAAATTATATCTCTCCTAGCTAAGGACAAGGAGAAAAAGAAAGATAAGGAGTTATCATCAAAATGATGGATCTCAGGAAGAAAAGTCAAAAGATTCCTGGAGTATTTTCTCTATTATTAGTTTCTCTGTAGAAGTTTTATTAAAGTAGCTTTATTAAAGTAGCTTTTGAAAAAGCTATTCTGTATTATTGATGGATTTAGTCACAGCTGTCTCCTTTCCTTTTCCCGGAGTTGAATTATTTTCTTTGAAATCCGGCAAGTTTGTAGTTTAAAACCCCCTTTTGGGGTTCAGTTGTAGGCAGAACCAAGTTGAATAAAGAACTTGGATTATTAGATTTCCCCCTCTCTTGTATAAATTATTATCATAAATAAGAGGAAGGCGTTTCCAGTTTCCAGCTTTGTTTTTGCAGTCTCAATTATTTAATTATTATGGATTCTCAATGTAAGTCTTCTTGAATTTTATCTGCATTAAATATTTTATTTGTTTTGATTAGTTGTATTTATAACCTGGGTTTGAGGTATTGATTTAAGATAGATATATATATATATATATATATATATATATATATATATATATATATATATATATATATATATATATATATGTATATTTATAGGGTGAAAAAAGCGCACCCTCACGATTCCAACTTTCAAGTAATCAGAATTTAGTTCGAATTTGAGTTTTTCAAAATATTTTTAGTAAGTAGCGATGACTTTTGTCCTAAAATTCATGCATAAGCAATGACATCACCTATTAGTTTTCTTTGAGGTCTATTATTTGTTCGTGGATAAACTTTTCTATCCAAAAAAGAAAGTATAGATGATAGTTAATCTAATTTTTGTTTTGAAAATTTTGTATAATAATATTAAACAAATTATAACTCATTTCACCTAATTTTCTTATAATAATTCAATTTTATTCTTATAAGAGAATCCATGAACAATTACATAAAACAAAAATATTCATCTGCTTTAATATAGACCTAATTCTAAGAGGCAAGTAGATCCATATAGTTTCGCTTCTTCTCCACTCGCTGCCGAGCTTAAACCAGTAAACTCCGATGTCAAATCCGATCACCGCCGAAAAATTTGCAAGCCATGTAGTTGCGATGCCATCTCCCGGCTGGGGCCACATAAACCCCTTGTTAAACCTCTGCCGCTCGCTATCTTCACGAAACAAACACATCCTCTTCACCGTCGTCGTCACCGAGGAGTGGCTCGGCCTCCTCGGCTCCGAAATCATGCCGGAAAACATGAAATTCGCTTCTATTCCCAACGTTGTACCGTCGGAGGCCGGCCGCGCCGCCGACAAAATAGGTTTCCTTGAGGCTGTTCAGACTAAATTGGAAGACCCTTTTGAACGGCTTCTGAACCAGCTTGAGCCGCCGGTGAAATTGATTGTTTCTGATACAATTTTGCAGTGGGTTGTTTTGTTGGGCAACAGAAGGAATATTCCGGTGGCTTCCTTCTGGACTTCGTCGGCGTCCATTTTTTCAATCGCTTACCATCACGGCCTCATCCTTCAAAACAATCATTCCTCTCTTGAAGGTGACAGCTGTAACACTAATATAAAATCTCTTAAAAAGTTAATTTAAAGAAACAGATACATACACTTTATTTCGAAATTAAGGATAATCGGACTATTTGGTTTAAAATCTAAAAATTTCTAGGAAATTGATTTTTTTACAAGTTTCATTTTTATATTTTCAAATAAGATCTCATTTTAATACAATATTTTATGTACATGAACAACATCTGTGGTCTACATCTAAAACCATAACAAAAGCTTGTGGAAGTAGTGTTTTTCAATTTTTAACATTAAGCCGAAATAAATAATTAGATAGGTACATTTGACAGCATGTTATTTAATTAGTGCTTATTCTTAAGTTGACTTTATTTGAAATTAATTTATTTATATAATAAGTAGTTTTGTTTGGAAAATAAATGCTTGTTATAGGTATGTATTTTGAATAAGCATTTAGATAAAATAGGTACTAAAAGAAGCACATTCACCCCGGCGTGTTTGATTATGCTTAAAAAACTTTTATACCAGATTTTACTTATTTTGTAATAAGTGGTTTCAAATACTTAAAGTTGTCATTTCTTCCACTAAAGAAGTTATAAGCTACCCCAATAAACACTTCGATAATGGTGATACTCCTTGTTTCAAAATTTAAGATAAGCGGAGTATTTAGCTTGATAATTGATTTAGTCTTGGAGAACTGTATTCCGAATTTTAGGATTTCGCGGATGCACTATAATCTGAAAAGTTGAATTTTGACATAAGTTTTTTAAATTAAGCAGTGTATTATGCAATGCCTTTGTTCAATTTTTTTTCCCATTTTAGGTAACAGCATTGATTTTACTATAACAAAAAGTATGATTGTGTAACAGAAAGAGGAGACGAGCTTGCAGACTACATTCCGGGGTTGCCAGCATTAAAACTAGTAGATCTTTTGCCATTTTCCACTGTGAAGAATCAAATTTTTGAGAAAATAGTGGCTGCATTTTCTCTGGTTCCTAAAGCACAATATCTTCTAATTGTGTCCATTTATGAGTTTGAATCAAAGGTTATAAATGCTTTGAGATCATCATTATCAATACCCATCTTCACTGTTGGCCCCAATATACCACATTTCAGTCTCCAAGTTAATTCTTTGGGTATTACAAAAAGTACTGATAGTTCTTGTTACATGAAATGGTTGGACTCACAATCTCCGGGAACTGTGTTGTACATTTCATATGGAAGTCTCTTGTCGGTTTCAAGTCCCCAAATGGATGAAATTGCAGTTGGTTTAGTAGAAAGTGGTGTGCCCTTCTTTTGGGTGGCGCGAGGAGAGGCGTCACGTTTAAAGGAGGTTTGTTCTGGTGCTGGCATTGTGGTGGATTGGTGTGAGCAATTGAGAGTTTTGTGTCATTCTTCTGTAGGTGGATTTTGGAGTCATTGTGGGTGGAGTTCTGTTATGGAAAGTGTTTATGCTGGGGTGCCTTTGATTGCTTCCCCAATTACTGCAGACCAGCCGATGAACGCGAAACTAGTAACTGAGGATTGGAAGATTGGATGCAAGATGAAGATTGAGGTGGGGAATGAAAGGTGGATGAAAAGGGAGGAGATTGTGGAGGTTGTGACAAGGTTTATGGACAACGAGAATTTAGAGAGAAAAGAGATGGTGAAAAGAGTGAAAGCTTTGCAGCAGAAAGCTAGAAATGCAGTTGAAAATGGAGGATCATCTGATATGAACCTCAACACGATCAGCCAGGGTTTTTAATGATTCTGTTGTTAGTCTATTTCATTCTCTAGTGGTTATTGTTGTAGTATATGTTTATGTGAAATTGTAGGCTTCAAAATCACCTCAAAGGGGAAGTTACATGGACTTGGATGTAGTATCCGATAAGATATAGGTAGTTTAAAATGGAGTGTCTCACATTTATACTCTTATCCGAGTGTCAAGTATCGGATACATTACAGATATTTCCAGAGAAACGAAGAGTTCATGTAATATAGCCCCAAAGTACTTGCTTTGAAAGTTGATATTATTATTATTATTTTTTAATTTCTTATTGTTTTTGAAGTTAGAAATTTCGCACTTAGAAACTTCACATAACTAAACTGCAACTATTTTCACTTATGTTCGCCGACTTATAAATGACCATTTTCTTTGTCCATAAGCTTCCTTGTCACCTGCACAACTATATTCCACTCCTCAACAACTATCTTCGCATTCGAGCAGAGATTTATGTAAATTTTTTTCTTTTTGTTAAAACCAATTAAATAAAATGAGAAAAATAATGATTATACATAGGAAAGAGAAATAACAATTTATGATCCATATAGTTCTCTTCCCTAATTTATATGAATAATAAAAATTAAACAAATTAAATAACTGTGATTTCTTGGTGATAGTAGTTATATCTTTTTATTAATAAATATGAAGACTAGTTTAATTTTAAATATGTGCAACTCAATTGTAAAAAGGAGAAGAAGAAAATGGAAGTCGTACATCATTGAGTGAAAAATTCACAAAATCATCATCGGAAGATAAAAGTTTTTCATTAGTAGATAAATGATCATCAAATAAAGTTCTTTATCACTAGTTAAAATGACCATCAACAAATAAAGTTTTTTATTAGTAGATAAATGACCATTAACAGATAAAAAAATCATCAGTAGATATTGAGTTATTATAGTAGATATTAAAGATGACGTGGACTGGAACACAACAAAACACTGTATCACTAGTAACCTAAGTATCACTGGTATGCAAGTTGTACCAACTGTTTAATTCCTAACCTAAGTATCACTGGTATGCAAGTTGTGCCAACTGTTTAATTCCTAACCTAAGTATCACTGGTATGCAAC
>CM025788.1:35207594-35276653 GCA_014636745.2 Centella asiatica
ACTGTTTAATTCCTAACCTAAGTATCACTGGTATGCAACTTGTGCCAGCTGATTTGTAGAGTAAGCGCATCTTTACTGATGTGAAGAAAAGAGCAGCAAAGGTAAAGATTCATCTTTCCTTCCCTCCTATCATGAGATCAATTCTCATAGATAGGTTTCCAAACCTTTATTCTTTGTCCTACTTTGAGGATCTTGAGCAACAAACCCGAAACCCAACTGATCCTCCAATAACATCTTCACAACAACAATCTACAGCCCCTCCACAGTTTCTCAAAAGACTGTGGTTGTAAAAACAAAGAAAGCCACAAAGTTACCCATAAAGAGAAAAACTAATGAGGGTAACAGTGAGGCTGAGGGAGTAAAAGAAGCTGAGGTGGCTTCTTAGAGAAAAAAGAGATTGATAACCCTGAGCAAAAGCAATCAATTGCCTTTCAAAAGGTAATGGAGGTTCAAAGGAAAAGTAGTACACTGGAAACATCCTTCCAAAAGGATGTTGACATTGAAAACAGTTCCCAACCAAGAAAAACAGGTACATAGTCTGCACAACCCTTTGTACATAAACAGGAGCAAGCCCAAAGAGAGAGAAGAACAAAAAGAAAGAGTGACACAAGGAGTGCACACACAAAGTCTATTCCACTTGATGTTCCTCACATTTCTATTCTTAAGGAGTAGCAAACGCTTCACTCTATCCCTTCTTCTATTTCTTTTCTCATTCTTAATTCTTTAGATCATGATAGCTCAAACCTTTTTGACTTTGTCCAAGAAGAGCCAACACTCAAGGTGGATCAAGCTAAACCATCAGAGACTAGCTCTCACATGGACTGGTTGGAGACTAGTCATCCACCAGAGACTATAGCTTATATCACACCAGAGATTGATACACAAGAACCACTTGTTTAGAGTACAAGTGCAGTCAATTCTCAAACACTTCGCTCGGAGAAATCCCTAACCACTTCTATGCTAAGGGAAACTCCTTTCCTTGGTAACACAGATACTTTCTTTTTATTCCCTTCTTCTGTAGGATTGAGTGCCACTACCCAAATAAGTGAGGAAGAGAGAATAGTTAGTGAGAGTTAGGCTCATGACCTGGAAAAAGGAGAGATACGACAAATACAAGAGAGTCAAGCTTTAGATAGTTTGAAACAAGAAGAGATAGAGAAGCTGGATGTTCAACTCCAAGAAAAAGGTGAGGATGTGGGCAAGGATGAGATCCTTGAACAACATAAAAGAGAGAAAAGTTCATTCTTAGCAGGTGACTTTCTCCAACCTGTTGAGCCCTTCACCAATGAAGCTTAAGTTTCCCCTACATCTCCAACACATTAACAACCAGAGGAAACTGATAGAAGCTCACAGCCAGGGGATGCAGCTCTTCAATTGCTAGTCGATATGTCCAATACAAACTTTGAAGTCTTATATGGACTACAACAACATCAAGATCAAATATCAGCCATGAAGACAAGAGTTGCAAGTGAACCTGTGACTGTTGAGGTTGAAGAAGAAAATGTGGACGCTTGGGTGGATGCAAGTTACACAAACACTTTAGATGAAGCAGTTGCCTAACTTCGCCAAAATTATTTGACCACACTAGGGTCTGGTGCAACTGAACTTGCACCAAGTGAAGTCTTTTCGAAGTTGATCAAAACCGACAAGAAACAAATGAAGTTCCAGTACTTCTTGATCAACGGTCTCAAGACTACACTCCAAAATGTTGAGACCAAATTGGAGCTGGAGGCAGACAAAATGAGACAATTCTATGAAGGTCACCTTCCCAAAAGGATGCTTAATTCAATTGATATGTGTCTTAGAGAGCAATCCATAACTGAGAGGAGGCTTCAAGCACTGGAATCAAATGTCCAATCCATTCTGCAGAAACAAGATAAAGTCTATCTTGACCTTCAAAACCTTACACAACTTCTTCACTAGGAAATTCCTACACTAGCTACTACTTTTTCTTCGCTTTTAGATGTTGATGTCAAAAAGGGGGAGAGTAGGCAGAAGAGGCCTGCAGTCCAAGTTCAACAACAATAAGAAGTTGTCCCTAAGAACTCATATTTGGCTAGTTTGATGGCTGAACTCATAAGACTTCAAGATGCAAACAAAGAACTTGATGTAGCCATCAAGTCTAGTATTCCAACTATAACAACAACATCAGTTCCTCCTTCCACTATGTTAGATCCCAAAGGGAAAAAATATTAGAAGGTGGTTGAATAATGTTTTTCAAAATTAAAGTCTTGCTTATAAAATTTGTTGTTTTAAGACACTTCTTGCTTATTAAAAAGCCTTCTTATATTTTGAAAAGTGTTAGCAAGGAATTTATAGCAAGGAAGCCCTTAGTTTTTAAACTAATGGCTTAAGACAATAATGTTAGTAAGTCTTTGCTAAAAGTTTAGCAGGGACTGAGCAAAACAAGGATAAAGAAAAGAAGCAATGTAAAAGATAAGTAGCAAAGTAAAGTAAGCAAAAGAATTTTTATAGTGGCTTGGTCTAAGCCTACTCCACTATTTTTCTCTTTACTTGAGAAGACACTCATTAAGAATGTTCACACAAAATAATATACAGCAGGACACTTAATCCAAAAATACAATAGGTCACTTAGACCAAAATGAGTCACACAGACTAATAGCAGATAAAATATCTTGCTTGCTATCTCTAAGCAGTAAGCTCCTTATTGAGCAAATTAGATCATACTTGTTCAAGTATAAGATTGTGTCTTGCTGAACTCTTTAAGATGTCAGATTGTCAGAGCAATTTCTTGGTTGTTCAGATATCACAAATGAAATTTATGACTCCTATTTATACTACTCCAAAAATCTATCCGTTGATAATTTGAATTAGATCCGTTGGAGTTATACTATCTCGATAATGACTTGTACCTTTATAGTTGTTCCTTGCTTAATTCAAAAAGATAGCCGTTATTTTGTCTTCTAGTGCTTTTTGAAAAACTCTTTAGAAGTTTGACAAAGTAGGACAAAAGGTAGGGTCTTTTTCTGACAATCTTGCTTGGATCAAGATAAGAGATCTTGCTATACTAGTCCTTGATTATTTCCATTCTAAGCATGACTGTCCTTGAAATTTTCTTCACATCTTCAGCATCCTTCCTGATCGATGAGCAGAGTTTTCATTTGTGATCAAAATCCTTGCTTAACTAGCAGAATATATCCACCTAACAAGTTGAATATTTTTCTAAGTCCTTTTACATCATATAAGCAAGAGTAATATAAGCAGGGGGTGCATCAACAATCTCCTCCTAATTGATGATGTCAAAATGAATTATTTTGATCACCACAGTACCCAACAAGATTTATTTCATTTCATAATAAAAATTGAAGTACATGATGAATGAATAAAACAAAATGAAACAAGAAGGAAAAAATAAAAATACTATTTTTGCTAATCTTCACTTTCTGCAGATCCTTCAGATCTTTGCTATTCTTCTTCTCCAAAGTTCAACAGCTCTAGCTCTCCTTTTTTCAGCCTCCTCCCTTTTTCATTTCAGAGCTTCCTTCTCTTGCTTTCTCCTTTCCATCCTTTCTTTCTTTCGGTTATATTCCCTTTCATTTTGTTGATCTCTAAGTCTTTTCATTTCTAACTCATACTGTGTGATCTTGGATTCAGAATCTTTAATACTTGCAAGCAGTTTGAGACTTTCAGCAGGCCCTAACTTCTTTGTCATCACATTTACTTCCTCAAGTGCCTTCTGAAGTCTTATATATAGAGAAGGATTGAGAATTTGTATAGCAGAGTTAGGGATGTGTTTAGGAACCCTTCTTTTGGCGACAACAGTGGGAGTCGCAGTAGGAGCAGGAATAAGAACAGGAGCAGGAGTCAAGACTTGATCTTGTTGTTGTGCATCGTGATCTCTCCCCCTCTTTTTGATATTATCTGTTATGAGAGGAAGAAAATCAATGAGTTTATTGAGGGTGAGCAAGATCTTATCCTACTTACGCTCCATTTTGTTGATCCTGTCCTCAAGATCAAAAACAACATGAGGAGCCTTGGAACTCAAGAGTGAAGACTTGCCAAAACTCTATCCATTTTGGAGTCAAGTTCAGCAAGCCTTTTCTTTGTTGATTTGGAATGCGAACGGGCTGATTTGGTGGATTTGGAGGCAGCAGAAGGAGAATTAGAAGGATAGAAGTCAAGTCTTCAAGTCTGATTGGGACAGTGGACTTCCCAGAAGCAAAAGTTCTGATTCTTGTACACGTAAAGTCTTTAGAAGAGGGGTCAACAGGAGGAATATATCCCTCAACAACAGGAATGTTGGCAACAGGGATAATGGGAAACTTGTGTCTGCACATGTCCATTCGAAGCCTGCTGATAAAGGCAGCAACAATATCATTGGCATGTGAAGCTGAGTCAATCATGTTCCAGGCTGTCCTCCAAGGATTTTCAATACGCACCATAAAGTTGGGAGATCTGCAGAAGGAGTCTGATATAGCTCACATGCCTATTCCACACAAGTAGAAATGAAGCATGGGGAGAAAGAGAATAAAATCAATATGCAACATGTAGGAGAAGAAATCATTGGTCAACCAAAGCCATAATCTTCTGTTTCTTGTTGAAGCCTCAGATGGAATGATTTATTCTTGAAGTTCTCTCCTAGAGATTGCTGAGGTTCCATAAATGTTGCTTACATTTTCAGCACTGAAGTCCTTGGATCTTTCTGCAAACATCCGATCCAAAAAGTGCTCGTAGAGCACAATTTCTTTTTCTGCACGTGTATAATAAGATGTGTGCCTAACATGTGCATCAAAGCCAAGCTCTTTCAGTCTTTTTAGCAGGATCCGTCGGAAATGTCTTACTGTGAGGTCAAGTTTATAATCCAGAAGGCAGTAGTCATTTTGGAGGTCAAAACTGTTGTCTTCAGTTAGGTCTCTTTTGACCATCCTGATTCCAGCAGCAGTTACCTTGGCCATTTCCTCGATGTTGGACTCCTTCTATATAGCTTGCTCCCCCTCAGTAATAGGCTCCTCTTCAACAGGAAGAATGTTGACATCTCCGTCAAGGTCCTTCCCTTCGTCAGCAGGTTCCCCCTCAACAAGTACTTATGTTGGGGAAAGGCCACTAGGTCCTTCCAAGAATTGTTCAGCAAGGTAGGCCTTGGGATCCAAACCTGCTTGTTCTACATCTTTTATAAGCAGTGCTCGGACGAGTTCTTCAGATTGCTGCTCCATTTGCCTTTGTGTAGGAATCTCATCCGAGCTGTTGTTAGAATCACTGCTGCTGGACTCTTTGATCTTCTTCCCTTTGTCTTTCCCTTATTCAGCAATGTGTTTTCTTTTTGAGGGGGACACATTTTCTCAAATAGCAAAGGTAGGCAAAACCAATCTTCGAGCAGCAGGAGGTTTGATGCTGGGAGTTGGGGTATCTTGTTAGGTATACATGATGATGATGTTGCTTAGAGTTTGTTTGTTCATCTGTACAAACTCTGGGTGTGTTATAAACCCAAGTATTTGCACATGTTTTGCATCCACTGATGATCAACTTAGTCATCAGGGGATGAAGTATTACACACTAGGCAAGTCATCAGTTGAAACTTCTAAAGGACTTGATAGTGAAAAGGGATGTCTATTGTTAGTCAAAGACATTTAAAGTATTCTGCATATCTGACATTCTAAACAAAATCAACAAAGCTTTAGAGATTAAAGCCGTCAGGGGATCCTATCAGGAGAAAACAATGACAAACGAACCCATCAGGGGATGACAAAGGCAGACCAACCCGTCAGGGGAACGCATCAGGGTATGACAGTGGCAAGCTAAACTCATCAAAGGAACGCGTCAGGGCATGACTGTGACATGACAAACCGTCAGGGGAACTCATCAAGGTATGACAGTGGCAAGCTAACCCGTCAGGGAAACCTGTCAAGGGGAATGCTCAGCACTGTATCAGTGGATGCTTTGAGTCTTAACGTTAGGGGATCAAAAAGCACTTAGGTAATTCTACAACAATAGATTAACTCAAGTGAAACATGAAACACTGATCAAGTCTTAAACAAGACTTGTCATCAGGGGATCTGGAAGCACTGATCAAGTCCACATCAGGACTTGCTATTAATGGATAGTTATCACTGCATACACTCGTCATCAGGTCTTACACGCAAATCAATGAAGCTTGTTACAGAAGCAAAAGATAAAACTGGAAATATATTTCTTGAAGTTTGGTGGTCCAATGACAACTCTCGATCATTAAATGCACGCAGATCAGGGAATGAAAAAGAAGCAACAAAAACAACAACAATCTGACACATCATTCCTAAAGGACATCGATGTGACACATATGCGGCTAAGTTGAAAAAGCAGCACGTCTAAGCACGTGACTTCAACAACTGATCTTCTAAATATGCACAAGAGTTCTCATTACAAAAAAGTGTGGATACAACAACAACGAAAAACAAGAAAGAACATCCTACTGGACAACCAAACAAGAAGCCACACAACAAAAACTAGAAGGAAGCTTTGTAATAGATCTGTATAGATATATTCAAAGAAAAGTAGTAGCTAGTGAGTGTCGAAAAAGGAGCTGTAAGTTTATTACAGAGAAGCTGTAACTTGTTACAAAATTTGTAGCTGTTTAATCACATTTGTGGTTATACAGATTTCCAGAAAAACATCAAGTTTTAATACAACTATTTTAACTTGAATGCTTGTATGTTCCTTGTAAATTCATTATATTTTTTTGATAGTGTAGCTATTTTTAACACTGTTTAACAAGTTTTTTAAAGAGCGAAAAGTTTTAAGTGTTTGTATTCGATCCACCCCCCCCCCCCCCCCCTATAAACACTTGAGCCTATTTTATTCTAACATATATGTTGTCTGATCATTGTAGAATTCTTCCTCTGGGATGGGTTTTGGTTTGATCAGATCATCAAGACGTATGTCTGTATGCTGCTGTGCACCCGTGATTTCGATGTCAGCAGCATCGTCCTTAGTTTCTGGACCTGTGACACTATCAAGTGTGTTAGTAAGCTCCAGTACTTCGGTGATGCTGACCAATTCAATGGGTATGGCAGCATCACTTGCTAATGGTAGTTCAGTAATGGGGGTTGGTTGATCAGCAGCAATGATCGCCTCGGTAACAGTGTCAATTTCCTTAAAGAGTTTATTAGATGAACTCTTTGGAGTATCAGCAGGAATCACAGGTGACTTGGCAACAGGATGATAGTTGTCGATTTCCTTAAAAATATCATCCTCTGCTGGTATGGTAGAGATGGGAACAATAAAGGGAATTTCTTGTTTTGGTTCTTGTTCGTCTTCAGTATGAGGATTGACATCATATCCTCCTTCAACAATAGCCTTGGCAGCAGCGTCTTCATCGTATAATTCCATAAAGAAATCATATATTTCCCGTTCCTCAGAGTCTAGGGTGGCTGGATCAAAGTCAAGATCAGCAACAACAACCTTAGTTTTCTTTTTAGGCCGCTAAATTTCAGCAGCAGCACGTCTCTTCCTGTTGGGTTTGGTCGTACTAGTAGGGTTGGTAGCAGCAGCAGTTTGTCCTACAGCAGGACATTGCACATCCTGTTGTCCTTCAGCAGAAACTCTAGCATACTATGTTGCTTTCTTCGTTATTCTTTCTACAGCAGCCTTTGCTAGTGCAACAGGATTGCATTCATAATTTTGCAAAATGGAGGGGGTGATAATTTTGCTCTTTGGCAGCTTTTTGGATCTGGTCCCTGCTGGGAAATTGTCTCCAAGAATTCCCTTGAGCAGCAGGGACAATGTTTGCCCGTGTCTGATCTTTGTTTTCTTCTTGCTAGAAAAGAATTCTTTGAGCAGGTCGAAGAAAATCTGGGCCCAGTTGATTTCCTACTCAGACTTCAGTAGGGATACAAGGGAGATGACCCTTGCTAATGCCTAATGCCTCGTCTTGTGAGGTGAATGTGCACAACAATTGTAAGAACAAAATATGATCAAGTGTTTGTGTGTGTGGGTGGGAGGGGGGGGGGGGGGGGCGTGAATACAAACAATCGAAATTTTTCGAACTTTAAAACTTGTTAAGCACTGATGGAAATAGCTACAATATCAGAAAAACTATAATGACTTTTAAAAAGAACACACAATCATTCAAATTTAAATAGTTGTATTAAAACTTGATGTTTTTCTGGAAATCTGTTTAACCACAAATGTGATTAAACAGCTACAACTTCTGTAATGAATTACAGCTACAATCTCACACTCACTAGCTTCACACTTTCTTTGAATATTTCTTTCAAGATATATTACAAAGTTTCTCTCTAGTATTTATGTGCTTCAATGTGATGGTTGATACGTTAGATTTTTGTTTGTTTAATGAGAACTCTTTTGCATATATGGAAGATCAGGAGTTGAACCCACGTGCTTGGACGTGCTGTTCTTTTCAACTTAGCTGCATATATGTCATATCGATGTCCTTTAGGAATGATGTGTCAGACTGTTGTTACTTTTGTTGCTTCTTTTTTTTCCCTGATCTGCGTGCATTTAATGATCGAGAGTTGTCATTGGACCACCAAACTTCAAGAGATATCTTTCCAGTTTATATCTCTTGCTTCTCTAACAAACTTCATTGATTTGCGTGTAAGACCTGATGTCGAGTGTATGCAGTCATAACTATCTACTGATAGCAAGCCCTGATGTGAACTTGATCAGTGCTTCTGGATCCCCTAATGACAAGTCCTGTCTAAGACTCGATCAATGCTTCACACTTCACTTGAGTTATCTAAGTATTTCTTGATCCCTTGACGTTAAGACTCAAAGCATACACTGATGGCTTCTATTGATGCAGTGCTGAGCATTCCCCCTGACGGGTTAGCTTGACAATGTCATACCCTGATGATTCCCCCTAACAGGTTGGCATGTCACTGTCATCCCCTGACACGTTTCCCCTGATGAGTTTGACTTGCCACTGCCATACCCTAACGCGTTCCCCCGATGGGTTGGCCTACTTATGTCATCCCCTGATGGGTTGGCCTGCCTATGTCATCCCCTGATGGATTCCTCTGATGGTCTTAATCACTGAAGTTTTGTTGATTTCGTTTGGAATGTCTGATGTGCGAAATACTCAAGTGTTTTTGAGTAACAACAGACATTCCTCTTTACTATCAAGTCCTTTAGTAGTTTCTGCTGGTAACTTGCCTAGTGAGTTATACTTTATCCCCCTGATAACTACGTTGATCATCAGTAGATGCAAAATGTGTGCAAATACTTAGGTTTATAGAACACCTTGAGTATGTACAGATGCACAAACAAAACTAAAATCATCGTCATCATTTATACTAAACAATATCCCCCTATTTATGATTATCAATGTGATAACCATAAATCTACTTTATGCATTGATGATGATGTCAAAACCAAAGCTATACACTGTCAAACAAAAAATTAACAAAATTGTATTGATCTAATCTATTGTATTTGTATAAACTAAGAAATTGACTGTACAAGTATTTCCTATGACTATTACAAAAGTATACATATTAGACATCAGGATCCCCTTATCTTTTGAGCTGAAACAAATGGCAATGAATGATTTGATTCAATAGGCTGTGAATCACTTCCAAGGCCTTGTCTCCTTTGATCTAGGTTTTGATCTGGAATCCTGGGCCTGTTGTCTTCTCCTTCTGCTAAAAGCTGTTTCAGCTCCTTCTGAAGAAGTCTTCTGAAGTTGACAATGTTGACATTTGTGCTTAATTCCAAAGCTTCAAGGACGAATATGATCTTTGGAAGGTTCGCTGCAGCAAGTTATGACCAGTAAAAGGTGATGATCTCCCCTTCTGAATTTTTGAACTCTACACCCATGGGGTTTGTGATCATCTTAGGATATTCTTTAAATCCTTTTACTGGGGACACATCCCTTACTGTTGCTGTATTCTCATCATCAGCTCTGGTTTCTTCAATCTCCTTCAACACTTTTTGTATCAACAGGATTCTGAACTTGATGACATGTTCATTCTTGTGATAAACAATTTGGCTTAGAACATGCATCGCTTCCTTTAGGTCAAGCCCATCAACATCTTTGATCTCTAGGTTAAGCCCATCAACATATTTGATTTTTATACTCTTCTCCTGCCCATCAGTGGATCTATAGAATAGCTTTAATGGTCTCTCCAAAGCTGTGGGCAGACTTCTCTCATCATTGATGGCTTTCCTCAGCTTCTCCATCATCCCCCTTAAGTCTCTGTTTAGCCCTGATGTTTTTGAAATTAGATTCAGAGTCAATCTCAACTGTTTAGCATCCATTCTCATAAACCAGTCCATAGTGACTGTGAACTGCAACCCATTTTTCAGTAGAACACTGATTAGCTTCTCCCTTTTATTGTTAGTCCTGACATTTATGCTATTTATGGAGAACATAAATGTCAGATTCTTGCTCCTTTCATCTTTTAAGGATTCAGCTAATGTGTGTGGTTCATATGCTATAGTTATAGGAGAAGGTGTTTGATCCTTGGTTTCCGATGACTTGGTTTTGGTGGCATCAGAGGATTTAGGTTTTTCTTTGTCTTGATCCCCTGATGCACCCTTGGGAGGTTGAGATTTCTTTGGCTGAGGTTTCCTAGAGGATCTTGGCCTGACACTCTTTTTCTTCTTTTCTTTCTCCTTTGCCATTTCCCTTTCTTCCTCCTCTTGAAGTTGTTGTGCATATAATATATCAGCTTCCACAAGCTTTTTATCTTGAGGGAAGACAAGCTCCACTTTCCCATCAATTATAGCTTCAACAGGTGTTGGAAAGTGGGTTGTCTTCATGGCATCTCCAAGTAGCTTAGGCCCTGATTGAGTATATGATTTCTTTTTGGGTTTCTCAATCAAGATACCTTTGCCCTTATCTTTTGGAGTAGGAGCAGTCACATCCCCTGATGGTTGAGTATTTAAGGGGCTTCTCTGCAACATCCCCTGACGATGGCCTTGAAGATGTCTCCCCCTTTTTGACAACATCATCAGTGGAAGTTGAGAGTCGGGATGTGACTTGAAGAACGTTTTGAAGAGTGTCAGCCATTGACAGTTGCAGAGTTTCCATGCTGTTTATTTTGGTGGAGAAGGTTGAAAGTTGTTTGTCAACATTATCAGCAAGTTTCTTCATCTGGAACAAGGTTTAGCTGGTCACAAGGGAGTCCACAACTTGTTGTACACTATTTATTTTGTTTATAAAGTGTATATAGAGCTTCTTATTTTCTACATCCACAGATTGCCCAATCATAATTTGTGATTTGAGCACCTTTGTCAAAATCGGGTATGTGGTCCTTGAAAGCTCCTGTTTGAGCAACTGTACAGTATCAACCATTTGATTTTGTTGAAAGTGTTAGGTCCCAAAGGGTAAAAATACTAGAAGGGGGGTTGAATAGTGTTTTTAAAAAATTAAGTCTTTACTTAGAAAACCTTACTGAATTAAAAGTCTTCTTGCTTATAAAAAGGTTTCTTAAGATTTTCAAAGGATTTAGCAGCGGAATTGTTTTAAGCAAGGAACCCCTTAGATTTTAAAACAAAAGTTAATGGCTTAAAAGTAGCAAAGATAGTAAGTCTTTGCTGAACAAGTTCAGCAGGACTAAAGCAAAGCACAGCAAAGCAAGGAAGCAATATAAAAGATAAGCAGGAGAAGAGATAGAATTTTTATAGTGGTTCGGAATAATCCTACTCCACTCTTCTTCTCTTTTACTTGAGAAGGCTATCACTATAATCTGTTCACACAGAACAATCAGCAAGAGGACACTTAGTCCAATTTACAATGGGTCACTTAGACCTCTTTAGCAGGACACTTAGTCCAATTGTCACACAGACACTTAGAAGATTTCAGAAAATCTTGCTTGCTATCTTCAAGTAGAAGGCTCCTTGGTTGAGCAGATAGATAGCACTTGTTCAAGCTTGATGATGTCTTGCTGTAGCCTTTAAGATGTCAGAGAGTTTTTGCTCAGAGGTAGTTGGTTCATTGATTGTTTTTCATAAATGAAATTTATGACTTCTATTTATACTCCTCCAAAGAATCTATCCGTTGGAAATTTGAAATATATCCGTTGGAGTGTACTGCCCTTGATGTGACTTGTACCTTTTCAGCAGTCCTTGCTTAGTTCAAAGAAGTTAGCCGTTTTTCTGTCTTCTAGTGCCTTTCAGCAGAGATACCTAGAAGTTGACTAAGCAGGGAATAAGATAGCTTCTCTGACAATCTTCACTTTGATAAGCAAAGGATCTTGCTTATGAAAGTCCTTGCTTATTTCCATTCTAAGCAAGACTATACTTGTAATATTCTAAGTGCACAAAGGTCCTTGCTTATTTCCATTCTAAGCAGGACTATACTTAGAATATTTCTTGCATCTTCAGCAACCTTCTTCAGCAGACTTCAACGGTGATCAAACTCCTTGCTTAACTAAGTAGTATATCCACCTAACAAGTTGGATATTTTTCTAAGTCCTTTTACATTGTCTAAGCAAGGACTATATTACATCATCAATTCTTATATATTAAACACAATGAAAGTTTAAGCAAAGATAATATAAGCAGGGGTGCAACAACAGAAAGTATAAATCAACTCCAATGAATTGGGAAAAATCATCTACTGGAGTGTCATCTTCATCACTTTTAGAGGAACTGGAATTATGTTCGATATTTACAATTTCAGTATCAAGATTTTCTCTCTTTTCTTGGTAGTACTCTCATCCTCTCCTTTTGCCAAAGTCCTCTCAAGGGATTGACTTTGCCTCTTTTCACTATGTATTCTCACATTCTCACTCAAAATTGTCCTAGAAGGGCTCCTATGGGCTGTGAGATCAACTACTGTGGCCAGTTCAAGTAAATTATGTACAGTTACTGGTTTCACAGAAGTGATAGGTGAGGGAGTGGATGAAATTTTTGTATGTACAATTGGAGAAGTGTATGTTTCTATAGAAGATGTATATACAAGTGGGGGAACATAAAGACTTATTGCAGTAGTATATACAGATGAATTTATGTCCCCTGTCTGATTATCAGTGATTGTATCAAGTAAAAATGAGTCAACCATTTGAGTGTGTTGACTATCTATCACTGTGTCAGGGAGTGTTGGCTCCTCCATGAATTGAGAAATTGGAGAATCTGATCTTATGACACTCAATGTTTGTGTCATAATATATGAAGAAATTTGAAGGTTAGTAAAAGAAGGAAAAGGTGTAGAAGGGAGTGTTGGCTGGATCACTGAATGGGGAGGTGATCCATCAAAGGAAGTTGTGTGTGCACTCACTGTGTCAAATATCTGCAAGCGGCTCTCACAGACCCTGATGTTAGTTTCATCCGGAGCTATGGTCAGTGTATGTGCCTCACTCAACTGTGTCCCTGGTTGGGGACTATTTTCAACAACTAATTCCTTTTGAGAGGAACTAGTTAGAAATGTGTTTAATTCCTTATCAAAAGCAGTATCCTTTTGAGAGGATACTGCCTGGTCTGGTTGTTGGGTAACACTCGTGCCCACCTTCTTCTTCTTCTTCAATCTCCTATAGGCAATCACTGTCTCTCCTTACTCTCCTTCACTTGTTGTGGTTACTTCAGAGGGTTTTCTTTTGGTACCCTTAGTCTTTTGGGAGACTAAGGGTTGGGCTAATGAGAGTGGTTGTGTTGAAACTGGTTGTACTACTGGGGTAGGTAGAGAAGTGGTTGTGATCTCTGCTATAGTAGTTGAAGGAGAAGAAGTAGTAGGTTGAGAAGTAGAAGGGAGAGTTCGAAATACCTAATCCATATGCAACGGGAGTGCAAATGGTTCTGCGGTATACAATTTCTTTATTATTTCTACAAACAACTTCTTTGTTTGTTTGTAAGTCTGTACAAAAATGTCATTCTCAAAAGAAAGGTTATTTATTTGATCTTTAATGATCATTGACAAAAATCTAGCATAGTAAATCTCTGATTTTCTAGAGTTAAAACTACCTAGTTTATTTACTAGATCATCCAAAATTAATTTTCCTATATTTATATGTACATTTTTAATCATTGCATAAGCTATCTTTAAAGTTAATGAGGTTATGACCTCAAAGTTAAAAGACTTACCTGAGAACACCTTTGTGATGGTGTCAAAGAGATAAGAAATCTCTCGTTTCACATTGACCCTCTTGAGGTCTTTGAACATTAATACTGTGCTGGGAGCAACATTGTAGCCCAATTCCCTCAATAAGTCGAGCAGATCAGCGTCACTGGGCACTTCCACAAAGTCTTGTGTAGGCAGCCCCGGTGCAGAGTTGATTCTAGAAGGGGTTATTTTTCCCTTCTCAGAAGAGATCTTAAATGAGATCCCCTTCACTGCCTCTGGTCTTATTGACGAGTTGTTTGTCCCACAAGATGGTTTGTAGAGGGGCGGGGGGTTGAATACAAACCACAAAATTCTTTCGAATTTTGTGAGTTTAGTGAATATACTGTATAATAAGTTGCGAAAATGAAAGAATACAATATATCACAAGTGTTTCTGAACTTTTATAAAAGAATGAAATATTACAAAAGCTCACTGGTTTGAATGACCAGCTTCTAACAATTCTGTTGAAAACAACAGCTGCTTACTAGAATATGATTTCTAGCTTCTCTTTCTGTAGACCTAATTATAGCTGCAAACTCTCTAAATATGTATGAAAGTGTTGTTCTGAGAGATATGTGATATGAGATAAGATGTATTCTTGTTGTTAACCTCAGAGTTCTCAGATTTTTTTACCTCAGCTGCTCTATGTCTATTTATAGACACAGTTTCTATATACTCCAAGCTTCTATTTTGAGTTGTTTACCAAAAATATCTCTGTAGTTTATTGGTACTCGCAACTCTGTCACACAACCTTCTTCATTATTCAGCCTCCCTTAGATGTCAGCCTGTTTATGTGACTTTTCTGGTGTATATTCACTACACCAGCTTCCATTTTTCTTCTTGAAGTTCCCAAGATAAGATATCAGCAATATATATATCTTATCTTTGTGGGCCTCTCTGGACATAATTAGTCTAGCTTCAATGAATTTCTTGCTTCAAGTTGTTATAAGTTGTCTCTGCAGTATTTCAACTTGCTGTTTTGCAGGTTTCATGCTTGCGGCTTTGCAGGTTTCATACTTGCAACTTGATGTGTGTGTGTGTGTATAACTTATTTCCTTGAAGATTCCTTGGTAGCCAATCTCTCCTTATTGGACAACCATCCTTATATTATTTCCACCGTCTTTAGTCATATGTCATCCCTTATGTCAGTTGGAAATTTATTCTCTGATGGATAGTCTCTGGTTGTTTCAACATTAGTCTCTGATGAACAAACACTTAGTCTCTGATAGACAGAAACTTAGTCTCCGATAGTTCAAAAACTTAGTCTGTGACAGTTCAAAAACTTAGTCTCCGACAGTCAAAAGCTTAGTCTCCGACAGTCAAAAACTTAGTCTCCGACAGTTCAAAAACTTAGTCTCCGACAGTTCAAAAACTTAGTCTCCGACAGTTCAAAAACTTAGTCTCCGATAGACAAAAGCTTAGTCTCCGATGGGCTAATTTTGCTTGATCAACTTTGACATTTGTTGAACTCTCCAAGTGTATTCATTGTAGTTTCTGATGCTTTCCTGTAGTTTCTTAATAGTAAATTCTCATAGTGCATTACTGCAGGTACTTGTACATTTACAAAATTTTAACAATTCTAAGTGTTATACATCATCATCAAATGCTATAATTCCTAACACGAGTTCATGAACTTAGTACTCGACCAGAGTTGTGAAAGTGCTTCCCTAGACATTTCTTTATCGGTAAATATTGCTCTGCGATACTCAGAGTTGAGTAGATATTTCATCATAGGCTTGAAACAATCATTTACCTTGTCAATGTCAGAGAAACCCACATAGTTTGTGGGTGGAACCACCAAATTTCTTGGAAGTTGTTGAACATTGCTGGGTGCCATTGATTTAGTTAGAGATCTGAAGTTATAGGGTTTCTATGAATGAAAGAAAGAGAGAGAAAGAGAACTCGAGCAAATATCAGAGTCGAAGTAAATATTTTGAGGTATTTCAAAAAGAGAGAGAGAGAGAGTATAAATACCCGCCTTTTGACGTTTGAAAACCGCTCCTGAAAACATGTTATCAGGGTGTCATATCAATTCTGTAGTGACACGTCATCAGGGACAAACGAACTCCCTGATGAATTATTATTACAGACTCAACATAAACCCCTAATGCAGTCAAAAGCTTTTTACTTGACCTTGATGTTCATTGAATATACATACCTTGACCCTGATGCACGGATTAGATACCCTGACCCTGATGCTTTGAGTAGAATACCCTAACCCTGATGTGCGAGTTGGATACCCTGACCCTGATGCTTGAGTCGAATATCCTGACCCTGATGCGCAAGTCGGATACCCTGACCCTGATACTTCTCTACAAAGATCCTGATCCTAATGCATTAGACAAAAACAAACAAACACAAGCAAGACAACCGAAAATATATGTACATATCTACATTTTTAACATACATAGTCACATATCAACTAATTTCATCAGGAATTCATGAGATGAGTTAGGAGTACCAGAACTTAGTCATTTGATAGTTTTTGTTGCTCCAACAACCTTTCTGACAAGTCTTTAGCAAGAGAATTGAAATTCATTTTGCATAGTTCACCATACCCAGCTCCCCCACAGGATTGGAAAAAATGGCTTCATTAAGAGCTTTTATGAATATGTCTGTCAGCTGCTTGTTTGTTGGTACAAACTGTAGTTCAATGGTTTCATTCATGACATATTCCCTGATAAAGTGATATCTGATTTCTATATGTTTGGTTCTGAAATATTGCATAGGATTTTCAACAATGACAATGGTACTAGTGTTATCACACCTTATTGGAATTTTGTTGAAGTTCAGTCCATAGTCCATTAACTAATTTTTTTATCCACAGAATTTGTGCACAGCAACTTCCAGTTGCAATATATTCAGCTTCAGCAGTTGATATAGAAATTGAGTGCTACTTTTTGCTGAACCAAGATACAAGTCTTCCTCCCAGAAATTGACAGCTTCCTGTTGTGCTTTTTCTGTCAATTCTGCATCCTCCAAAGTCAGCATCGGAATATCCCAGTAATTCAAATCCAGACTCCTTTGGATACGAAAGTCCTAACTCTGTAGTGCCCTTGATATATCTCAAGATTCTTTTCACTGCAATGAGATGAGACTCTTTTAGATCAGCTTGATATCTTGCACAAAGACATGTTGCAAACATAATGTCAGTCCTACTTGTTGTTAGATACAACAATGATCCAATCATTCCCCTGTAAGTCTTCAGATCAACTTTCTTTTCATTCTTATCAGGGTCAATCTTGGTTGTTGTGGCCATTGGTGTCTTTGCTACTTTTGAGTCCTCCATATCAAATTTCTTGAGAAGTTCTTTGGCATACTTTGTTTGATGGACATAAATCCCATCAGTGACCTGTTTGATCTACAGTCCCAAGAATTAAGATAATTCACCCATTAAAATCATTTCATACTTGTTTTGTATGAGCTTAGAGAACTTTTCACACAGTCTAGTGTTAGTGGATCCAAAGATAATATCATCAACATATATTTGAACCAGGATCAGATGACCTTGGTGATGTCTAAAGAACAATGTCTTATCAATGATAACTCTTGTGAACTTGTCCACCAGAAATTTAGATAGTGTGTCATACCAAGCTCTAGGAGCTTGTTTTAGTCCATAAAGTGCTTTTTCTAGTTTGTAGACATGATTTGGGAATTTTGAACTTTCAAACCTCGGAGGTTGTTGGACATATACCTCTTGTTCCAATTTCCCATTGAGAAAAGCACTTTTCACATCCATTTGATAAACTTTGAAGTACTGCTTCTCCTACTTCATCCATGGAGAAAACAGCATCTTTCACTTCAAAGGAGGGAAGGCGTATATCCTCGATCCAAGTCTCGTCTTTTGAGTGACGATGTTCTTTCAGTTTTGGAAGCAGTGGAAACTGGTACCAGAAATGGATGGGATTTCGAAAAGGAAGGAACGCTAGCTTCTGACGACAAAAATGCTTGCGAGGATAGTTGTTCACGAAGTAGGGTGGCTGCTCCGACAGCGTATGATTCACCGGCAGCGCACTACGGGCCCCGACTCATTCTTTTAGTATATGAGCGTGGATGGACCGCTTGTGCTGCATAGGCTAAGAAGATCCTTATAACCTCAAGTCTGGCTACTGGTGCAAAAGTTTCATCAAAGTCAATCCATTCCTCTTGAAGATAACCCTTTGCTACCAGTCTTGCTTTGTTTCTTATAACAATGTTAGCTTCATCCATATTGTTTCTGAATACCCACTTGGTACCTATTACAATTCTATCTTTGGGTTTAGGCACCAACTTCCATACTTGGTTTCTTTCAAATTGATTCAGCTTTTTTTGCATACCCATTATCCAATCTGCATCTTGAATGGCTTTTTCAAATTTCTTTGGTTCTAATTGTGAAAGAAAACAAGCATATAGGCATTCATTAGATGTTATTTTTCTGGTTTGCACTTTCTTGTTTGAATCACCAATAATTAAATCTGTTGTGTGACTCCTAGACCATTTGGGATTAGAGAAGTATCTTGATGAGCTTGCTTGATTATCATCTCCTCCCCCTAAGTCTGTGCTCCCAGCTTCTGAGAAAACTCCCCTTGAGTTAATGCTTAATTCAGTGTTAAAGTTATCCCCTGATGGTGCATGCCCTGATGGATGATCCCCTGATAGAGTATTCCCTAACCTGTTGTCCAGAATATTAACTCTATCTATTGAAGGGGCTTCTATTATGCTTGGATTGACATCAGGGATGGTTAAATTCTCCATTTGTCTGCACTCATCAGCTTCATACTCTTGATAATTAGAATCATCTTCATTTTCAAATCTGAGATCTTCATGAAAACCATGGTCTTCAAGTCCAGAAATTTCTTAATCATCAAAAGCTATATTTATAGACTCCATCACTACCTGAAGTCTCTTGTTGTAAACCCTGAAGGCCTTAGATGTCAGGGAGTAACCCAAGAAGATTGCTTCATCAGCCTTTGAATCAAATCTCCCTAAGTTCTCACCAAAATTCTTTAATACAAATTATTTGCATCCAAAAACATGTAGGAACTTGATGTTTGGCTTTCTCCTTGTCATTAGCTCGTATGGTGTCTTGTTGTGAGCCTTGTTGATCAAAGACCTATTTTGAGTTAAGCAAGCAGTGGAAATTGCCTCAGCCCAAATATAAGTAGGAATTCTTGCCTCTGCTAGCATTGTTCTAGTAGTTTCTATCAGGGTTCTATTTTTCCTCTCACTACACCATTCTGTTGAGGGGTCCTTAGAGCAGAAACTGTATGATTGATGCCTTTCTCCACACAGAATCCATCAACAACTGCATTCTTGAATTTAGTTCTATTATCTGTCTTTAATATTCTAACCACTGTCCCTGACTCAGTTTCCACTTTCTTTATATGGTCAATGATTTGTTTAGGTACTTCTGATTTAGCATTTTGAAACTTAACCCAAGTGTATCTGGTGTAGTCATCCACAATAACTATTGCAAATATTTTCTTTGATACTGACATTATGTTAACAGGGCCATAGAGATCCATATGAAGCAACTGAATTGGATCCTTGATCATTGTGGCTTCCTTGCTGACAAATGATGATTTCCTTTGCTTCCCTTGTTGACAAGTTGAACATAAACCTTCTTGAATGAATTCCACTTGGGGTAGTCCAGTTACCAACTCTCTCTTCACCAAATCATTGATAGCTTTGTAGTTCAGGTGAGAGAGTTTCTTATGCCACGGTCTGCTCTCATCAGGGGTTGCCTTGCTGTAGAAGCATGATTCTCCACTTACTGAGTTGAAATCAACAATGTAGAGATCTCCTTTCCTTATCCCTGATAAAACCAGTTTCCCAACATTTTCATTTGAGATCAAGCACTAACCCCCTTAGAAAAAAAAATGATGTGTCCCTTGTCACATAGTTGACTTATGCTCAATAAGTTATGCTTAAACCCATCAACTAGTGCTACATTTTCAAATGAGACAACCCCATTTGCTACTTTAACATAACCAAGAGTTAATCCTTTGTTGTTATCTCCAAAAGAGATTACTGGACCAACCTTTTCTTAGAACTCTGCGAGCAGAGCTTTATTTCCTGTCATGTGTCTTGAGCAGCCACTATCTAGAAACCAAATTTGACTGCTTTTGAATTTTCCCTGCACACAAAGAACATTAAATTTGTTTTTGGTACCCAAGTGGCTCAGGGTCGTCTAGGTTTAGTAACAGTTAAAGGTAAAACCACTTTTTCATTATGTGTAACTTTTTGTTTTGGCAATTTAAACACTTTCTCCTTTTTAGGAGCTACATCATACACGTCTGATTTAACAACAATTTTCTTATTTTTACCCTTAGGGGTGCATGCTTGAGCAGTTGGTAAATCATCAGCATATAATATTATGCCAGAAAGAATATGTGGTTTTTCTTTACACTGAAAAGATAAATGATTATTGCTACCACAATTCCAGCATACTTTCCTAGGGGTTTCATGAATAGAGGTGTAATTACTAGCTTTGTTTACACCTAACTTTCTATTTCTATTCTTTTTACTATCCCCTGACAGGCTTTTATCCCTTGAAGGGCTACGATGGTCTGATGCACTCTTATCCCCTGATGACTGTGTATCCACTGATGCACAGTCTAGTTCTTTCTTGACTGGGGGTTTAAGTGTTTTGGTAAGAACGGGTTTCTTGCCTCTCCACCACTTGTGGAAGCTTCACTAATTGGGAAAACATTCCCTTTATCTAACTTTGTTACGGCCTTTACAAATTTGATTGGTTGTATTGGTCTTTTTCCAAAGCTAGCTGCATTTTCAATCTCAATAGGAGGTTGATTCACTAGAGTCTCTACATAGCCTAAACTAGACTTGGGATCAGATTTCTGATAGTTTAATTGATCATCCAGTTTTTTGCTAGACTCATTCCACTTCTTTATGACTTCCCTTTCTTGACTCAGAAGATTGGAGGTTCATTCCTCTCTTTTAACAGCACAGTCAAGGAGATTTTTAGTCCTGAAGAGTTCTTTTTCAAGATTCTCAAGTCTAGAGAGTTCTGATTCTAAAAGAGTATTTCTAACAATCAAATGTTCATTTATTTTCTGCACTCTTTCAGTCTCAGCTACAGCACTCCTTAGGGTGTCATAAATATCTTTTATCTCACAAGTCATTTCCTTAACAATTTTAACACAATCATTTTTAGAAATGTTAGATGAAATTTTAAGGCTTACTTGTGAGCTACTGCTATCAGTGGATGAGGCCATTAGGACTAGATTGACATATTCTTCATTATCTTCTTCATCTGAGTCAGCCCAGCCCTTTCCCTCTACAATTTTTCTAGAAACAAAGAATGATAGTTCATCTAAGAGCAATCGATGATGAATACTTACAAATTCTAGAAGAAGGTCCTCACGTTCCTAAGAAGCTCATTCCTCAAGAGATTGTCAATGGAGTCAGTGTTCCAGAAATATAAAGACTACTGAAGAAATGACTCCAGAGGAAAGAGAGAAGGTAAAGAAGGATCTAAAAGTCACAGGCATCCTTTATAATGGCTTAGACGATGATATACTAAACAGTATCATGAATCTTACAACGTCTAAGTCAATATGGGATACCATCAAGATCCTATGTGATGGAACTGAAGAAGTGAGGGAAAATAAACTATAGCTGTTAACACAACAGTATGAGTGGTTCACAATGAAAAATGGTGAAACACTCACTGAAATGTTTGACAGATTTAACAGGTTGGTAAATGACCTGAGGATATATGGGAAGGCTTATGCTAATAAAGATGTGAACAGAAAGTTCATGAGCGCACTTCCCATATCATGGCATCCTAAAACGACAACCATCAGGGAATCCAAGGATATGAATCTTCTAGACTTGGATAGGCTCTATGGTACCCTAAAAACATATGAACTAGAGGTTCAACAAAGATCTGAAATGTCAGGGGATACCAGAAAGCTTAAATCTGTAGCCCTGATGGTTGCCAAGAAGGATAAAGAAGAAGCAAGACCAAATGTCTTGATGAAGCAGCAGTCAGGAGATGTTGAAAAAGAATGGGACAATGAAGCTAACTCAAAGGAGGATGAGTACACTTCTGAAGAGTTAGAAGAACTGGATGAAACTGTGCTTTTCTTGCAAAGATGTTTTGCAAGCTGAAATTTCAAAAACCATCTGGATCAAAAAGATTTTCAGCAAGGAAACCCAGTAGCACAAAAAACTTCATTGACAAATCAAGAATAAAGTGCTACAAATGCAATGAGATGGGCCATTTTGCAAATGAGTGCAGCAAGGTCACAAAGGAGGGTGAATCCAGGGGAAAGGAAGCATATGTGGATTACAAGAAGAAATACTTTGATCTTCTAAATGCTACCAAGAAGGGAAAGCTTTCCCCTTTCCAACATGGGAATTTTGCTATTTCCAGCTTTGTTAGTCATTTTAAACGATCGTCTAGCAAGTGTAATCTGCTAGTTGGCTCTGATACCAATTGTTAGAACAAAATAGGCTCAAGAGTTTGTAGAAGGGGGAGGGGGTTGAATATAAACACTCGAAACTTTTCAAACTTTAAAACTTGTTAAGCACTGCTGGAAATAGCTGCAATATCAAAAAAACTATAATGCCTTTTAAAAAGAACATATAACCATTCAAGTTAAAATAGTTGTATTAAAACTTGATGTTTTTCTAGAAATCTGTTTAACCACAAATGTGATTAAACAACTACAACTTCTGTAATGAATTACAACTACAATCTCACACTCACTAGCTTCACACTTTCTTTGAATATTTCTCTCAAGATATATTACAAAGCTTCTCTCTAGTGTTTGTGTGCTTCAATGTGTTGGTTGATCTGTTAGATTTTTTTTTGTGTAATGAGAACTCTTTTGCATATATAGAAGATTAGTAGTTGAACTCACGTGCTTGGACGTGCTGCTCTTTTCAACTTAGCCGCATATATGTCACATCGATGTCCTTTAGGAATGATGTGTCAGACTACTGTTGATTTTGTTGCTTCTTTTTCTTCCCTTAATCTGTGTACATTTAATGATCGAGAGTTGTCATTAGACCACCAAACCTTCAAGAGATATCTTTCCAGTTTATATCTCTTGCTTCTCTAAAAAGCTTCATTGATTTGCGTGTAAGACCTGATGTTGAATGTATGCAGTCATAACTATCCACTGATAGCAAGCCCTGATGTGAACTTGATCAGTGCTTCTGTATCCCCTGATGACAAGTCCTGTCTAAGACTCGATCAGTGCTTCACACTTCACTTGAGTTATCTAAGTGTTTCTTGATCCCTTAACGTTAAGACTCAAAGCATACACTGATGGCTTCCCCTGATGCAGTGCTGAGCATTTCCCATGACGGGTTAGCTTGACACTGTCATGCCCTGATGATTTCCCCTGACAGGTTGGCATGTCACTGTCATCCCCTGACGCGTTCCCCCTGATGAGTTTGGCTTACCACTGCCATACCCTGACACGTTCCCCTGATGGGTTGGCCTGCCTATGTCATCCCCTGATGGGTTGGTCTGCCTATGTCATCCCCTGATGGGTTGGTCTGCCTATGTCATCCCCTGATGGGTTGATCTACCTATGTCATCCCCTGAAGGGTTTCCCTGATGGATTCCCCTGATGGTCTTAATCACTGAAGCTTTATTGATTTTGTTTGGAATGTCTAATGTGCGAAATAGTCAAGTGTTTTTGAGTAACAACAGACATCCGTCTTCACTATCAAGTCTTTTAGTAGTTTCTGCTGGTGACTTGCCTAGTGAGTTATACTTTATCCCCCTGAAAACTAAGCTGATCATCAGTAGATGCAAAATGTGTGCAAATACTTAGGTTTATAGAACACCCTGAGTATGTACAGATGCACAAACAAAACTAAAATTCTCATCATCATTTATACTTAACAAAGGTCTTATGGAGGATATCCATGGGGAAGTCCCACTTCTTAAAGAAATACTTCCTCTTCTTAGTGTTGTGATTTCTGACATACCCAAGATCTTCGAGTACAACAAGAACAAAGGTAGGCGGGGGCAGCATGCCCTGACTTCTCATATGGAGTACATCCCTGATGTTTGCTGCTGTGATGGATAATTGTTGTCCATTGACTCGCCCATTGATGTTGTTGTGTCCCACTTGGACACCCTGACAGAATTCTCTTATTATTTCTTCATGGATAGGGTATTCAGCAGAGATCACATAACAGATTCCACTGTTCCTCAGCAACAATATAACATCTCGAGTATCAGCATCTTGCTGATCATCAGCAAATGAGTTTAGGTCAATAATCGACTCAGACTCAATCTTATCAAGCTAGTTTGCCATCCTACTATGTGTTGTCGAAGGAATAGGTGGTTTTAGGACGGAAGGTGGTGGTCTCGGTAGACTTTTAGAGAAAGAAAGTTTTAGAGAGAGCTGAGAGTGATTGAAGGTAAAAAAAAAATGAGGGGTGAAAAGAAGTTGAAGAGGTTTAGAGCAGTTACTGACATGAGTAGTCGAGGAGTTAGTGGGAGAGAAATACGTGGGTAGTGGTGAGAATTAATTACTAAAAAGACAGCAGTCGTAAATAGATAATTGGGCAGAGTAAAATTAAATGAGGAGAGAGAAATAAGCGGCTAAAGTAATGATAGCCTATTTTTACGGCAATAAAAGTGGAAATAACATTGTCAAAAATGATAAGTCATTGAGATGTCAACAGGATATGATTGCAAGTCTTTGTTGGTGCTAATGATTGATGGGATACAACAAATAAAATATATCCTGCTTATAGACAGCAAGCAAATGTGTCCTTGTTGGTATTAGTTACCACTAAGAGCCGAAAATGAGCAGGGACTGTGAATTTATAATCAGCACAAACATCATTTGCTTATGGGATAAGCAAGGTCTTGGAGTTAGTTTCTGAAATAGCACTTTTGTCGAGGAGTCTCCCCTTTTCGTGAAATTTGCAGTAGGGTCGATGTAGATTGGGACAACAACATTGATGAATGTTGTTCCATGTCAGCAAGTAACCTTCATCAACAGAGACTATCCATCAGCAGCATCTTTGAGGTTTCTCCTTTTTGATGGATTTCAGCAGGGTGAAATGAATTGACATAGCAACATTGAAGAGTGCTGCTTAGTTATCAACAGGATCTTTTCCTTCACCTGAGCAGAGAATTCATTTTACTGCTAAGGATATCCTTGCTTAAAAGGAAAATGTTAGTACAACAGACTCTTACTCTAAATTTAGCATACCTAATTCACTTATTAGTTTGTTAAAACGAATTTCATCCAAGGATTTTGTAAAAACGTCTGCTAATTGATTTTCAGTAGAAATATAATTTATCTCTATAGTACCTTGTTGCACATGATCTCGAATGAAATGATGCCTTATATCTATATGTTTAGTCCTTGAGTGTAAAACAGGGTTATAAGCAATGGCTACAGCACTAGTATTATCACAGAATATAGGGTTAGACTTGAAATCAAACTCATAGTCAGCAAGTTGATTTTTCATCCATAGAATTTGTGCAACGCAACTTTCTGCTGATATGTACTCAGTTTCAGCAGTGGATGTTGATATAGAGTTTTGCTTCTTGTTGAACCATGAGACAACTCTTCTTCCTAGAAATTGACATGTACCACTGGTGCTTTTTCGATCAATTTTACACCCAGCAAAGTCAGCATCCGAGTATCCAGCAAGGTTGAAGTTGGAATCTTTTGGATACCATATTCCTAAGTTAGGAGTTCCTCTGAGATATCTGAAAATTCTCTTAACAGAAGCTAAATGTGATTCCTTGGGGTTAGATTAAAAACGTGCACAAATACATATAGCAAACATAATGTCAGGTTTGCTTGCAATTAAGTAAATCAAGGATCCGATCATACCTCGATAACTTGTTATTTCTACGAATTTACCTTGCTCATCTTTATCCAACTTTGTTGTTGATGACATGGGAGTTTTCATAGGACTTGTTGTCTCCAATCCGAACTTCTTAAGCAGGTCTTTGGTATACTTGGATTGATTTATGAAAATTCCATCACTGTTTTTGCTTAATTTGAAGTCCAAGAAAAAAATTCAACTCTCTCATCATGCTCATCTCAAATTTGTTCTGCATAAGTTTAGCAAATCTTGCACAAAATTTTTTGTCATTAAAACCAAATATTATATCATCTAGATAAATTTGTACTAACAGTGTTATATTATATCATCTACATAAATTTGTACTAGCAATGTTTTATCTTTATGCTTCTTAATGAATAAAGTAGTGTCAACTTTACCTCTACTGAATCCTTCATTAACTAAAAAGGAAGATATAGTGTCATAACATGCCCGTGGTGCTTGCTTAAGACTATATAAAACTTTTTCAAGCTTATATACACGGTTAAGATAAGAATGATCAGCAAAACCTGGAGGTTTCTCAACGTATATTTCTTCCTAAAGTTGCCCATTCAAAAAGGCACTTTTGTCATCCATTTGAAACACCTTGAAGCCTTGATAAGCAGTATAAGTAACAAAAATTCTTATGGCTTCAAGTCTTGCTACTGGAGAAAAGGTTTCATCATAGTCAATCACTTCCTCCTGTGAGTAGCCCTTAGCCACAAGTCTTGCTTTGTTCCTTATGATGATTCCATCTTCGTCCATCTTGTTCCAGAACACCCACTTGGTGCCTATTACTGTATGATTTGTTGTCCTGGGAACTAGATTCCAAACTTTGTTCATGTTGAATTGGTTTAGCTCTTCTTGTATAGAAAGAATCCAATCAGCATCAGTAAAAGCATCCTCAATTTTCTTTGGTTTCATTTGAGATAGAAAACTTAGAAAACTATTTTCATTTTGAGCAGATCTTCTAGTCGTTACTGAACTTGTGGGATTGCCAATTATCAAATCTTTTGAGTGAGACTTGGTCCACTTCATTCGCCTTGGTAGATCCATTCGAGTGTCTTGCTGCTTAGTTTCTCCAAGTTGGGTTTATCATCTTTTAGTTCAGCACGGGTGCTTTCTATTGGAATATTATCTTCTGAAGGTTCTTTAAAAGGATCTTTCTTAGTTTCTGGAGTCCGTTGACTTTTCATCATGTTCCTGCTCAACTATAAGAGGAAGTGAACCACTTGGTTCCTCATGGTTAGATTCATCAAATACTACATGGATAAATTTTTAACTGTTAGAATTCTTTTAATGAAAAATATGAAAAGTCTTGCTATGAGTGGAATACCCTAAGAAAATACCTTCATTGGATTTTGCTTGAAATTTAGTTAAGTACTCCTTACCATTGTTGTGGACATAGCAAAGACATCCAAAGATATGAAAATAGTTAATGTTGGGTTTTTTTCCTTTCCGTAGCTCGTATGGAGTCCTGCTTAGAGTTGGATGTATAAGAGAACGATTTTGCGTATAGCAGGCAATATTCACTGCTTCTGCCCAGAAATACTCAGGGAGTCCAACATCAGCAAGCAATATCCTTCCTGCTTCTTCCAAGGTTTTGTTCTTCTTTTCAACCATTCCGTTTTGTTGTGGGGTTCTTGGTACTGAGAAGTTATGAGATATTCCTTGCTTATCATAGAACTCAGTAAATCCTCCAAAGTCGAATTCTTTTCCATGGTCACTCCTTACTGACTTAATTATGAGCTCTTTCTCATTTTGCACCTGTCTGTTGAACTTCTCAAACTCTGCTAGTGCATCATTCTTATGAGTAAGAAATAATGCCCATGTATATCTTGTAAAATCATCCACGATAATGAATCCATATTTCATTCCACCAAGACTTTTTGATATAGGGCCAAACAAATCAAGATGTAATAGTTTAAGAGGCATAAAGTTTGATTTTTTAGGTTTGCTTAAGAAAGATTGTTTTGCTTGCTTACCAAATTGGCAATCTCTATATGGTTTTTCTTTTTCAAAGGAAAATTTAGGTAAATCTTTTACTAGTTCTTTACCAGCGAGTTTTGAAATCGTTTTGAAATTTAAGTGTGAAAGTCTTTTATGGCATAACCAACTAGCATCTGCTGAAACTTTAGCAAGAAAGCAAGTTGTTTCAGCAGGACTTAGCTTAGCCAAATCTACTATATAAACATTACCGTTTCTTGAACCAGAAATCTTTAGAGAATTTGTTTGAAGATCTCTTACTTGACATTGATTGTCAAAGAAGGTAACCTTATGCCCTTTGTCACACAACTGACTTTATACTAAGCAAGTTGTGCTTGAGACCTTCCACATAAGCAACCTTGTTGAAGTAGACTATTCAATTTCCTGTTGAACCATATCCCTTAGTTTTTCTAGAGTTATTATCTCCAAAAATTACTTGAGGTCCATCTTTCTCCTTGAAATTGGTGAATAAGGATTTGTCTCATGTCATGTGTCTTGAACATCCACTGTCCAAGTACCAAATTTGTTCCTTGCTCATAACTTACAATTCATAAGCAGAGTCACTTTGGTACCCAGCAAAACTTGGGTCCGGTTAGGTTAGTACCCTTAAGGACCCATACTTGTCTCATTTTTGGTCTTTAAGACCCAATAGTATAGTAAGGATCCGCATGGCAAAGAGAAGCAATGTGACCAATCTTATGGCAGCAATAACATCTCAAATGCAGCATGTTGTGTTGTATATGTTGCTTACC
The DNA here is from genome assembly GCA_014636745.2 of Centella asiatica. Taxonomy (NCBI): domain Eukaryota; kingdom Viridiplantae; phylum Streptophyta; class Magnoliopsida; order Apiales; family Apiaceae; genus Centella; species Centella asiatica. The sequence goes on from CM025788.1 coordinate 35,236,146, forward strand.
TCTTCTCTTTAGTTGAGGTGATTTCCAGTGTTTGCTCCTAACCCAACCTTTTGCTAAATTCCAAATTCCTTGCATTGTTGTAACAATGAGCAAGGAGAACATGGTTCTTGCTAAACTTTTCACTTTTGGTCCATTTTTGTAGTGGTTCGGTCTAAGTCTACTCCACTCTTCTTTTCTTTACTTGAGAAGGCACTCACTAAGAGCGTTCACACAAAACAATATACAGCAGGACACTTAGTCCAAAAATACAATAGGTCATTTAGACCAAAATGAGTTACACAGACTAATAGCAGATAAAATATCTTGTTTGTTATCTCTAAACAATAAACTCCTTATTGAGCAGATTAGATAGCACTTGTTGAAGCAGAAGATTGTGTCTTGCTGAACTCTTTAAGATGTCAAATTGTCAGAGCAATTTCTTGGTTGTTCAGATATCACAAATGAAATGTATGACTCCTATTTATACTACTCCAAAAATCTATCCGTTGAAAATTTGAAATAGATCCGTTAGAGTTATACTGTCTTGATAGTGACTTGTATCTTTACAGTTGTTCCTTACTTAATTCAAAAAGATAGCCGTTATTTTGTCTTTTAGTGCTTTTTGAAAAACTCTCTAGAAGTTTGAGTAAGCAGGACAAAAGGTATGGTCTTTTTCTGACAATCTTGCTTGGATCAAGGTAAGGGATCTTGCTATATCAGTCCTTGCTTATTTCCATTCTAAGCAGGACTGTCCTTAAAATTTTCTTCACATCTTCAGTATCCTTCCTGATCGATGAACAGAGTTTTCATTTGTGATCAAAATCCTTGCTTAACTAGCAGAATATATCCACCTAACAAGTTTGATATTTTTCTAAATCCTTTTATAACATTTGATGATGATTGTACTTAGAATAACTAAAAATACAAATGTACAGTTAGTGCTAGTTTATAACATTTGAGTTTTTGTAGTTGGTAATTTACTATCTGATTCATGTAATTCATTTTTATATGAGAGTAAATTTATTTGTATTATAAAAGACTACTAGAACTGCATTAGAGATTTCAACAAGTCAGAGATTATGTTTGGTCTTATCGGAGACTACAGAGTAAGTTATCAAAGACTAAGATCAAGCTGTCGGAGACAAAACATACTTGATTAGAGACTAAAGTTGAAGCAATCAGAGACTAAAGTGAAGATTAATCTCTGATGCAATACATAGTTCTAATTCGATTAGAAATTGACTTTGACATGGACAAAGAAGTTATGTTGAAGACGAAACTGGTTAGAAAATATATCAGAGTTGTAATTAGAATAAAAGGAGAAAAAAAATCTATTCAGATTAGAAAATAGGAAATCTATATTGAACAGGATTAGAAGTTAAATTAAGATTCAGATTTGAGAGTTGTAATTAAGTTACAGAGTTGAAATAGAAACTGTATGTTTTCATAAATTTGTATATATATACAGAAATTGAAATTAACAATCAATTTGTGTTTGTTATAATTTGTAATCAATTGTTAATCAATAAAAATAATTGTTTATAAATTAGTCTTGTTCTTCTTATTCCGCAAATTATATTATTTTAAAGAATAAAAATTTGAAAAAAATCATATAATTTGTATTCAACCTCACCTTCTAAAGTTTTAAGTTGTCTTACTGGGATAACAAGAGAATTGTTATCTTTTTTATATACTTTCAACTCATATACATATCTATCTATAGGTTAGGAGATACATGAAATATAATAAATGTGATAGGTATTTAAGAAACTAAAAATTTTATAGATTAATGGAAGAATATGTTAGAAGTTTTTAGAATTTAGAAAGGTAAGGAATATCCACATTATTCATAACATTAATAAATTAATAAAAGATTTATTACTTTTGTTCTTCAGCCGTCTGCCTGGCTTCCAGACATTTTCCCCCCTCGGTAATCGTCCTCTTCCCTTTGTTTTTTTCTCATTTCTCCGTCTGCATCTCTCTTTCTTTATATGGTATTTTGCTTCTTATCTCTTCGTTTTTCTTCTTCATTTTCATAGATTCTTTGACCTAAATTTTTACATATTTGTTGTTAATAATATATATATATATGTATATGTATATTATAATATCTCAGTTGTAGATGTGATTTTTCTGACATATGTATTTAAGATTAGATTTATTTTTTTTTGGATATGTATCTTAAGTTTTTAGCTCGTGTTTGGATTGAATCATGTTGTTGAGGGTCATTTATAAAAATAAAAAATTACTCGTTGGTGCTCTTTTTGAGTTTTTACTAATTGAAATCGGTGATATTTCTTTTTATTATAAGTGTACGTGGTTTTTAAAGTAACCTGAACTTTTTAAATTAAGTGTTTTCAAACAATAATAATATGTTTATTTAAAGCTTTATGCTTGTTTGGATTTATTCAATTGTGCAGGTATGTATTTTGTTCTTTTTGTTGCTTAATTGGTAGATCGACACAATTTCGATGTAATTTATGCACACTGCTTTGAAATATTATATATGCTTTGATGTAGGTAGTGTATATGATGTTGGCCATAAACAGAAGATCGAAGCTGTCAAAGGTCTGCCTAGGGCTGTAATAGAAGGAGAACGGTCAGAGATCTGCTCTGACTCGATGTAAAAATTAGTTAGTTCGAGTTTGATATAAAAATAAATTAAATTTAAACATCGAGAAACTCGTTCGAATATATTCTCTAATAATTTGATTACTTTTTTTATACTAAAATATTATAGTATATATCAAAATTGTAGAGATAATTTTATCATCATAACTTATTCAAGTATAATATATGTTGTGTAAATTATTTTAGGATGATGTTTATAAGTAAAATAATTGCATATTATAAAATGTATTATAATGTATGAAAACTTATATAAAGATAATTTATATTTTGTAAGATTTATCAAATATAAACACTCATAAGAAGTTCGTGAGTAATTTGAATTTGATTAGAACATAATTTGAATATCAAAATAATATTCAGTTTAATACTCAAATTTAAATTTGAGTATCAAAACTTTAATTAAAATAGATTTTGAGAATATTAATTTTTACTCGTATTCAACTTGTTTACAAGTATAATTTGAGTATCAAAATAATATTTAATTTAATATTCAAATTTAAATTTGAATATCAAAACTTTAATTAAAATAGATTCTAAAAATATTAATTTTTACTAGTATTCAACTCAGTTTAGTTCCTGTACCTACCGAAGTTGAAATATTCCGTATTTAGCGTAGGAAAACTCGGATCGAGTCATTGATATAACACATCAATGTTAAGTCAGTGTTGTGCACGGCTTAATCTCTTATGTATTTTTTTAGTTAATTTTTTTTTTAATGTTATTTGTTTATATGTATATATACAATTTATTTATTTATTATTTTTCAAAGTTTATTATTGTGGTAGACAAATATGAAAGTTTACCTTTATAATTGTGGTTTTCTTTAGATGTTGTTTTTTTCAAAATAATAGGTGTCGAATCTAACAAAAATAAATTTATATTAAAAAATAATTTACTTGTAGTAAGTGATAATAGAGTCGTTTACATCGAAATTGGTTAAGATTTATTTATTTTATCAAGAACAAATTAAATAAAAAGGAGTTTTGAATTCAAGTAATATAAAGTCATGAACAATAAAAATAAGGATTTAATAAATATATGTGAGAAAACTAGTCAATGGATTATTCTCAATATTGATTTTTTGAATCGATCATCGATACAAAAATTATTCAATTATCCTAAAATAAATTAGTTATAATTGTCGAACATGTATCAACAGTCAATCTCTTCTTAATTTATCGATAATCAAGATACGATTTAATGATTATTTATTTTATCAATGAAAAATCATAGATATGATCATATTATTTAAGTTACCAATAACGTTAAGAATTAGACAGACTCAATTCTAATCAACAAAACTCGAAATGTTCGGTTTATTTAAACTAGATTACAAAATCCCATAACAATAATATTGATATTCTAAAAAGCGATATATTATTTTGACAATTAAATAGTTACACATCTACCCAATTAATCAAAACAATAATAAACTTGAAAAAAACAGAAGAATTGCAAATACGAAAGAATAATATAATAGATAAAATCAATTAGATCTCACAATTGTTGACGAATCAAATTCTTGAATATCGTTCGACTAGAAATAAACTTAGCTGCACATAGTAGATGAACAATACATAAAATAGAGAATAGAATTGCTGAAAAACTCAATATCTAAAGAGCTCCTAAGGTTGTAGAATTATTTCCTTAAATAAGGAAAAAGTTAGATCTCATATAGGATTACTTCCTTATTTGGAGAATAAATCTAAAACTCTTTTTTTATTACAAATATGATAAAATAGGGGTAATAGGGTTTCACCTCAGCAAAAACGTGGTTAAAAGTTTACAACTTAAAATATTACAATAGAATATCTTAGATTTCCTAGTTTGACTCAAAATCTCACACTAACTTCCTACAGAGCATGCCCACACCTTATATTATATTCAACACAAATTTCTATTTTTAAATAATTTTCAGTTGATAAATAATACTCAAAACACACAAAATAAGTATAGAAAATATTTAAGAACATAAAAATAACAATAAAAGATATGAAAAAATTACGACTTAACACAAAATTAAATTGTCAATTTATTTAACTTCTAACAATGCTATCTAACATTATTATTTAATGTTTGTTAGCCATTTCAATCCAATCCCTTAACTTATGGATATTTTACTTTTTCAACTTATTAACTTGTAAAATTAATTAGCTTACGTTGTTTATTTTACTTTAACTTAAGCTCATTGAAATAGTTAATATTTAAAATACGCAGTAGTTACAATTTCATGCCGTCGAACTTCATTTAAATTTAAAAATAGTTTACATCCTAAAAAATAAAATTTCAAATGTTTGAGATCTTATTTTATTTTTACTTCTCCATTTATCTCTATCTTTATTTTAATAAAATTAACCATGGCGGTGATCTCTATAATTTAAAACTAAAAATGTCAGGACTTAAAAGGACAATGCTTGTGCCCGCTGGAAAAGAAAAGGAGTTGAAAGTTTAATATAACTTGTTTGGTATATAAACTTTTTACAATATGCACAATCGATAAATTTCGTCAATATCTCGTTAAATCTGACAGAAAATACACTAATGTGAGTCATACATTTAATTTTTAGTCTTTATTTTATTGAGAAATTCATTTTGAAAGTTTCTAACCAAATTTACAAAGTTAATATAACTCGAGAACAGTCAAAAATAAATTTTACATATAATATAAATCAACAATTTTATTACATGTGTAATTCACATTATTATATTTTTTATTAAATTTAACAAATAATTGATAAAATTTTTTTGATTGCACATATTTTAAAAAATTTGTACACTAAAAAAATTACAAAAAAAATTCGAATATCAAATGTGTAAAACTCATAGAATTTAGTAACCGTCTAAAAAGTTTTCCCACATATGTATGTATATATGTAGGGTTTAAAAAACGCACCCTCACGATTCCAAGTTTCATAGTGAGATTTAGTTCGAATTTGAGTTCTTCAAAATATTTTAGTACGTAAGTGATGACTTTTGTCCTAAAATTCGTGCATAAGCAATGACATCACCTATTAGTCTATTATTTGTTCGTGGATAAATTTTTCTATCCAAAAAAGAAAGCATAGGTGATAGTTAATCTAATTTTTGTTTTGAAAATTTTGTATAATAATATTAAACAAATTATAACCCATTTCACTTATTTTTCTTATAGTAATTCAATTTTATTCTTATAAGAGAATCCATGAACAATTATATAAAACAAAAATATTCATGGACTTTAATATAGACCTAATTCTAAGAGGAAAACTAATCACAACTTTCAAATTATTTAATCTCAGTATTTAGACTTCTTACAAATATTAATAATATTACATGTTAACAACAATTGTGTGTATAAATAATATATTTTTTTATAAAATTTATTTTGAATATTCAATTAAAAATAAAAATAAAAGATTACAATCATAAATTTTAAAATATTTAACATTATAATAAAAACATTGTTTTTTTTTATTAAAATAAATTTTATTACCAAATGTTATTCTTTTTTTTGAATTCACATGTTTTAATTAAATACAAATTAATAAAACATAATGAATAATGTCAATTTAAAATTTTGAAAGAGTTTTACCTTTCCCTCATTAATCTAACACCAAAAAAGGACCCAACAAAAACTCATTTTGGTATCTATCAAAATCCTGATTCCTATTTATACATTCTCCGTACTGAGAAAGACAAAAGCAGATACATATAGTTTCACTTCTTCTCCACTCGCTGCCGAGCTTAAACCAGTAAACTCCGATGTCAAATCCCATCACCGCCGACAAATTTGCAAGCCATATAGTGGCGATGCCATATCCCGGCAGGGGCCACATAAACCCCTTGTTAAACCTCTGCCGCTCGCTATCTTCACGAAACAAACACACCCTCTTCACCGTCGTCGTCACCAAGGAGTGGCTCGGCCTCCTCGGCTCCGAAATCATGCCGGAAAACATGAAATTCGCTTCTATTCCCAACGTTGTACCGTCGGAGGCCGGCCGCGCCGCCGACATAATAGGTTTCGTTGAGTCTGTTCAGACTAAATTGGAAGACCCTTTTGAACGGCTTCTGAACCAGCTTGAGCCGCCGGTGAAATTGATTGTTTCTGATACAATTTTGCAGTGGGTTGTTTTGTTGGGCAACAGAAGGAATATTCCGGTGGCTTCCTTCTGGACTTCGTCGGCGTCCGGTTTTTCAATCGCTTACCATCACGACCTCATCCTTCAAAACAATCATTCCTCTCTTGAAGGTGACAGCTGTAACACTAATATAAAATCTCTAAAAAGTTAATTTAAAAGAAACAGATACATACACTCTATTTCGAAATTAAGGATATTCGGACTATTTAGCTGGATAGTTGGTTTAAAATCTATAAATTTCTAGGAAATTGATTTTTTTACAAGTTTCTTTTTTATATTTTCAAATAAGATCTCATTTTAATACAATATTTTATGTACATGTACAACTGGTTCATGAACAACATCTGTGGTCTACATCTAAAACCATAACAAAAGCTTGTGGAAGTTGTGCTTTTCAATTTTTAACATTAAGCCGATATAAATAATTAGATAGGTACATTTGACGCATGTTATTTAATTAGTGCTTATTTTTAAGTTGATTTTATTTAAATAAGTGGACACGTGTGTTGACATTACTTATTTTAAATCAATTTATTTATATAATAAGTAGTTATGTTTGGAAAATAAATGTTTGTTATAGGTATGTATTTTGAATAAGCCTTTAGATAAAAAAAAGGTACTAAAAGAAGCACATTCACCTCGGCGTGCTTGATCATGCTTAAAAAACTTTTACACCAGATTTTACTTATTTTGTAATAAGTGGTTTCAAATACTTAAAGTTGCCGTTTCTTCTGCTAAAGAAGTTATAAGCTACACCAATAAACACTTCGACAATGGTGATACTCCCTGTTTCAAAATTTAAGATATGCGGAGTATTTAGCTTGATAATTGATTTAGTCTTGGAGACCTGTATTCCGAATTTTAGGATTTCGCGGATGCACTATAATCTGAAAAGTTGAATTTTGACATAAGTTTTTTAAATTAAGCAGTGTATTATGCAATGCCTTTGTTCAATTTTTTTTCCCATTTTAGGTAACAGCATTGCTTTTACTATAACATAAAGTATGATTGTGTAACAGAAAGAGGAGACGAGCTTGCAGACTACATTCCGGGGTTGCCAGCATTAAAACTAGTAGATCTTCTGCCATTTTCCACTGTGCAGAATCAAATTTTTGAGAAAATAGTGGCTGCATTTTCTCTGGTTCCTAAAGCACAATATCTTCTAATTGTGTCCATTTATGAGTTTGAATCAAAGGTTATAAATGCTTTGAGATCATCATTATCAATACCCATCTTCACTGTTGGCCCCAATATACCACATTTCAGTCTCCAAGTTAATTCTTTGAGTATTACAAAAAGTACTGATAGTTCTTGTTACATGAAATGGTTGGACTCACAATCTCCGGGAACTGTGTTGTACATTTCATATGGAAGTTTCTTGTCGGTTTCAAGTCCCCAAATGGATGAAATTGCAGTTGGTTTAGTAGAAAGTGGTGTGCCCTTCTTTTGGGTGGCGCGAGGAGAGGCGTCACGTTTAAAGGAGGTTTGTTCTGGTGCTGGCATTGTGGTGGATTGGTGTGAGCAATTGAGAGTTTTGTGTCATTCTTCTGTAGGTGGATTTTGGAGTCATTGTGGGTGGAGTTCTGTTATGGAAAGTGTTTATGCTGGGGTGCCTTTGATTGCTTCCCCAATTACTGCAGACCAGCCGATGAACGCGAAACTAGTAGTTGAGGATTGGAAGATTGGATGCAAGATGAAGATTGAGGTGGGGAATGAAAGGTGGATGAAAAGGGAGGAGATTGTGGAGGTTGTGACAAGGTTTATGGACAATGAGAATTTAGAGAGAGAAGAGATGGTGAAAAGAGTGAAAGCTTTGCAGCAGACAGCTAGAAATGCAGTTGAAAATGGAGGATCATCTGATATGAACCTCAACACGATCAGCCAGGTTTTTTAATGGTTCTGTTGTTAGTTTATTTCATTTTCTAGTGGTTATTGTTGTAGTATATGTTTATGTGAAATTGTAGGCTTCAAAATTACCTCAAAGGGGAAGTTACATGAACTTGGATGGAGTGTCCGATAAGATATAAGTAGTTTAAAGAATCCGACACGGTACCCCTCAATTTTAACACATTTTGATACTAAAATAGAGTGTCTCACATATACTCTTATCCGAGTGTCAAGTGTCGGACACATCACGGATATTTCCCGGAAAACGAAGAGTTCATATAATATAACCCCAAAGTACTTGCTTTGAAAGTTGATATATATATATATTTTGATTTCTTATTGTTTTTGAAGTTTTGGTCCATGTAAATACCATGGACTACCAAACCATTGATCACGTAAGCTTCAGTTTCTTGTTTCAAAGGCTTTTCTTTGCAATTTAACTAACTGATGCTTATACAACAGTATACAAGAATAATAACTAAAATTAAAAAAACTAGCACCAACAGATAACCTGACTAAATTTATCAAGATTCATATGTGATGATCCTCCATTATTGATTGCCTTTTCTAGTTTTCTTTGCACTTCTCTTATCACTCTTGTTACCATTTCTTTCCTCTCTACATTTTTTTGTTTTGGTTTATCATTTACACGCCGGAGTATGGTTCGAACTTCGGACACTATTTACCATCTACTTTGACAATGTTTTTACGTGTTTGTCCGGTTTAAATTACCATCTATAAGATTACAATTACTAACTATAAAGTTATTATATAACAAAAAAAAAAAATTACTCTCTAAAAGAAATACCAATTTTTCAATTGATTAGTATGAAAATTAATGTTATTATTCATAGTTACATGTTATCAAGTTGTTTTAGATTTGTTATGAATTGTTTTTTAAATTCTTTTTGATATATAGTAATTTTACCATAGTAATTTTGACCGAATAGGTAGTAATTTTAATTTTTATAGTTAGTAATTGAAATTAGGCGACACACTTAGAAACTTCACATAATTAAACTGCAACTATTTTCACTTATGCTCGTTGACCTATAAATGACCATTTTCTTTGTCCATAAACTTCCTCATCACCTGCACAACTATATTCCACTCCTCAACAACTATCTTCGCATTCGAGCGGAGATTTATGTAAATTTTTTACTTTTTGTTAAAACCAATTAAATAAAATGAGAAAAATGATGATTATACATAGGAAAGAGAAATAACAATTTATGATCCATGTAGTTCTCTTTCCTAATTTATATGAATAGTAAAAATTAAACAAACCAAATAACTGTAATTTCTTGGTGATAGTAGTTATATCTTTTTATTAATAAATATGAAGACTAGTTTAATTTTAAATATGTGCAACTAAATTGTAAAAAGGAAAAGAAGAAAATGGAAGGCATACATCATTGAGCGAAAAATCCACAAAATAATCGTTGGATGATAAAATTATTCATCAGTAGATAAATGACCATCAGCAAATAAAGTTTTTCGTCAGTAGATAAAATGACTATCAAGATCCATAATAGAGTCACAAACAGGATTAACAAGGTTGAAAAATTGGTCGGTAAAAGCAAAGATATCGCATTATCTATCAGTCCATCTCAATACACAATAAATATTGATAAATATCTTTATTCACAGAGAAATAAGTGAAATTGTTCAAAAAAGAACAGAGGTATATCAAATATACAGAGAATTAGATATTGAGAGATACCGGGAATTAAGAGTTAAATATTGAGAGGTACAGGGAAACAAGTTTTTTTTAGAACTTGAGAAATTAGAAATTATTTTCTAGTATTACAGTTGTTCATCATTGAACATATTTCAAAAGTTGGTTCTAATTCACCAAATTGTAATTTCAGATTCAAAATTAATAAAAGTTATTTTTTATTGATTGATATAATTGATCTTATTTATTAATTCTGCAATTAATTTACAAATTATATCTAAGATCTTTACATTATGCGAAAAATCTGAAAATTGGATTCAACCCCTTTCTATAATTATTTATCTGGGAATAACAATTCTTTTTTTTCCAAATAATAAGAGAAATCGATGCTTACATAATAAGTTATTTAATTTAAATTGGTCGAAACTATCGATATTGAATGACTATTTTATTTTATTTTTGAACGAAAAAGGATGCTCTTAGTTTTATCTGGAGAACCAAATCATTTATTAGAGGTATCCGTCATTGAGCCATTGAGGTATCATTATTGGGACTAGATGGGAAATAAATGTGGGTCGTGTAGCATCAATCTAGAGAAAAACTTCTCGGATTATTTTTTAGCATTTTTATAATCACTATGTTCAGATTTAATTATCATATTTTAATTTTTCTGAATTAAATTGACTAAATTTAAAATTATTTTGTTTTTTGTATTTATTAGCTAAAACATATAACTATTGTTAAGCACACTATCAAAATTAACTTTTATAATTTTAAATATAAAATATATTTATCAAATTATGAAATTTAAAATTAATTAATTTGATTTTAAAGTTAATTTTATAATGCAGTAACAATAGATTTTATGGCAGAGGCTCCACGTCTACTTGTCCTAAATAGTAAATATAACACTCCGTGTACTCTATATTAAAATTTGAAAACCATGCACTCTCCTCTCAAAATTATTAAGTGCACCAAGTCGAAATGGTGGTCCGGGAAAAGATACCATGGCCATGGCAATATGGAATCGGATTTGAATTGTTATTTGAATAGCGTTGGAATATTTTCTATTACTCCCTAACTTATTGAGTTGAGCCGAATATTTAGAATATTTAACTCAGTTCGATACTGGATAAAAATAATACTCGACTCAATTAACTCGATACTCGATATAATTTTTAACATTTGATGATTTTATTAGTTAAAACTCGTTACGTATTCGACTCAATTTTAAAATAAAAACTCGTTAATTATTTGTTACTCGATAAGTGGACGATAAAAACTCAAAACTCAACTATGTTCGAATAGTTTCGAGTTATTCATGAGTAACTCAATTAATTCTTTAACGAGTCGTGTTCGAGCAAGCGATACTCAACTCAATTACAACTCTAACCATACAAATGTTTAAAAAATCATACAAATAAAATAATTATTTTACAAAAGATGAAAAATCATAAATGCATATATATATATATATATATATTCAAATATTTATGTTTCAAAATAAAAGATCGATTAATATGATAATAGAGTACATATTATTTCTCTACTATTTGAGCTTGAAAACTTGTATAGAATTTACATAACGTTTCGATGATTGAAAGAATCATCTTGGTCAAAGTATGAGTAAACTACATTATCATTTTTGTGGATCTTTTGGTCCATTATGTCGATCAATATTTGTCTAATTTGATTTATATCATGAATTTTACTTCGGTTCGCAACAAGTTTTATAAAAAAAAATTGTAAAATTTTATCTCAGCCGTTAAAATCTTTTTAATATTAAGTTCATGAGAATCTCAAGATGGTTTTCAATAATAAAGATACAATATTATTATATTTATTACAAAGATTGTTACAATACCAAATAATTTTATTATATATCATAATATTTGAATAATTAGAAATACTACAAATACTTACAACTAAGCCATGGTGGGGAAACGACCTGCTAACAGGTTCAACCACTAACCAAAACAGGTGGCCGACCCGCCCATAATGCACTTAATTTCGACAAAAACAGAACTGGTCTTTTATGAAACCAAATATTGGTATTATTATCAATAGTCAAAACTACTCCTTTGTCCGGTCCTAACTTTGTCACTAACTAATGGATCAAGTTGCTCTGTTTGTGTAAATTACTCTTTTATTGTGCAAATAATATGTATATAGTTAAAATTATTTAATTGTCATCTTAATATAATAAATAATATAGTGACTGAAATTAAAGAGGTGCAATACGAGAGTAGTTTATAAAATAAATTTATCTATTTTTTTATGAAAATTATATATGGACAATTAGTAAAAGAAATATATATAGTTCGTGTGTATGAGAAAGAAGGGACACTCAGGTTTAAGGTATGTCATTAGTTAATTTGGACTTACAACGATACTTATAGATTGTTTATTAAGAATGACAACTAGTAATATTCAAACTTTTAACTTAATGGTAATATTTATTGAATCTTAGCAACTGAACAAATTTTCATTGACAAAATCAATATATTTTAAAATAAAAAATTGAACAATTTGACTAAGGATAACAATTTCATCTGAACTTGTTATTACTCGGTCCAACTCCAACCCTAATAGGATTAGATTATTTGAATCTTATATGGTCTCACCGATCAAACCTGCTTACATACAAAATATTATTTTAATTGATTTTGTTAAAAAAATATAAAAATTCGGGAAAGAAAAAAAAATTAGGGTAACAGAGTGAAGACATGGTGAATTTATTATAAACCTTAACCGAAGAGATGAGGTTTATAACTGAAGAGATGAGGCGGCTTTTGAAGATTATGTACTTTTAGCGGGTATGATTTGAGAACGGCTCCCCGTCTTATATTCATTCAATTAATATGCTAAAATTTAATAAATTATATTAAATTAAATTAAAACGTTTAATTGAGACGGAGAAGGTATATCACTAAAATAAAAACAAGACAAAATATTAAAATGAAAAAGGAAAAAAGAGAGATTCTTCCTCCTATATTTCACGATAACGGTTCAAATTATTGAATATCATCCAAACAAAGGGTCACACAGGAAGGAAGGACAAGTCCCCATAAGACTCGCTCTCTCTCCAAAGCCTTCACACACAACATTTTCCCTCTTTCTCTCTCTTCTCCTCCCTCCAGAAACTCCAAAACAAAACCAAAATCTCACTTCTTCCCATTTCAGATCTACTCCATTCCATTCTCTTTTTTGGAACTTGAACCTTCTCATTTTCTCCCATCTTACATTTTCTAGAAGTTTCCAATTCCTTAGCATTGATTTCTCTCTTTTTGCTAAGAAACGGAATTTGTGATTCTATCTCTATCTCAATTTTCTCCGAGAAAATTGAGATTTGAATGGGAAGTACCGAAATCCGGTGGCCGGATTCGGTAACGGGGAACAGAAACAACACCACCACATCGAACAATCTCGGAGAATTACTTCGATTCGGAGAAAACGGTAGCACCGTTCGGAACATTCCGATTAGAACTCTAGGCTCTGTGCTTAATCTTGAGAAGAGACCTTTGCCGTCGTCGGCTGTTCGATCGAATCGGACATTGCTCGATATCATCCGTGAAGATCCTACCGGAGATAATAAGAAGACCTGGAAATATTTCAGGAACAAGCTCCGCCTGAAACGCGCCGCCGCCGCCTGGATTGATGAAATTCCGGTCACCGACGTTGTCACAATGCAGAGGAGTAACAGCGTTAGTAGTAGTAGTATGAATAATAAGATGATGCTTCGCCGGCCTTCGACTAGGATTCCGGCGTCCGATCCGGATCTGGACTCGCCGGGACGATCCGACAGTTTGACTCGTAACAGATCGTCGTTGTTACAGAGGAACATGAGCTGCCTGCAGCAGGAGGAGAACGATGGAGGCGGCGAGGCGGAGGGGGCGGGGGAGGACGGCGAGGAACACGAGGAAGGGACGGGAGAGACGGCTGAGGGCGAGGGCGGTGGTGGTGGAGATGGAGATGGACCGCAGAGGATGTCGTTGATGGCGTTGTTGGCGGAGACTGATAGGCAGATGGGATTAGATGGATCATCTTATATGATGGGTGATGGGGAAGAAGAAGAAGAAGAAGAGGAGGAAGAAGAAGCTGCTGAAGGTGGTGGTGGCAATGTTAGTGGTGGTGGAGAGTATAACAATTGTTGTGTTTGTATGGTGAGGCACAAGGGAGCAGCTTTCATACCATGTGGTCATACTTTTTGCAGGTTGTGTTCAAGGGAGCTTTGGGTTCAAAGAGGGAATTGCCCACTTTGCAATAATTTCATCCTGGAAATTCTTGATATTTTCTGAGAGAATCCAACGGCCCAAATTTTCTGGATAGTTTCTAAATCACATTCAGAATTGAGTCCCAAAATCTTGATATTTTCTTGTTCAATTCAGAATTCAGCATTTCTGTTTCTAACATAATATATAGTTGATAAATAATAGTGGAATATTTTACTATGTGTTCTTGGTAGTGCAGCTAGAGACGGGAATTTGAATTTTCAGGGTTTGGATGATGGATACTGCAATTTTGTGGAATAGATCAAGGTTGCATGAGGAAATATCATTTTCCCTTGGTACATTAAAATGCCACAATTTGATATCTTTTCTGAGCGATGTTCTTCACAAATATATGACATTTTTAAATAAATTAACCCTAACTAATCTGGGTTAAAAAGATTAAAAGAAAATGTTGATGTTGTCGAAAGAACCTTTGTTTTTTTTTTACCTTGTCTATTCTATTGGGGGTGTTAATTTTGTTATAAGGTATTTGGTGACAATAGTAATGTAAGTAGCAAATTAAGGTTGAGTGGAGTGAGGAAAGAACGCGTGGGTTATAGTGTACATTGCTATGGTATCAAACCATCATAATTGATACTATATATCAACATTTCATTTCGTCCAACATTTCATTTCGTCATTTGTTGATCCTAGGTTGTGAAATTTTGTTAATAAAATTAAGTTGTGAAATTTTGTTAATAAAATTAAGTTGTAAAATTAAAACAATAGTTTAATAATAAAATTTTAAATTAAAACAATAGTTTAATAATAAAATTTTAAATTAAAACAATAGTTTAATAATATTTTAGTATGACAAAATATTTATTTTGTTAGAATCTTAATATATTTTATAATATTAATTATTTTTTACTTAAAATTAATCAAATTCAATTCAAATTTTAATTATATAATTTTTTAAAATATTGCTTTTATTTTTATTTTTAATCGGATGGAGTATATTTGTTTGCCAAGACAATTTGGTTTGGTAAATGTCACCCTTGTCTCTTTCTTTGTGTATCTATCTCTTGACGGTTCATCCAAACATAAATCAATATATAGTATTATTAGTTGAAAATCACCTTTTATGCATACTAATTAGTTGGTGACTCATTGAGTCCCCTTTTCTTTCTTTTTTTTATTTAAGGGGAGCAATTTGGCCAGTTTACATTTAATTAATGAATTGCTATTATTTTTTACTTTGGAAATTATAGATGTAGATATCTTTTCAATTTTTAACATACATCGAAAAACTTAATAATCATGGATGAATATATTTTAGTTAAATCAATAAACGCGGACAATACAATGAATCGTACGTAATATAATACCTTTAATTAATTAGACAAAAAAATACACATAATATGTTATTAATATTTAATTTTACAAAAATTCTATACTGCTTTAGAGTAAAGAAAATCTATTTAGAAAAAGTTATTAAAATAAATTTTATCAACAGAACTACTGTTATTGATTGTAAAATTGCGCTACGTAAGTAAATAATAATATGTTATATTGACACCAACCAAAAATTGTGCAAATTTTTTTCTTAAATCAAACAATATATCAATATATAGAACTATCAATTAAGAGCCTATGTTTTCATGCACTCCCAGGCGACTCAATACGTCGGACTTTTAAAAAGAGAGAGAGAGGGGTAGGTCGGCTGAGTACAATGAATTTAATCCGATTTTGTTAACAGAAAATGCCAAGTCGGTACCGAGAAGGGAAAAAAAAAATTCCCTAGCTAGGAGTGTTTATTTAAAAAAACTACCAAATCTGCCATATCTCAACTTATTTTCCTTCCCCTGGCCCGTTAATGCACCAACAGATCACCATCTCCATCTCCTATGTAAAAAAAGATGTACACTTATATATTGCCTACAGATCTGAACTTTGATCACCGCATCCTCCGTTGTCGTCGTCATCTCGGTCGTCACCGATTTTACAGTTGTTGTTGATTTCTCGGCCGTCGTGGGCTTGTTTCTACAGCAACTACTTCTCCATCGTCATCTCCTCCACCGACCTCCTTCATTGCCACCGTCATCATTGACTCCTCCGTCGTCATCGGCGACTCTCTTTGTGTCCTCTATCAAGTTGCTGTTTTGTCCATATTAGTAATACTTTTTGAAATAGTAATATAAACAATTAGTAACTTTTACTGCTGGAGTCACTGTTTTGTAATTTTGATGTTATGATTGAAATTTTTCTATAATTTTTTTTTTATATTGCATACGCATGAAATCTGCTAGATTTATAAATATATACGTGCTTGTTGTTATTTGAATCAATTGGATGTAATTTTATTGAAGAATATAATTAAAGATAAATAGTAATCTGAATGATATTGCTGTCTATAAAATATTATGGTAAACATTGTTACTATAAATATTTGTCTTTTGAATTTTTTTCTTCTTCTTGTTTTCTCTTTGTTTGGAATAGGTTCATATAATTTTTTTTTCGATTAATTAGTTGTTATTGTTACAAAGAGTCATGATGGATAATGTTAGTGATAATATTAGTTATTTGAATCTTTTTCTTCATCACCTTTAAAAAAAAATTTAGATATTTTTTTAACTAATTTAATGTCATTCTCTTAAGTATTAACGTTAAAAAGAACAATATTAACGGTTACCAAAATAGTAACACATTTGTCTATAAATAGTAATTCATTGTACACAAATAGTAATTCCGATGAAAATATAAGGCTAATATGGATATTTTCTCTTTAAAAAGTACTACGTGAGAAGAATAAAAAAGATACCGAATTGCCAAGAAATTTTAATCTCTTAGGCATATCGGCCTAGGATTTGTCCTTTTGTTAAATGTATATACGATGAATGTACGTGACTTTTAAAATTTTAATTTATCTCAAAAAACTTAAAGGTCTTTGATCACTATATTTTAATTTGTATTTGATAAATTTCGTCCATGTAAAATATCATGAGTATGTCGTACAAACTTTAAGCGTAAAAATATTACTATAATTTGGTCTCTATTTGAGATATTCATAAAAGAATTTTAACAAAATAACCACACACCTGGTTAACATATATATATAATACCAGAAATAAAAGAAAAGAAAACAAATATAACCCAATTATTAGAAAACAACCCATTTAAATTACTCAAGCAGCAGCAGAACATATAGTAATAACTACATACATAAGTACCAAAAAATAATTAAAAGATTCGCAAGATGCAAATAATTAAGCATATTTTATAATTTAAAATTTTAAAGTCAACATTGTTCGAGCTACCGCAAAATCTCATCTATATATTTATTAAAAAAACTTAAAATTCGTATTAGGCACCAGTTAATATATAAATGATTTGGACAGTGATTCATTTGTCATCATACCATTATCTATATAGTACTCCATGCATGCCCGGAACTTTACAGATCCTTGCGTGTTTAGATTACTTTCGGCTGCTGTCAAATTATTGTAGGAAACCCTTGACCATTGAACTTCAAACAGTTACCAATTCCACTAGGTCCACGATTAAGTATCAAACCTTAGACTACTCAGTTTCATAACCCCCCCCCCCCCTCCCCCCCCCCCTCCCCCTCCCCCCTCTTTTTTTTTTATACATAAAACATCACTGTTTAAAAACTCACGCACAAAATTAGTTTGTAAGATTTAAAATTCTAACCTGCTCTGCAGAGTTTTGTTCAAACCTAACTTCTTTTGCAGTTTTTTATTAGCCTATAAGATTCGAAACACTAACCTCACTTTTCAGAAGAAATAGTTGATAACTAATGAGGTTAATAGCTATATCAAAAGGCCAATTTTAAATCAATAATTTTATATTGAAATGAAATTGAATTGAGTGCAAAATGTATTATTACTTTGTTCTAAATTATTTTATCTCATCTTTTATTAATCATAGATATTAACCGTCACTGATTTTATTTACATATACAAACATCTAAGATTAGAAAGAATAAAATAATAAAAAATAAATATAATTTAAGATTTATTAAATCATTAATGCACTTGATTACCAAATATAAAATACTATTGATTAAGAGCGAATGCTAATCTTTATTTTTCTCTTAATTATATATAGTTATTATTATTAATTGATGATAAAAGCAATATACTTTCTATAAAGACAATAAGGACATATCACCGACAAAAACTTGATATTTATTTATTATAAATATCTCCTTCATACTTTTTGTTTTGTTATTTGGTCATTGTCTAGTACTCGCACAATCATACACACATCTATAATAACTATAGCCAATAAATTATATTCTATAATCTTCTAAGAATTGAACTCTCAATATTATTATTTTAGACACATATTAAATCGATCTATCCATACTTTAGAATCTCACACTAACATAATAATATCAACATTTAATACTTATTAAATAAAATTCTCATATCCTCTACTAATTATTCCATTTATAATCTTCGCTCATATCATGTGTCTTCCATTAATTCTTGTGGTATTGGTGAAAGTTTTAGATGGGTTGGCCTATCGGTCTCCTCGACCTTATGAGGGCCCAACCCGTCAATATCATCACTTCTTTTCAATCACCGCTATCCAACAACCCGACCATTAGACTTCAACATTTTTGTCACAACAATCACCTTAAATGAAACATGCATGTCGTCACATAACACTGCATGATAGGTGACATGTGTCCTCACCTAGATGGGTTGGTCTATCGGTCTCCTCGACCTTATGAGGGGCCAACCCATCGATATCATCATTTTTTTTCAATCACCGTTATCTGATGACCCGACGCTTAGGTTTCAACATTTTTGTCACATCAATCACCTCAAATGAAACATGCATACCGTCACAAGACATTGCATGCAGGGTGACATGTGTCTTCACCTAGATGGGTTGGCCTACTTGTCTCCTCGACCTTATGAGGGCCCAACCCATCGATATCATCACTTCTTTTTAGTCATCGCTATCCGACGATCTGACCCTTAGGTTTCAGCATTTTTGTCACATCAATCACCTCGAATGAAACATGCATGTCGTCACATGACATTGCATGCAGGGGGACATGTGTCCTCACCTAAAGGGCCTTACCACCGTCCCTTTCGACTAATAAGACGCCTCATTTGCCTAACTTTCCCATTAAGGTAATTATCACAATAGGAGTAGTCAGTCAGTCGGCTAAGCGTATCAGGTACGCCACTTAACACTAATAATACCCCTAGTACAACTGACACAACGTAATCACTCTTTATACTCCCTAAATACTAGTCGTACTTAACTCACTAGATCCCTCCACTCCCACAAATACTTACTCTTATGTCAGAAGGACTTCAAGGGCAATTCTCACCGCAATTAACAACACCCCTTGTGACTTCCGCGATTATTGGTGGCCCGACTTGTCCATTCCATCTAAACTGACCTGATTCGACCCCTTTTTTATTTATTTCTTAACCATTTTATGCACTCTTAAGTGATTCATAATTTTATAAAGCAGTTGATATTGTTATAGTAAAAAATTTATCGACAAAATATTAAGTGTTACTGAAAATAAACTTTGTTACTAAAAGATGTGGTTAAATACTAAATTACTTTCACAATAACTTTTTTACTTTAATAATATCAACCGTCCACAATATAATGATGAATATTTCTCCTTAGTAAAACGACTACAAACCAAAAGTCGAAAAGATCGGCTTTCTTTTTACATTTAACGCATACAGATTATTTATGTATCTATACTATATATTAACTTATACTATACTGCTATTTGTCGCAATCGATAAGAATCAGCCATCGGTTAGGTAACATAAAACCGTTTAAAAATCGTATCTACTCAAAAAGAAACAATTATAAATGAGTTATGTTAGGAATAATAATTTATACAATTATATATACAGATAAATATGTATAAATTAATAAGAACTAAACTCTATAGGAAATTATTGAATTTTAATGGACCTACTAAAAAAACATTATTGGTTAGTAACTTATAACAAGCGTTTATATATACTTCATATTTTATTATGTAAATTGTTAGAATATCTAATATTTTCCAATAATAAAGTGTTATAAGACATTGGTTGTGGATGAGAAAGATTGTTGGGCCTTTGAGTTAATTTGAGCTGTCCATGTCACATAGGGTTTTTTAAGAGAGAAATTTTGTAATGGTGGTCTTTGTTGAGCGACAAATATTTATCAGTGACCATCGGTAAATGGAAAAATTGGGCCAACGAATTTACCTTTTTCAATGTACTCCCTCCAGTTGTTTAAGTTGTCATTTGGCTGTTGTATAAAGTTTTTCGTGAATTTTTATATATGTTAAACTTTTTATTTAATTTTTTAAAAATTAATTATTAAAAATATTTTAAATGAAGATTATTATGAATAAAAAAATAAAATATTTAATACATATAATAACACATTTAAAATTACGTAAAAAAAAGTCAAAAAATAACTTTAAAAAAGGGAGGGAGCAAGGTACTACACAAACCGATAAAGGCCATAAGATATTAGTGAAGACGATTTAACGTGTGTCTAAAATAATAGTAGATCTTTTTTGGAAGAAAAACGAGAATAATTTAAGAAGCTGAAGATTTGCATACTTCAATTCTTATGAGTGTTGGAAAATGAGGTATCCATCTGACCGAGTTCCTAATTAATATGTGACATTTTAATTTATTTTTTTTGGGCAATAAAATATTATATGAGGAAAACACTTCAGTCTAGAGTTAGAACATGTTAATTTTAATTTATTGATTAGAGTTTATCCAAACTTATGTGGTGAAATGTCAATAATAAAAACTTTGTTAAGTTTGAAGTTCATAAATTAGCATTTTACTAATAATAAAAATTTGTGCACAACACGATGATTATTAATTTGATTAAAATTATTTTAATTATGATATATAATTGGATTATAATAAATAAGCGGTTGCTTATCTATGACTTTTTTATCTTTATTTGATTAAATTTTATATGTACTTTTTGTGTAATTTAAATCATAATGATTAAGTCATTGTTCGATTATGTTATATGTAAATATTATTGATTATAATCATTTAAATTAAAATTGATTGTATAATTAAGTTCAATTATAATTATAAATTAGATTAGATTATATTTATTTTGATAAAAAATAATTGCATATCATTACAATTACAACATTTGAATTTGATCCGGATTGAATTTTGTAATAGAAAGTTATAATCATTATGTTAATTAATATCTAGTTAGTTGAGTTAAAATTGTTTGTTTATATTTTAACACCTCTGTCCAATTTAACCTCCAATTTGGTAAGTGTCATACTTTGTTTGGTAGATATTTTAAAAACCTCTAAACACCTCTGAGCACCTCTAATTCGCTTAGATACAAAATTGAAACTGCAGCATTTTAGCGGCAACTTTTTGACACATAAAGCCAACATAAAATTGCATGTACTAACTTATACAATTATATACATCATATGTACGAAAAAATAAAATTTATTATCTATAAACATAAAATGAGATAATTTAAAAATTACTCTAAAATATTATATAACATCTAAAAATGTATTATAATTTTTTTTAAAAGAAAAAGTAGAAATCAGAATCAAAATATTTAAAAAATAATATTAATAAAACATGTTCGTGTTGTACACGAGCTCTGTAACTAGTTACATACATGTAAATAATATGTACGGTGCTAATGAGTTACCCCTAAAAAATCTGGCACAAAGCATATACTATTAACAAATAATCAAGGAGGTACTTTTATATTTATTGAAAAAAAGTATTAACCAATTCTCATAATATTATAATAAAATAATATTGTTTAGATTGTTTGATTCAAACGACATATTTAAAATTATCAAATATTGTTGAATTATTCACAAGGTTAATAAGTTAATATATGTGATTCAAATGTTTCAAACAGAAGTTTACCAAATAGAACTTTTCATTCAATTTCAAAATCAAACAAATGCACTAAAGCATTCATACCTCATAATCATTTATACTTAATTGTTCAAATTTTACCAAACAATATCTTAGACCGAGTTGTACAGTAAATTAATTATACATATGTAATTACCATTTCATTTTAATTGTTTAAATTAATATTAATTGTATTTTGATTACATTTATTTTGGTAAGAGATTAGGTTATCCAAATTCAATATGGATTGAACTTTTTAATAGAATATAATATTATTATATTAATGATTATCGAATCAATTGAGTTATATACTTAGTTAACTTTTTCGCCAATAATACATACTAATTTTTTAGGCACACACTTATGCGCGTGCAAATACACTTTTAATATAAAAGAATAAAATAAAGTTATCTGTATTTATTGATTTTAAAAATTGGCCTCCTTAATATCAATTCTCCCGCTTTAAATATAATCAAAATTACAATTTTTAATATATGAATATATTGGGGAAAAAAATTTCTAATCAATTTTCAATTTTTGCATTCAATTTCAAAATATGGAGATAATCAATGGCGAAACCAGGAATTTGGCCTGACCCGGGCCAAAATAGACATCATAAAAAATAAACATGCCCAGATTAATGTTACGAATTTTTTGTTCAATTTATATTTCATAATAAATATTATTTTATGAAACAACTTTTTATTTTAAATTGTTAGTGAGGTTAACTAGTTTAGTCATTTTTGAATTTACTATAATAAATTAAAATTTTGAGTTTTTAACACGTTTACAATTTTCACAAAAGTATTTAATGTTACTTTTGGTTTAGTTTTCATTATTTCAATCATATGCATGCTTTTAGATAAAAAGACATGCCCTTATATAATATGTACTTCATTCTAGATTTATTTGATTTTATACAAATTTCTTATCAATTAATTTAGAATAATGTATAAATTGATAAGAATTTTTTTCATTTTATATCACCTTTTAAGTTTAAAATAGGAATATTAATTACAAAAAAAATTAAAATATATATCTAATTTAAATTTGAAAGTAAAAAAAATAATTTTGGCCCGGGTAATGGACAATTACTAGCTTCGCCCCTGCTTGTGAACCATCATAAAGCCATGCTTCATGATCAGACTACTCGATAGTACCTACTAGATTTTATAAAGCAATGCGCATGCAGCTACATCATGAGGAAACAGCCTTATATAAATATGTTCTAAAGAATGAGACTACTACTACTACTACTACAGTTGTTGTAGCATATTATTAACCACAAAAAAAGTAGAATCCTGAGAATGTTCATGCAGCCTTCAACAGCTTATAACTTTTTCTTTTTGTAAAAGTTGGTCAACAACCAAAACCTTCAACTCAAGAAACATGTGATTCTTCCCTTGGATGCTCAAAGATGTGGGATTTTATTCCTCGGTTTATAAATTCAGAATGTTAACCGGGTATTGAAACATTAATATTCGGAGAGGAATATTATTAGTTCATTTACAAGTATAAAAGTGTCTATATATATATAGGCATATAGAAAATATAACAATAAAAAGAGATAACAATGATATTAATAAGAAGACTAATTCTTATTTTATTAACTTAAATATTATTTTAAACTAATTGATAACTATTATCTAATATAAGGGTACAATTCTCAATGTTTTTGGAGTGTCTATGGTGTCTCAATTGATTCCAATTAAGACAGGTCATTGAAAAACACTAGACTTGTAAAACTGATTGATTATTAGATCACTAATATTGTATTTGGATTGTGATAACAGAATGAAAGAGATAACATATAATAAATTAAAAAGAATTTAGTAAAAAGTAGCAGAGGAAAGAGATATGAGAAAAAACGAAAGGAAAAATCACAATGAAAAAAAATGAATGAAATCATTCATCCTCACCCGCAGAATGAAATTACATATAGATGAAATTATTCATTCCACCACCATCTCTCATAAGGATCGTAAAATGTTTTGATTTCTTTTAATAATTAATTTTGGATCAAATTCATTATCCTCTTATTTCATTTCTCCAATTCAAACGTAGCCTAAATTCCATTTAGGCGACAAGATACTAGGTTAGAAGAAAATTAAAACATAAACAACATGCAAATATTAAACATTGAAGCTATATTCTCAAGAAATACAAGGCATTGCACATGATGAGAACTAGTACATTTCTCTAAAGACAAGAACATCCTGATATATGATAACCAATCCATCATTTGAAGAGCAATAAGTTAAACTTCTTCCACCCAGGGAACCAACTGGAGACACTATCATTTCAAATGATTTATGAACTCCAAGAACATGAAAAGCCTAAAAGAATTAGCACTAATTTCTGTACTAGGTGGACGCAGGAGATACGAAAATTGTGACCCCAACTGGCAAATACCATGGCAAAATGGCCACAAAGTTTTGGAATACAACTTTAACTAATCAGCCCTTGGTTCTCATGATTGTTATGCTGCCCTTTCCACCCTCGGTCCGAATCTTGGTTTTACCAACTACAGGCTTCCCAGTTAAAGCTGAAGTGGGGTAAGAAACCGAAGGATCGTTCAAATTTTTCTTTGATTTTGATGGGGGTGGAGTACGTATCCGTTGGTTTATATCCTTCAGTGTAACATCTCCATGAACGCCACACGGCTTGACAAATGCAAATGGATAAACCACAGAAGACGCCACCTTTGGGGGTGTCCGCATGTATGACTTCTTACCTGCGATCCAACTTAGGTTAATTTTTTATACTTTATGCATGAGGTGAAATCACTAAAAGACATCTGAACAATAATTAAAGATTTACAGAATAATATCATTACTTAAGTTGTTTTTTCTGAATGCAACAGAAAGCTGAAGTTGCCACGGTGTCAGGATAATATGCATTGATCATATAACAATATTTGAGGCATTGCTAGATTATTGAATATCACTTAAATAAGAACAGGATGGATAGAACCTTTAAAAACAACATTTCGACGAGTTTGAGTTGGGCGCTCTTGAGGAATAGGAGCTTCATGCTGCATTGGTGTGTCGGATAACTCTACCAAGGTGCGCAACGTTTAATAAAATAGAAAAGTATAGCAAACGGAAAATGTAAACGGAAAGAAAGCAAAAGAAAAATTAAAAGGAAACAAAAAGGAATGCATTGAAGATGTAGATCTCACATACCTGTAATATCAATATGCACATCAGGTGAACCAGACAGAGTCCTGTGTTCAATGTACTAGTTAGCCAAATCCTAATAAGAACATAGATAAATCAAGATTCCCATAAGCATACATTTCATCAGGACTGAATTGCATCTGAGCATCACCAAAACAATCAGTTATCCAACCCTCAGATGACTGTTCCAGGCCCCCGTAACCAGATGCTGATGTATCTGAAAGGCATTATACATTTATTATTAAAGATTTCAAGGTAACCATCCAGTAAATACTCACAGGACATGAGCTACAAGATAAACCTGCAAAGCCGGAAACCCACTGCGAGACATCAGATAAAGCCTCTTCATATGAGTCCATTGTCTCCTAAACAAAGTACCAAAAATATTTGAATAAAGATGTTGAAAAGAAGTTCGATACAAATGGTAGATAGAGTGAATAGATGTGCAGAATATTGGCTGAATAATTTATACTGTTTTCTTTTCCACCTCAGGAAAGTGCAATATGATCATGGTGAAACAGAATCTACAAACCAAAACAGCACTTTGCAAATAAAGTACATTGCGTAATGAATATCGATATCACTAGTAAAGTGATTTCTTGAGACAAAACTTCTAGCAAATGTGAATCCACTCTACCAACCTTTGATGTTAAGAATGAGGTTGATATTTCTTCACTGCAAAGCGGAGCATCCAATGCCTCGGCATCAAATTGCAGCATTCGGCGCCTCTTTAAATGGGAAGAGTTCTCTTTAAACTGCTCCCGTTCTTTGTTTACATATTCTGCATTCATTTTGATCAAATCAAGTATATGCGCATATTCATGTTGAATTGTAAAGTGGGTGAACAAACACTCTTTTTTATTTATTCTTGTGGGATAGAAAATCGAGAGGGAATGAAAACCTACCACTCGAAGCAGCATGATAAGTGAGGTCCCCGCAAGCCTTTAATGGAGTATTTCCATCAAACATGCAGGAAAAATCTTCTTCATTTTGGCTTACACTGCTCCACAGACTTTTTGATACATCTGATCAAATAACACCATCCATTTAAAGTAAACTAAATTAAATTGAACCGGGTATACTGATTCAATAATCGTAAATTATGAAAAATCTCACCAATAATGGAAGCATCTGGGAGAGAATAATCTTCACCTTCCAAGTCCCACATCTCGCTGTTACCATTTATATAAGTACATTACAACAGTGCAACGTATATAGTATATACATATATCAGGCCTAGCACATGGCTTTGAGCATCATATCAACAATTTAGTTTGAAAAATGCAGAAAACTACACTTTATATGAAATTCAGTATTACAATTTGTATTATCTAATTACTATTTGGTAAAAGATTATATTGAACTAATCAGGCAGATGATGCGTTGACGACCAATCGGGACTTTATAAACTTAAGACATAGTATCTACCCTGGTTATGCTGAAACCAGTTGATGGCTGAACAATGTGACCAGATGAATCTTAAATGAGATTATGAGAAGGTGATCTAATATAATTTTGCACATCCCCAATTCACTTTTTGTTTAAAGATGAAATTAGAAACAGAATCAGGAATCAGATGTTGGAGTGATGTAAATTATGTGCATTCACTTGCTTAATGGAAAAACATATCGACTTCAGCAAACAATGCTTACAGTAGTATTTAAGTCAAGATCAGTTCCCCACAACACTGAGCAACCAGACCAAACCCTTAGATTTTCTCATACAACTGATCATATCCTCAAATTAGACGAATCATCGATCTATCTAACTAATGTGCAGACAACTTACACATCTGATACTAATGCACCTAAAAAGTCAAAACAAAATATAAAATTTCTCCTTAAATTCAATTGTAATTGAACAAAATCAAACCGAAACATCAAATCCAGCAGTTCGATTCCCCAAAAAAGAGAAGACATAGTCGCACTTAAAATCGAATTGCCAACATAGAAAACATATTTGGAACCGACCCACTTACACAAACCATACATGAAATGAAAATCTCATAACTGACCCACAAATAAAAATCACAAAAATAAGCAGAAGGGGGTTCAGAATTCACCGCATACTTGTCATTGTTGTAATCCATTTCGATAAAGAAACCAATCTGCAAACTGGGTATCGAGAAAAACAGAAGAACAAGTTAAAAAACAATCACAAATCAGAGTCCCCCACTACTAAACCACCATTAAAAGTAGCCGTTGCAAGTGGAGATCGATAAGACCCGAAATCACACACATTTTGTACTGAGAGTAATTATAAATTAGAAGGGGGGGGTTGAGATTTGTGCAATGGAGTAAAGCGCCGACTCTCACTGGCACGTTTCTCTCTCTTTCTCGTGTTTTATGTGAAGGGTATTTAATAAAAATGGTTTTTTCCTGGATGTATAAAACAATGCAGAAATATCAGCAACCATGTCAGAGAGAGCAAACTGGTCCCTCCATTCCCGTTTTTCTTTTCTCTTCTTTTTCTTGCCCCAAGTATGTAATTTTTATTTTTAATTATTTTCACTCATTTATTTATGGTGACCTCTTTTTTTCATTTTTATTACATTTCACAATTTAAAGCTCATGTACATATTATCACTTTAATATTATAGTGCTATATTTTTACTAGTTATTATTTATAAATACAATTTACTTTGTATAATTTATTCACTTATCTTTAATATTTTTGGCATATATTAATAGTTGATCATCTATCGTATTGATTTTGCAAATTTAAAAATAAACTTGTCGATCGTATTCGTAATAAATTTTGTATTATCTTAAGTTGTGTTAGATTGATAAGTGACTATCATGTGACACTAAAACAAAATTTAGTGAACGCACACATCACTCTTTTAATCGAAAAAAAATGAATTCAAAAAAAAAATTAGTTCAAATTAAAAAAGAAAGTCGAACTTAGTATATATAACTTAATGGATATGTTGTAAGTCAACTAGTAACGGATTTTTTTTCTATTATTTTAACTTACGTTTTACTAATATCTATAAAAAATATTTTCGTATGACTTTGAAAAAAAGTGTCAAAATTAACAAACCTTCTATATTTTCAACAATTTGTCTACAATATATGTGCAAAAGCATAATAAAATATTAATGTTTAATATCATTCTAAATACGTCATCAAGGTACTTCCTTTATTGCTAAATGTTCCCTTATAAACTCATAAGGACCAAAATTACATAGTATATAAAAAAGCATTTTAACAAAACTTCAGATCGAAAATATTATATATAAAAAAATATTTAATTTAATATTTGTTAACATAAACACCAATATAGATATAATTTAGTGATAAGAGTTCCACAATACTATTTGGCATTAAAGTTTATAATAACAAAAGATTCTATAAGTTATTGCATTTGTACATTTTGAATATTTACTCCCTTCCATTTATGATAAATGTCTCCTAACTTTTTTTCACATAGATTTAAATGATATCTTTTATATGTTAAATATTTTATTTTAATTAAAAAATTTATTCATATTAATTATTATTTAAAATATTTTATTATTATTAATTTAAACAAAATATTTCTCATATAAAATACTACATCACATAAACTTTGTGTAAAAAAGTTAGACGATACTTATTTTTGAACCAAAGAGAGTATATATTAATTTATTGGATGCATTAATGTATATATTTTACCATAAATATTAGTTAAAATCTACCTTTGGATTTTAATTGTAATTATTAATAATATCATAGATATAAATACCAACAATTTCATATGTAAATGAAATAAATGGGAGGGAGTTGACTTACACGTTGGAGTTGGGCGCGTAAGGATCAAGACGACGAATTCAAAACTGTCTTTTCTGTAGTACCCAAAACCTTGTTGCACTATTACACGATTTTCATCCATTTTGTAACCGACCAAACGTTTTGATGCTATACTTTCAGTTGGAGCGAGATTCCAAAAGAAAAAGAAAAAGAAAAAATCACTTACCATATCTTTTTTTTTAAAATAGTTTTTTTAACTGAGGATATACGAAGGTAAAAGAATGCAAAAAAGAAAAGGACAATAAAATGATTTTTGTTTTAAATTTCACAATGAATGATAATTTTTTTTTTAATTTTTTCTAAACTTTAAATTATCTCGATTAATTTGGATCATATTTCTGTCATATCATGTTTAGGAGTATTCAATAATATTTTTTATATTTCTAAAATTTGAAAATGACATCTTATTTTTACTTGAAGCTCCACGTATGGGTAATTTCATATTTTTTGTATGCATCTTTTATCACCTAGCCGGAAAAAGTTGCCTTTTGTTCCTACTATTTGTTGTATAGGGAGTAATATTTTGAATTTTGTAACGAGTTTGACCAGGGATATATTTTCACTACCTCTATACCTCGTACGAGGTAGAAATTCTTTATTTATAATCTGTACTTTCCGTTATAAATGGGTCATATATAAGTTTTTTAATATTTTTTTTTTGTAATGTGAAGTTATAAAAATATAGAAATACATAAGGTTTGTATTCAAGAGTATTCTTCATATATTATGTGATATTTTATTTTGCAAGTTTTTAAAGTCAAAAGTTTTAAAATTATAGGATTTCATAAAATTATTTTATGTTAACTAAAATGTATCTCTAATTTTAAAGAAAAGAGTATATGTTTTGATTTTAAAATGTCGCAGAATACTTCCTACCATAATTTATCAAATACTTTTTAAATTTTTACTTTTTGTACTTATAATTTATTCTAAAGCATAATTATATATTTGTATACCATTAACATAGGTAGAATATCCATGGACAAATAATTATTTAAATTTTATGGATAATGCGTATATTTTTTTCAACAAGTACTGCCTTTCAACCCTTTAGGCTGCACCTAATAAATGTACACATTATAATGAAGGTTGACAACAGATGGTGCGGATAATATATGTGAAAATTCAGTTAAAATGATGGTCCATATAAATAGTTTACTAAAACAACTTTAAAAGTCCTCCCTTTAACCAAAAAAAGAAACTATAAAAACTAAGAAAAATATAGGCATCCAATGAGTCAATGACAACTTAGCATGAAGCAATAACATCCAGGATTTATTATATCAGTGGTTCCTGATTTATTTTTATTCCATGATTCTTGTTTATATAGTCTTTTTCTTTATTTTAAAACTCACTCAACAATTTCTTCAAAAATATGCAACTTTGACTTTTGACATTATATACTATTTTGAGCAGGTAACCAATATGTTAAAAGTAGTTCAAAAGGAATCTAAAAGAGCAAGCTTTAATATTACTTCTTAATTACATACTAAAAATCAATAAAATAAGATAAGCAATGTTAAAAGTTAATTATTCCACCACAAATTCTGTACAGCTTACAAATTCTTAATTACAGTTCCTTTAAAAAAAAAAACAAAACAAAACAAAATTATAGCTCATTTAGTTTGAATATTTGGTATACCGGAGTATTTCTTCGTTGCGATGATTAGGCGACACTTATAGAATAAAAGAGGTCATTTTTATTTTTGTTAAATTATCGAATATTCTATAGTTTATTTAAGATTTGGAACCTCTAGAGTTCTTAAGAACTCTAAATTGTAGAATTTCTTAAATTATAATCATTTATCCAATTCAATAGATGAGATAAGCTCTATTTATTCTCGAACTTTTATCTTTCTTTTTCTTTTCTACTATATTTATCTTATTTACTATTTAGCCGATTCATCTATTGAGGGGCTGCTGTAAATTTTTTTCACCTTCAATTCGCGAGTTTGAAACCGTTGGATGATCTGCTGCAAAGTCTTCATCATTAAAAGATTGAATGATATGGTGTCACATCCAACTCTATAGATTTGCAAGTGAATAGACGGGTAAATTACTTTTACAAAGGGCGATACATGGAAATTGGCATATATTAATCGGCATGATAATAATATGGATTCTACTAACTTCTAAGTATAACAACAAATTGGATTTACGAATTTTTCCTTGAGATACTTAAATTTTTAATTTAATTTTCTGAATTTGTTGTGAATATGAATCAGGTATTCAATACAACAGTGTTGGTATGTATTGTGTTTATCAGGATAGTGAACAAAATTTACTTGCTTATATCGATTATATTTTGTAGATTGAACATAGATGAATAGTATAAATTTTTTGAATGAAATGTTGTTCACGATGGTCATTGCAATTTTTTTTGGGCAACCGTTGAATTAAATGAATGACTAAGATTTAAGGAATTCTACCGTTTAAAATACTTTAAGAAATTTAAAGGAATCAAATCGGTTTAGATTTAGAAGAACCAGATCTATTTATTTGTATTTGAGTTGAATTGGAGTCTCTAACAAAGAAAAGTCTCTTGATAAAAGAGATCTTATTAATTGAATTTTCAGAATAGTTTGCAATTACAAATATAACCCTTTTCATGAAATTATCAAATTAGCGTTCTTAAAAATAAAAATTGTTATGATATATGTAGCTCCACTTTCACGTCAAAATCATCCATAAATTATTAGTATCAATTGGACGGATTTAAAAGCCATGCCATCTTCTTTTTTTGTGTTGGGCCGTCTTTTGATTGGAGGTTGGCTTCGAGAAGTCATTAAAATGAGAAATTTATGTAAATAATGAAAACACCAGAAATAAGTTACTGTGTTTATCAGCAGTTATATATTTACACTTATTATGAAATTCATTTTTTCTCTCTACTCCTTTATATCAAATTAAAAATCAGACACCTACATCTCGCGATTCCATAAATAATAATATGTAGTACTCACTATAAGAGATTGTAATTATTTAGTTTAAGGACAAAAAATTTAATATCCTTTAAAGAGATTGTAGTGTAGAATTGTGAAATTGTATGGGATGCTACAACATGGGCTTTTGAATTTATTTTTTTACTCCTGTCTTGTGTTTATATCAATTTTGTCCATCATAATGTCTTTCTTTATTAGGTCATGATCATCACTGGTTCTTATTTGTTTTTAAAGCACTTCTGCATTTCACGGGGTTGAGCAGTTGCAGATTTTAAGAAGAGAATGTATGTGCCCATGATGTGGTGAATGGTTTACAGAACCTAGTGGAATAGTGATGTCTAAACATATATTATATTTAATAAAGTTAAATCGAGTTGAGTATTAAGTTAATTACGTAATTTATTGAGTACAAAAATAATATTAAAAAAAGAAAAGTTAAAATAACCCGAGTAATCAATTAGATTTTTGAATGTATTTGTTGTGTAGCTCATTTTACAATTTAAGTAAACAAAAATTTTACTTTTGACCGAGTAATCTAGAATCAAATATCAAATCTTTTGATTTAATCTACAATTCTAAGTGAGTACTTCCTCATTTTACTCCATGTATTATTTAAATATTACTCACGTCTTCGGGACAGTGTCCCCTGACACCCAAGAAAACGTCCTAAAAAATATGTAAAAAAATAAAATAATGATACACAATTTACATTTATTTTTTCTAATGCATTCTCTTTGCTTGATTTTTTTATCACTCTCTCTTTTGAGATTCTATTCTGACAGAATAAATCTAATTACAAGTTTTCATTAACCGAATAAAACAAATTACAAGCTAAGTAAGAGAACAAATTTTTCTAAAATATAATGAATTTGATTACAATAAATACAAAAAATAAGAATATTTGATAATAATAAATACAAAAAATGCGGAGAAAAAATACAAAACTATCACATATCATTTAATTTAAAAACTACTAAAATATATATTTTACCGTAAAATTATATGTAGAAAAAAATATGTTTTGATTAATTATCAAGAATAATTGGCAAAAGGTTATAACTGCTCTTTCAAACGTCTAATTTGATCCAAGAAAATTCCAACAAGCTAACTAAATTTCGTATTCTAAGTTCTTATTAATCTCACACGTTAACATGGATCTCGTGATAATAGATGAATTCAAATCGGAGTAAATGTCTCGTAAGCATAGATAAAACTAAATTTGGAGAAAAGAATCCCAAATAGGAAAAAATAATTCTAAAAGACAACTTTATTCAACCAAATTAAAGCAAACGAAAAGAAGAAGATCTAGGGAAGAGATTTTTTCATTAATGGAGAGAACTCTCCCAGATCTATAAATACTTGTATTTTAAAAAACGGTCTAAGCGACAACGGTACCTAAAATGCATAAGACACCAAATTATGCTTTGAATTGGTTAGGCGGCTAGTTAAGTGGGCTATGCGGCTACCATGTGATCTGATCAAGTGTTTTTTTTTTTTTTTTGGAATGAAAATAAAGTCCCATCTTTTTCAAATTAGGTAAATAAGTTAAAGGTTATAATAAGTATTTTTCTTATACTTAATAGAAATTGAATGATATAATAAACATTTCTTTTGTTACATTGATATGATATATTTTTCTTCTATTACATTAAGGTGTTTTTTGTGAAATATTATTTTTAATTATTTCTTTTATTATATATACACACACGCATGCCGCCAACGACTGCGTTGCCTAACAACCGCCTAACTGCTCGCATAATTTCCGCCTATAAAGTGTAGACTCTCCAAGGTCCGTTGTCCGTATAACTCCGTATAATGTCTTTTAAAATACCAATAAATATCATGGAAGGAGGTTAGAGTTTTGAACGAGAGAAAGGGAAAAGATGAAGAGAAAAGTTTATATATATATTTTTTATCGGTTTCTTTCCTTCCATTAATATAATTCGTTATATTTAGAGAAAGTATTAAATACTAGACATGGGCCAGAGGGCCCGGTCCATTAGGAGACCGAATTATTTGTGCGTAATATACTTGAAATTGCACTTACACATACAATAATGCTAAAGACGTTAATAAATTATATAAATAAATATACACAAAAATATGTGATGAATTTTAAATAATTAATTTTTAATATATGAATCCCGTAATATATAAATAAATGTACATATAAATTTGTACACATATTAGTGTCACTAACACTTGCCACACCGCTCCTTATTCATATACAATTTATGCTTTAAAATTGAGGTATGTGAATTAAGCTTAGGGTATCCCAAATTATTCGACTCTAATAAAAATTATTCCAATTAAGTTTGAGTTTGACGAATTTGAGATTGTAATTAATAATGTTACTCGAACGAGAGATTTTCTCAACCCCAAACCAATATAAATATAAAGATTACCAATATATGTTACCCAAAAAAAGAAAAAAGAAAAAAAGAAGAAGACAATACATAAGCACATATATATGGTGGGCAAAGGTTTGTTACGACTAAGTGATTTCAACATCGTATGGGAGAGGTTGACAATGAATGTTCACACTCTCCTTGCCTTCATCACTTCACTTGAATGCTCAAACTCTTTATTTGTATATAAACCCCAATATATATACAGGCTAACACAACATGAACTCAATGTTAAACTAATTAATTATAAACACATACACGAACTCAATGTTAAACTAATTAATTATAAACACACACACGCACACACACGCTCTGTATATTAGTATATTTATAATTGCTATGAGTTTTCTTTTGTTTGAGATATTTCTTCTACTTATAATTGGGGTTGTGGCCAAAGA
Source organism: Centella asiatica (assembly GCA_014636745.2). Taxonomy (NCBI): domain Eukaryota; kingdom Viridiplantae; phylum Streptophyta; class Magnoliopsida; order Apiales; family Apiaceae; genus Centella; species Centella asiatica. Next base: position 35,271,305 of record CM025788.1, read on the forward strand.
TGTCAACTTTGATGAAAACTACGTTGTTACATGGGGAAATCATCATGTTACATATTTCAGTCAAGGAAAAGATATTCAGCTCTCCATGGATCAATCTTCGGGTCAATTACCAATCTTTTTCTTTCTCTTTAATTACTTTCTTATTTTTTATAATTGTTTCTTGAGTATACTATGCATATATCGTTGCTGCTCATGCATGCATCAATTCTATAATTTTTTTTTGGAAAAAAAATTCTGTAATTATTAATTATATATAGATGATAAACTTAGTTGTATCTAATTAATGTGCATGTATACATCACGTACAGGGTCTGGATTTGCGTCAAAACTGAGCTATCGAAGTGGGTTCTTCCATATGAGAATAAAGCTAACAGAAAAGGACTCAGCAGGAGTTGTTACAGCTTTCTATGTAATTAATAAGAAATATTTTAATTTTCTAATACAATTAATTGCTTTTAAATTTTTTCCTAAATCTATTAAAGTTTGCCACTTTTTTTTTTATCTTGTTCAAACCATATAATTTCTTTTTCTTCTACATGAATTTTGCACTTTCATTTCGATTTTACTTTTCCAAAACATCTAATTATTTTGTATGCAAAATGTACATTCCATGCAGTTAACTTCAGATGGAGGTAACCATGATGAACTTGACTTTGAGTTCTTGGGCAATAGAGAAGGCAAACCCATCACTTTACAAACAAATATCTTCACAAATGGTGAAGGAAATAGGGAGCAAAGGATACTTCTCTGGTTTGATCCCACTGCTGATTACCATACCTATAAGATACTCTGGAATGAACATCACGTAGTGTAAGAATTTTCACTTTCTTGCTTTGTCCTTAATATGTAGTTGTCTATGCATATTCACACGAATTATTGCGATATGAAACTTTGTTTTACGGATGTACCAGTCTGCAATATTTGAAACCCGATCTCTTAGAAGAAACAAGAGGTGATTATAACTATCTTGATCATGCCGGAAGTGATTAACGCCGAAAATTTTATAATTGTCAGGTTTTATGTTGACAACATTCCCATAAGAGTATTCAAGAACAATACAAACATTGGAGTAGGTTATCCATCACAAGCCATGAGAATAGAAGCGAGTCTATGGGATGGTTCAGATTGGGCCACAGATGGAGGCAGAACAAAGATCAACTGGTCTCATGCACCATTTCAAGCCCATTTCCAAGGTTTTGACATTGCTGGCTGCCCCTCAACCGTCAATCTGAGTCGCAAAATATCAGCCGTTGATCAAATTAAGAATTTATCCACCTTTGGTTTTTATGATCAAGATGATTGTGATTCTTTGAAGTGGTGGTGGAATGCACATAAGTTCTGGAAATTAGATAAGAAACAGCAAAAGGCTTACGAGTATGTTAGGGAAAATTATATGAATTATGATTATTGTTCTGACAACTCTAGGCATCCAGCTCCCCAGGAATGCCTTTCCAATAGTTGATGTATTTGAACATATTAATAACAAATAAATGGTACTAGTATCAGAATTTTAAAAATGGCTAACATGCTGTATCAAGTATTAATATAAAATAAAACTTTAATCATCCATATTATGGAATTTGAGAGAACACTTGCATCAAATTCTAGACAAAAATGGAATATTATAACAAAGGGCCAAATTGGAGTAAGAAATATGATATACAATTACAATCCTTGAAAAACCACCATAAGAGAAGAAACATTCTAGTTAATAATCCACCTACTGCCAGAGAAGAAACATGAACAGTCTACAGGCCACTTGTATTGTTCTTCTTTCTAGCTACAACTGTATGCCGTATAATTAAGCTCATCATTTACAGGCTTAAGTTCTTCATAAGGAGTCATAACCATCTCATACCTATTGTTCACCTGATTTTCTTCTTGCATGGATCACTGACAGCAAGCTCATCCTCTTCTCTTATACGTTTCATATTTTCACCGACTAAACTGCATGAAAATTGCATTACTGGAAGGGTAGCAAAAATGGTAGTTTCTCTTGTTTCCAGACCTGTAGAGAACCCGTAGATTGATTAAATTGTGTGAGGTTGATATCACTGGAGATTTTCAAATAGAGAAGTATTACGACTTACAGAGAGAAATATATATATATATATATATATATATATAGGCCGAGAAAGGGAAGAAAAAGAAAGAAAGGTGTACTAGGAAACCAAGACAGGCGTATGCTGCGTACCTAGGTTAACTTCATACATTCGTGTCTTCTTTCGAGGGCTGACAGAGCCCAGGTATTGCTTTCTCTTATGGCCTGTTTCCATGCATGTCTTTCTGTTATTCTCCTCCTCATCAAACTCTGAAGAAACATGGCATTGTGTTAGCTGTAGACTTATTTCATATGAACAAATTGTATCTGTGGAAATAGCTGACTAGTGGATCTATTGAAAGTTTCTGAAAAATTTCTAATATAGAACATCAAAATGAAGACATTACATTACCTGAGTCCCTAAACCTCAACTTCTTGAATAAGTTACAATCCTCAAGTGGAGGCTTTCTATTCTCTTGTTCAGTTGTGCAGTGAACAATGTTTTCTGCATATGATGGACTGTGTGCTCCTGGGTATCATATCTCAGGTTTATTGAAGAGAAAAGTTTCAAATGCAAATCTAAGAAATAAAAAAGAGACGCAAGAATTCTCAAGACTTGTATATCTGCTGCTGATCCTATCCCTGAGACTTAAATATCAAATACTAAATATGGTTCTCATCATTTCTACTCTGACATGCATCACGACGACCATGTTAGTGCAAGTTGTGCCCAGGTGATCTCACAAGCATGATCAAAATAATGTAAAATGCTACATCTATAATACTTATCTGAGACACATGACAAAGAATATACAAGCATGACATATAAAAAGGAAAAGTAGATCCATCTCTTTCCGGTCCAGGAATTTCTATCTTCACCCAATTCAGCAGAAGCAATTCTCGACCAAAAAGAGTAGAAAACTATTTATACTCCATATAAGTTTTTTCTTAAATTATTCCTTCTTTATTTTTCAGTCATAGTTTTTCTTCCTAAGAATAATGCAAGTGAAATTCTCAATAATAGAAACATACCCAATATTAAAATATCCACTATACGAGCAGGCCTAACCTCACAACTAATGAATCAGACAATCAAGCCTAAAAGGTCAGGAGGCTTGACTATTTGCCATCAGGCTAACACCCTCCATATATATGTTCAAATACAACTACTTTAATTTCTTACATTTCCCAATTTAACATGAAACTCTTCATTAAAATTAAATCAATTCAATTAGTAATTCCTTCTTTAACAAAATTTAAGGTTATAAGAATAAAAAAAAATAAAAAGCCACATTCATGCACAAGGAAACCAAGATTTCCCATTCCTATTTTCTTTGCGACCTTTTCTCAAACACCCAACAAACAATAAAGAAAACTATACCATATGCAAACCAACTCAACTTACTTTTCGATCCGACTGTACACAGCTTTCCGTCAACTATAAGAGGGTCGGAAGTGGTGGTTCCGGTGGACCGACCTCGAGCAGAGAAAAAAGAAAGCAGAGTCTTCCAAGTTACAGAGGAAGCTATAAGATCGACCCCTCTACTGATAAAGTGACCGTTGAGCTTGATTGTTTGTGGGTTAATCCCAAACGTTCGAGAAATGGAGCCAAGGTCGATACTTTGATCATCCCATGTTACAAACTGCACCATTTTCGATAAAGATAATGATGGGCACAGCAAATTGAGTGTCAGTTTTCTTGGTTCTGACATCTTTCTCCTAATATGATCAATCTTTTTTCTTCTCCTTTTATTGGTAGAGACCAAGAATATCTTTCTTCATCGCTACTACTAAAAGTGAGTTTATCTTCTTGCTTTTGTGTTTTTCTTGGAAGTTCTAAACGCTTCTGCAACAGTACTGTGAAGCTAATGCTTTTCTGTTGTCAAAAAAGCTCAATAATTACTTAAAATGTTGTTCAATTATTTAATAGGAGTTCTCAATTTTTTCTGTTAATTCCTTTTTCAATTATCTCGAGTTCCCGACGGATTCAATATGCGTGGTGAACAAACTGTATTCAGAAAATTTTCATTTAATGTGTTAATAGTTAAATAATTGTTGTGCCATTGTATAAATTATCATTTTCTTTAGACAATTTGAATTATTATGTTAATATTATTATACGGGTTAATACGTTACTCTTTGATGCCATCATTATTTTACTTTCTGGTGTCATCACCATCTCTGATTTCAACAGAATCATTACAAATCGTAATGATAACACTAGACTAGATAATAACATAGAGTTAAAATATGTATTGTTTTACTCGAGAATTAATTTTTTGATATAACACTCACCGAGAGTTGTCCCATTTTTAGTCATGTGTTTATTTTTAAAAAAATACTTTCAACTGTACTTAGTTTTTATATTTTCATGTTTAATATTATAATATTATGATATTTGATTAGGTTACTGGTTTTCAATTATTTTTTTAGGTAAAGTAAACTAAAAATTTCAATTTATACATAGTTTATTGGTAGGAAAACATTTAAAACAATTTTCCTTTTCAAATATTTCACTTTTTGTTATAAACAAGATTAGTATTTAGAATTTACGCATCCCACGGTAAGTCAAGATTTGGACATCTAACCTCTTAAGTCTTTAATTTTTTATTCTTTAATAATAAAATGCGAAAGAAATGAAAAACCATAAACACTTAACAAAAAATTACTATTTTAATTATTTAAGATAAAATATGCGATGCACATTTTTCATTGTCTACACGTAAAAACTGTAAAAGCATTGAAATGAAAATGTAAAAACATCATTAACATGGCTTATTATTTGTAATTGCAAGAGTGAAGTACCTCATAAATCAAAACTGTTTAAAAACTTTTATTTGTGAAGTAGGGAAACATGTAGTATACACAATACAATCAAACCGGAAGAAAGAGCTGTGAAGCAAAGAATATAAGCAGCATCTTCTGTAACTCTTCAATGGCGGTCACCTTCTCTTTATCAATTCTAATCTCCATTTCATCTTTGCCCAAATTCCATTGCAAACCCTTTGCTCCCATTCACTTCGTTTCTTCTTCCAATTTCTGGTATGCACCACTTTTATGATCTTCAACTTACAATTATAATGTTAGTATAATGTTTTCAGTGTTTAATTTAATTTTAATTATTTACTCACTCTCTTTTATAATAATTGACATTTTAGCCGTTTGCACGTATATTAAGTAAACTAAATTTACGGTAAAATTATGATAGTTTGACAATTTTATCCTACTATTAATATATGTCTAGGAGAGAAAGCGTTGTGCGATAGTGTGATACAAATAAAAAGAGTTAAGAGAACAAGAGAGAGAGT
>CM025788.1:35276663-35321798 GCA_014636745.2 Centella asiatica
GATAGTGTGATACAAATAAAAAGAGTTAAGAGAACAAGAGAGAGAGTAATTGTTGTACTCTATAAGAATAAGTAAAATATCAGTTATTATGAGAAAAAATTTAAACTTTAGAATGCCAATTATTATAAAAGAGAGGGAGTATTTCTTATGATAATGCATCCTTGTAGTTGTCTTTTTGCCTGTGTGTTTGTGTGTGTCGTACATTATGATGATGTAGATTGATACCTCAAGATTTTCTTATTCTATTTGTTTGGATATATAATATATTACTAGTTTGCTTTGATGCATTCTGAGTCGTATGAAGGAAGTTATAGAGGTCCAATTCCTCAATGGCCTTTATGGGTTTGTGGTTGATTTTAAGGTAATGTGGGATGAGTCTTGCTAGGCATATAGAATGTTTTACATGTAAAGAGTGTTGTCAGTGTCGTGCAAATAGGGCCACAGGGGGCAGATTTATCATCGCTATTGGGGCCATTATACATGAGCCCGGTCGCAATTCCGGCACAATTATTTGGCTTTACATATTATTTTCCATGTGAGATTGAACCTTTCATTTATAAGTTGCAGATAGGTTATGATATAGAAGACCGTTGAAAGCAGATTGTTACCTAGTATTAAACTTACCAAAAGAATGATAAACCATTTCACATAGTAAAACCACCTGCTGCCATTAACTCTGAGCAATCCATCCTGCACTGCACAACATTTTTGAACTTCAAGGTAACATGAGCAACCAGGTCTTATCCTCGTGATCACCACCACGAACTCCATTAGTAGGCTCACGTCCCACTTTTCCATCTTCAAACTTTATTTTGAAATTATTTACAAGGTTACTTGATATGCAACCACTTCGTTTCTCTGAAATATATATGCGTGTTTTGTGTGTGTATTGAGCGGATAAGCAGACAAAGGGAAGGCTCCTACTAAGATTATAAAGGGGGTTGACTACATATGTAAATAAGAACGAATCCTGCTGAAGCTTCCACACTGATTGTATCCTTTTCTTGATTTATTGTCATCTGGACTGGACTTGTTATAGAACGGCCTCATATCGGGTATAATTGGTAGGATGAAGTGGGATGAAACATTAGTAGATATAGCAAGTTTACTGGCGATTTGTGTGTCCAAGCATTGCTTTCAAAATAAAATATAAAAACACAGAAACACAGACACAAATGTGCACGCGCACACACACTTGGTTCTTCTGTTAATTAATAACTCTAATACTGGTTTCTATTATTTCTTGTTATACATCATCTGATTCATGCCTTTTTTTCCTGCGTGTCTGCATATACATTCATGTTATTTCCTCAATTTGTAGGCTGGATCAAATTTACTCTTGAATTGTTTGCTTATAACTGACATATTATTCAGTGGAAATGGCTGTTCCAGAAGTAAACCAAAAATTGCTTGACGAGCTTCAAGAAATGGGATTTCCACTTCCCCGAGCAACAAGGGCTCTTCATTTTTCTGGTTAGGTCATTCATTTCAATTAAGTTTACTATGTACTATTCAATTTGCTACATGGGAAAGCTATTTTGTGAATTTCACTAGCTTAAGTAACAATGACACTTAATGTTTCTGCTTAATGAAATGCTAAAACAAAAAAGGTAATAAAAAATTCTATGTGTAATTTTGGTGAGTTCATCCTCGCTAAATTTTCATTTGGGGGAGGAAGGGTATACTTTCTGTGTTTTTATCTGACAAAAGACAATAGTTACTGGTAATGACAAAAAAAAAGCTAATTTTGACTGAACAGAGCAACAAAAGAAGCAACACATGTTGTTTACAATCTTCTTCAGTAGTTCTTTGGGGTTAAATTAATGTATTTGGGACTCTGTAAAATTTTCCAATTCTTCTTAATGCTACTAATTATTAAGAATATGAATGTTGTACTTGTGGTTTCCTTAAATCCTTATTCATGACAGTAAATTTTCAAATCTGATTCCTCATGGGTTGAAATTGTGTGATATTTTTAATTGAATCGTGATTGCACTTCGTGTTAGAAAATGAGAACTTTAGAATCCATGTTAATGAGGATTCTAATGATGTTTTAACTTAAATCTAATAATTGTAACTGTTCATGGATTTAAGACATTTTCTTAGTGAAATCCATAGATAAATGAGTATTAAATTACTTCCTGGAAATTTGGACTGCATGTATGTATTCCATTGCAGCATATGTTTATCCACTGATAGAATTATTTACTGTAATGGTCTTTAAGAAGGTGTAATGAATCACTGATATAGTCTCAGTGTGATGATATTGAACTGATGTAAAGTTAGTCTCTGATGAAATTATCCATTGATGACAGTTGGTCAATAGTGGCTAATTTGCCTATCGGAGACTATGGGCGTTAGGGGATGATATATCTGTTGGAGACTATGGGCGTCAGGAGATGTTATACCTATTGGAGACTATGGGTTATTAGGGGATGTTGTACATGGACTATAGTCATCTGGGGTTGTAATGACCATCATGGACTATGGTCAAGTGTTGAGTTTTACCCATTAGGGGATAGACTGCCTCGACATCTAGTGATAGACTGCCTCAGCCATAAGGAGATATTTATCCGTCAGGGGATAAATTGTCTCAGCTATCAAGGAATGTTTGTCGTCAGTGAATGTCTCGTCAAGAGATAATTTCTGACTTAATGATGTAAAGTTTTTCATGGAAGTTTATTTCATAATACAACATGGTTCAAATTAATGTTAAGTGTTATCATCATTTAAGATCAGTGGCGGACCCAGAAATTCAATAATGGGGGTGCCAAAATTTTTTTTTTAAGAGAATAATACATAACATAACATTAGTTTGACATTGTAAAGTCAATATGAGATTTGAAAAATCCAAATTTTCTCCATGGCCATGGGATTCAAAATATGAGAGAGAGAAGATTCGAAGGGTACCTTCGGCCTTCGGGTGGCTGCTTGGTAGCTTGGTCGGAGCCTCGGAGGAGGAGATCGTCAGAGGAGAGAGTGGCCTTCGGGTGGCTGCTTGGCAGCTTGGTCGGAGTTCAGAGGAGGAGATTGTCATAGGAGAGCTGGAAAGAGTTTATGAAGTGGTGCTTAAGAGTTGAGACTTGGGTTTTGAGACAGAGAGATTAGATCTCACATTCTCACAAGTCGGCGCATAAATTTTTTTTTTTTTTTTTTAAATAATGGGGGTGCCTGGGCACCCAGGCCCCCACTGTGGGTCCGCCCCTGTTTAAGATAATAATTAAGTACTTTAATTTGTTTTTAGTTGTGTGATATCCAAATCTACAACTGCCCAATAATTGTATATTGTGGGTAGTTGTTACATGGAGTGAATTAAGGGAGCGTTACTAAAGCTGCTGGCTTCAGAAATGTTCTATAATACTTGGAAATCTTGTATGTTGAAGGTGATTGATTAAAAACTATTTGAAAATATATAAGTGATTTCACAACTCACAGATTCTAGCTTAGTAATTGTTGGATTTTAAGTGAACTAAGGTGATAGTCGTTGTGCACTGATTTGGATTGCACAATTTTTGTGTTGTTGCTGTTTTATCCTGGAAGAAAATTCACAGCATCCCATTGCAACGTGAGTGAAGTGAATATTTCTTCAAGAACAGTCTATCTTTTTCAAGGGATAGACGATTCAGCTGTTCTTAGTTTTGATAAGTTCTTTCTAACTTTCTGTATTTCAATTATTTGTACTAATTGTATTGTTTCTTTCCAACTGTTATTTGTTTGAATTGAATATTCAAGACCCTGTTGTTATATACATATTAGTTTTGCAATTGTTGTGTGGAAGATTTCCAACGCTTAGAACTTCTGTTCAATCAAAGAAGGAAAAAAGAGCCAGAAAATGGAAAGGTTGTCACTAAAATAAGATTGAATGAGATATATGTAAATCAATCACCGATGAAACTTGGTATAATTCAAACTTAACTATTTAGGTTCACCTGATAAATTTTTTTGGATAAGTTGGAATTGTGAATTAATCATCTAATAATCTAATCTATTTACCATTCCTTCATTGCATTAAGTTGCTTGTGGACCTATCCAGATTGCGAGGAGAACAGGTTGCCTTGGAGTTTTTGGTTGACTAAATAACTTGTCTGTGCTTAAAATTTGACCAATGTGTGCATGCGTTTTTATGTGTGACCTCTCCATTATTTGTTTTAAGTTTCCACTTTCTCTAGATAATAAGCAATCAGGCAATATTTTCTCATTTCTTATGATTTTTTTTAATAATGAACTTCTGTTTTTCCAGGTAATTCTAGTCTTTTAGATGCTATAAACTGGGTTGTCGATCATGAGAGTGACCCTGACATTGATCAGATGCCCTTGGTACGTATCTTCTTCCTGATGGGAAGGAAGAATGTTCTTGAGTGTATGTGTGAAATTCTTGTGCAGTTATTTATAATAAATAATTTCTTGTATGCATGCATACAGATTCATGCCAATTGTACCAGAATTCTTGGTGATCTATAAAAAAAAAAAGGAAAAATAGAGGGAGGGATAAGAGCGAGAGAGTGAGTTATGATAAAAGATTATGTAAATTTGGAAGAGCCTGCAGCAGTCACTGGAATCAGATTTTGTCTTCCGTTCAAATATTTGATGAACAGATGTTAGAAACTTGAGAAATTAAGGGTCTATAGATTTCAATTTAAGATAATATATGCACCATCAGACAAATAATTTTATGATCATCTCTAGAAATTACAAGTTAAAGACAAGGTTTCTTTCCTGGAAATTGGTGGGAAAGAGTGTGTGACTAGGTAGTCTTATCTTGGAGGAGGTTATTCAGGGTGATTGCCTAATAGCATTTGTTTTAGGAATTCTGACTCCTTGCAAGAACATGCCATAAGAAATGTCTGCAGCATAATTATAGCACCTATGCATCTAACTTCTATTATTGCTTCTATGAGACACTTAGTACGGCAGCTGCTTCTTGCAATCTTCTTAATCTTTACTGGGTTAAAAGTTCATTGATTCCTATTAGGCTCCACATTTTCTTGCACCAATCCATTGTATACATCTATTTAGTTCTCACTTGTCGATTGTATATTTATGCTTTGCTATTTGTTATGTAATTGTGCAAAGATTTTATAGGCCTTAAATGTGGTATATGCATATCCTCTTCTCTTTATTCCATTGGTTCATTTTTCTCAAGTCAATTAGGAAGTTGAGAACCATACTGCAAATTCATTTTTTGGGGATGTTCGATTTCATGATAAATTTCTTAGACTTCTGTTTCAAGCTTTTCAAAAAGTTTATCTTTTGTGTTCTCTATACTTCGTGCTTCAACCAATCTGACAGAGCTTATGGTATGAGAACTAGTCTTGTGGGTATTAATTCTGTTATTTGTTCAAGAGTAGCAGGTTCCAGTGAACATTAAAATTGAAGATTCTAATTCTTCTTCTATAACCGAACAAGCAAAGTTAAGAGCACAAGAATTAAGGTTAGTTTTTGTGTTATCTTTATGCTGAAACGCTTCTTTACAACGTTAATATTCAATTATATTCATCTTTTCTTTTTGACTGCTTTAAAGCTTTTACCCTTTAAGAATCATTACCTGTGCAACCGCTTCTCTTTGTTTCCTTCTCCTCTAAATTATAGTCGTATCTGCGAATTTCAGGGATAGAGAATGGAGGAGGAAAGAAATGGAAGTAAAGAAATTGGAAAGAGAAAGAGAGAAGGTATGGTTGAGTAACGAGTATCTCGTATTATCTCGACTGAGCTGTTTGAATTCATTTTTTCCCCTGCTCTTCATTTACTTATGTCTGAATAAAGTTGGTTTAGAAAAGAACAGAACAACTATTCTTGAGTTTTTCTTTTTGTTGCGGGCTGGGGTTGGCAATAGTACTCAGTAAACCCTCCATAACACAGAAAAGTCATTTTTTTCTGTTTTCCCAAAAGAAGGGTAGATAATTTTATTGATCACATTGTGAAGTATGGAACGACACAAGCCCTTTAATATTACTGTTATCATTCTATGACTTCCCTTTAATTTAGATGCAGATATTAATAGTATATACCCTTAAAGTTCGTAAATATGCTAATGGGATCTTTTTAAGTGGAAACGAAGGAATAATGAATATTTCCGTTGTCCTGTCAGGTGAGCTCCATATCTTTTGGGATGTCACAGAATAGTTAAACCCATTTATAATATTAACCTCCACTCTCTCCATCAAAAAGATTTTAATTTAAAGTGAAGTTATCATCGCTATCTTGTTAAACCATGTGCATGCAATGTAAGTTGGTAAGAATACATTGTAAAATTTTGTTCACCTTAAACTTTCCGAGAAAAGTTTATAATTTTGCTCTTATCTAGCACTGTGACAACTTAACTTCTAAGAAACCTTGTGAGGTTACGTAATCTCACTGAAACACCATCGTAGTTATTATTATTGAAATCTTGCTTCTTTGCTTTACAATCCAATTATATGCCAGTTGAAGTTTGAAGCTTTTGGTTTCACAATGTTGGTTATATGCCCTGAAGTTTTGAAATTTTTGGTACATATAGATTTTGTTTCCGTTTGGCCTTAGCTGTGTTACTGTCTTGCAGGGGAGGATTATAGTAGGTAAGGAATTGCTGGAGGCAAAACGAATTTCAGAGGAAATTGAAAGAAAACGGTCTCTCACAACTATGCATTTTTATCCTATATGTATATTTTACACGCCACCGAAGTCTCAACTTCATAGACTGACATATTTTCATGCACTTCCATTTCCTAGTCATATAGCCTTGCGTGAAGCAGAGAAAGAAGATGAGAAAAGAGCACGGGAAAGAATTCGTCAAAAACTACACAATGATAAGGTTTTTGTCTAAAAAATTCTCCCAAATTATTTGCAGCAACTGTAGAAAATAACACCAGTTCACAGTTCACTTCTGAAAAATTTCTTCTCTTCATGTATCTTATCTCATCTTTGTCCTTTTTTTTTTTTTCTTTTTTGGTATTTGCCTTGTGAACCGGGGGAATCTTTGTAAAACCCAGCCCCTTGACTACCTTGTACAAAAGAATTTCTCTGCCTAGAGACTGCAAACATCCTATTTCTATTGAAAATCTAAATTATGATTGCGTTCTTTCTCTTTTGCCTTTTATCTTTACACTAGTATATATTCCAACATAGTAATTAACTAATTATTCAAAAAGTATGATACGTGTACGATATGAGACAGCGCAGAGGCAAGTCAACACATATCATAGGATGTATCGTAATTATCATTGTATCGCAAGTATAGGGTTACGATTTTTATGGTCATGATACATCTTATGATTTTTTATTATTAAATTATTAGAGTATTTTAAACGCTATTAATCCTATTAGGTCATAACAATAATTTATGTTAATATGCTTGTTTGTCCAATAAACTTAGATATTTACAATTTAGCAGCTATGTTTTCCAAAGTTTCACTTGATAAACATTTTATTCATTGATTTTAAATAAAATTCTTATTTATCAGTTTATCTCAACTATTCTTTACGTGAAAGATCTTTCTTGATAGCTAGAAAGAAGGCGGATGCTTGGATTGCCTCCAGAAGATCCTGCATTTGTCAAGCATGTTACCCCTGCGAATCAAAAATATGCGGTACCTTTGAAAGTTAGCTTGTTGATTAAAATTTCTGCATTTAATGAAATTGGGTAAGATATTTAGTGAAAAGGAAATGGACAAACTATCCCCCTTATGAATTGCAGGAGTCATCACCTGTGAAGGCTGCTACACTGCATGTACAGTTTGCTACAAAGACCGAGCTCATGAGTAAATGTTTAAGATCTCTCAGACAAAACCACAAGGTTGGTCAAATGTTTATCTTCTCTTTGTGACCTAATCTAGTAGCTGAGCTCGAGCTCAACACTGCATTGTATCAAGGTCTAGAAATCATAGTTTTGTAGTCGTAAGGAAAATAATTCTGTGAAGATTATCCTTAGTATTTCTTTTGAATATTAATATGCTGCTATAAAAGATTGCGATGCTTTTTAAATTTTTTTTATAAATCATCCTCTTTGCAAATTGCAATTATTTGTTCCTTCCTTTTTTCCATCGGGATTTTGTTATTTATTTATTTATTTCTCCGGGAAAAGATGTATAGTATCTATGTTGTTCACCGACAAGATATTTAAATTTGATTTGAGTTTTATTTATTTCGATTGTAAAATGATTAACATTACATAATACATTAAAATTCCAACAAAATAAACACTTTATTATCCGAAAACATTATTAAACTCTTGCCGCAATTTGAATTTTAGGATTTCACAACCTAGTACAAATAACAAAATATTACTCTTTTTCTAGAACGGAGGAAGTATCATTATAGTCATTGTTATTACTATTAATGTGTTCCTGTGAATCTGTGATCCTAGGATGATGATGCCAGAGTGAAGAAGGCCTTCCGCACTCTTTTTATTTATGTTTCAAATGTTGCTAAAGATCCTGATGAGGGAAAATTCAGAAAGATCCGACTTAGTAATCCAGCCTTTCAGGTAAGACATTTTATAAATCAACATGCAGATCCCTGTTTAATGTAAATTATGATCAGTTACTTTCTAACATCTTTTGACAATAAAGTTCCGCATCCAGGAGCAGTACTTTTATAATTCAAAACTCAATGATACCTACATGATGAAGATTCCAGAAAAATGTATTTGTATGATTGCACAGATCAGATCAATGCATCACTATGATCCACACATTTGATTTTACGTAAAATATGTGCAAACGGTTAAAAGTTCATATATCCATTGATAGTGTCAGTATTGACATTTAGAGAAAGAGCATAACTACTTACATTAGACTGTTTAAAGGAGATAATAGTTGCCTTGTGTAGAACTCTTTTCTTTTGGGCTAAAAACTTGGTGTAGAACATAATGTCAACCTTCTTCATAATGTTGCCATCTTTTGTGATTTAAATGACAGGACAGAGTCGGGCGTTTTGAAGAAGGCGTCGAGTTTCTTGAGCTCTGTGGGTTTGAGAAAGTTGAAGGTGGCAAATTTTTGTATCTTCCTGAAGACAAGTTTGAGCCAGAAGTATTTAGATCAGCTGGAACCCTGTTGCAATCTGCATTAACAAATCCATACTTTGGACTTATATCAACATAAGAGAGGATTAGGTGCATTTCCTGTGTCAGTGACTTGAATTTGGCTATACTAAGAACAAAGAAATGAGTTTTTCTCATATATACATGTATATCTATATATATATATATGTTTGTATGTATTGTTAGTGTAGAAAATTATAGACAACAAAGAGGAAGAATAAAAATAGCAATTTAAAATTTTTCTGCAATCCCAGAAATCACCTTATACAATATTATTAATTGAGGAAAGATTAAAATCATACCGTTGTAAATTCGATGATGTTGATGTAGAATCTTTACGCACGAATTAACACCGCAATCTTTATCCTTCACGCTCCAATCGATCACCTTGATCCGTCTTGCAATTTATTCCACGTTCTTGATTGTTCCACTGGATCCAACGTTTACTACTCAAGTGTAGTACTCTAAAGGTGATCCATCAGAGAATTTTGATTATGAAGATTATTGGATTTTTCTCACAATATTTTGATGACAAATATTATGGAGGCTACCAATTATTATTTCAGTTGGGGTTTAATCTATTATAAGTCTCCTTATATAGACAACCCCTAAACTAATTCTTAAACCATTTAGGAATTGGTTATTTATTAAATAATAATAAAACTCCATTATCTAATTCCTAAACCATTTAGAAATTGGATTCTTTATTATTAAATAATAACACCACTTTCTAATCTAATTCCTAAACTACTTAGGAATTGGATTATAATAATAATAATATAAGAATAATTCTTATTTATTTATAATTAGTATTTCTAAAATACTAAATTATAAATATTAAGCCATTTAATTTATTCCACCATGGTATAAATTAAATTACTTAATTATTATTATTTCCCAATATCTTCATAATTTATTTTTTCCCTTTTATGGTGTGACCCTTTAGGTTCAATATTAAGCCGGTTGTAGAAATAAATTAAATTAGAACTATTCTAATTTTATTTATACGAATTAAACACTTTAATTCATTGATACCTCTCAGCATATCATGACTATCCGGATAATATGAAATCAACGTTTAATCACAAAGAACCTATTCAGTGAATAATTACCGTACAATTCAATCCTTCTACCACACAATGTCCCGATCAAATATAAGACATGGAATTACTGTCAAGTCTTATTTTATTTAATCATATGCATTCCGATTCATAGATTCACAACTCAATATAATGTCAATTAGAAACACATTCTAATTATCATTTCACTCTGGCCAGAGATTTCCGAGTTGTCACTAATGGAATCGCATAGGACATTCTCTCCTTTTACTGGAAGCAGAAGATCCTTTGTTGATCATTCACTTATCTCCATGTACACTTTATTATACCCGAACATACACTTATATACACTGCTTGAGTTAAGATATATGACAAAGTATAATTTAGTGTACACAAGATAACCGTAACGATCTCAAGTCTAAGGATCACTTGTACAACTATCACTAGATGAACTCCTGTTGACAAGCAGGTAAAACTCCATTAATTGTTCATTTAAGCGAGTCACGTTCAGTGAACTTATTCTCTAATAAGCACCTACATATTTGCTTTAATGTCGTCACACAAATGATTATGAGATCAATCATCCTCTTGTTAAGCGCAAGCACAGGATGTACTAATCTTTCCGGATTCACTAACACCCTTATTAGTGATCCTACGATTAGGAACATTTTTAGTTTCGAGTTAACATATTTTAGATCTCATTAGCATGATCTCATCATGATCCTAAAATATAACTCTAAACTATGAGTTAATATATTTAACAGTTTAAACATATAAATAAATGCCTTTGAATAAATAATTCTTTTATTAATAAATGAATAAAATTACAAAATAAATGTTTTATCACGTTTAATGTGATTGACTTGAGGTGGCTTGAGGGCATATTACTTTCATGTATATATAGTGATTCTTACATATTAAGCTGGTGACATTTAACCATGTATAACTTTATACATGTGTACAATTTAAGTGGATAGAAATCAATAAAGAAATCTTGGAGCCGTCTCTTGTTATTTTATTTCCTACCTTCCATCAATTTGCTCTTTTGTATGATTTGCCTTTTGTACTCATGTATGTAGCAAAATGTTTTAATGTTTTTGTCATTGAACTGCATAAAGTTTTAATGTTTTTACATTCTAGTCATTCTATTGAAAAATTTACAAAAATCATAAAAAATTATTCGAATTTACGTTACGTTATATTTTGTACCATCTCGGTCCACATTGATCGAATGTTAGGTTAGAATAAAATGTAAATTTAAATAGTAGAGTGATGATTTTTATAAATTTTTTAGTTGAATGAGTAGAATATAAAATTGTTTGTAGTTTAGTGGCTGAAAAAAATATTTCCTATAAGATGTAGCTAGATCTTAATTGTCTTTGGCTAAAAGTGCTAATTTTTCGATAAATTATAAATTTTGGACTCTTAATTCCCCAACTCTCTTTATCTTTGTTAACTGACACTTTAGAAATTTTTTCCCATAATCTTAATAAATTTTTTGAGGAATGATATACATGTTAAATTATTGCTATCGAAATCTCATTGAGATTTACATGGTTACATCTTCTTCACCACCTCTCATGTTTTTGATGATGGAGTCCTAGCTTATAAACAACCAACTTATTAGATTTTGACATACAAGTCGTCATGGCTAATCATGACTCAGAAAATGATGAGTAAGACCAATAATGATTGGATTAGTGGTATTAAATTTTTTCACAAAATTTTTCGTGCTCGATATCTAGATAGAATTGCTCTGTACCTTTCCTTTAATGTTTATATGCTGAAATTGCAATTAAAATTACAATAAAAACCTATCGGATCGTATCAATTGAATCGTATAACTGATTTCGATTTTAATGCTTACGACCATTTTGAAATATGAGTCACTAATGAACGACTTGATTACAATCTTAATATTAACCATTCGAAAACTTAGCGATATATCCTAAAAATGAGATGACCTTTCATTCTCTAAATTTTTTGTGTCTAAAAAATGAAAAATAACAAAAATAAAAAATTGATAATCAAATGTCTACAGATTTCTTTATTGCAAGTTTGTAACCCCCGACACTCCAACAGAAGACCCTCCTCCGCCTGCTCCAAATGCACAAAAGATTTAAAAGGAGACCCGATTGCCGACCCGAACCAAGAGGACCAAAACCACATAGTTTGGCGTGTTGGTAAATTAGTGAAGTGACTCGTCGTTGTCGAGACCTACACCACACCACCGGCAGATTATCCGATTCCAATTCCATTCCGTTTCTTAATTTCGTCGTCGGAATTGTTTGCCCATTCATTTCGCATACATACAATTAGGGCTACGATTAGGGTTTTCTGTTGCATCCTGATTCAGCTTTCAGGAGGATGTACGCCGATCGAGAAGCTGAAGCAACCAAGGTTTCCATTAAAGACCGTCTTAATATCAAAGGTTCCGCTCGCCGGCGTCAAATCTCCGGCAAGAGGTTTCTTTTTCTTCTCTACTAACTTTCTGTGTCTACCTATATGGCTATATGTGTTTATTGATCTGATGCAATATGATCTTGTTTTATCCTATTCGTATTGGTAGTGGGATTCAGAGATTTTGAATTAGATTGTGAAAATGACTTAGGGAAATATATAGTTCTTCGTGTAAAATGTCAGTAGAGGAAATTGGAAAAGAAATGGATCTACCTTTGTATCTCATGCTATGATTTTATTTTTGTTTTTAAATTTTGAAATCGAAGATGTCCGAACCTTAAAGACCTAATGTAAAGGATGCACTTTCCCACGCAACAACGGTGCACGGGGAAAATCCAAGCATAAGGCTGCATTGATATCCTTGAAATTGGGAAGGTTTGATCATGTATTCATGTGACTATGGAACCTGCCATTGAGCCACCATTGGGAAGTCAAATAATTCTTTAAGCATGTTCTGAGTTACTACAAAAATCTAAAGTAATTACTCAGTAAGAAATGTTGGATTTTTTGGTTGACAATTACCGAGCTGTCGGTTCTCAAGTGACTGGAGGTACATAATGAGCAAGCCTAAAGCTATGTTCCTTGCATGGAATGGGCTGTACCTCTTTTAATTTAGTGCACAACAGGAAATTTGGTACCAAACATGTTATAGGGCATCTTTACAAATATTTAGTGAATTGTGAGGTAATTACTGTAGATGAACTCAGTATGTATAGGACTTCTGCTTTGGATTTATATGAAAATGTGTCCAATTTTCTTAATGCTTGTTGATAGATGAACAGACTTGTTAAGTGAATTTGATGCAGGATGAGTCCGAAGAACCCGCCCAACTGGGTTGGATCAATATTATTTTTGGTTAAATAATATGCTAGTAGTAAGCCCAAATATTAGATCAATCTAGAATTTATTTTATTTGTTAAGATCATTATTAACTATTAGGATTTTGTTTCCTTATTTAAATTAGGAGTTGTCTTGCTCATTATGTTTAGAATTTTGGGTCAATTAGACAAAGAGGGATGTAATCTTTTGTTATATTCATCAATTAATACAAATTATTATTGAAAGCCTCTGAAGGTTAGGTCTTTGGCTTCTGCAATTCTTTTATCTCAATCCTAGCCCTACCTTGTTCCCCCACCAGAACTTGAAGAGATTTTTCAAATTTCCTCTATTCTTTAATTCAATTTTGTTTCAGTTTTGCGCATGTATAATTTTTTTACTTCTTTTTTTGGTTATGGGGTGGGGGGACATTGGCGGAGTGATAGGGATCGATCCATGAGACGTCACGTTGCTTGTTATTATTTATTTTATTGTTTAGTGATGTTATTTATTTATTTTTATTAGTATGTACTTATTAGTATTGGACTTCTTATTTCTTTTATTTAGAGGCCCACTTGTTATTGGGCTTAGGGTTTCGTTTTTTTCGTATTTATATAGTTATAATAGCTACGTACGACACACTTGACTATTATTCAATTTTCAGCATATTATATTGGTTGCAATCAATAGTTTTTTCCTTTCTACGGATGGGTAACCCTTGGGGTAGAGATTCTTATGCGGTTAGATCTCCCTAGATCTTCAACTATTATTTAATTCTCTGTTATTTTACAATTAGTTCTTTGAAGTCAGCCTTGTCCTACATCATATTTGGCATCAGAGCCGAAATTCTTGGGAATCTGTCACCACACTGGTTCTGTTCACGACGCGTCAGAGACGTTGTCAGATTGTCAGTCCAACGTCAGTCTGACATCGTCAGTCATCACACTGTCATTAGAAAGCAGCCTGCTGCTACTACTCATTGGAAACGTCTGCTGCTATTGCCACCACAGACTGCCCACTGTTCCACCTTACCAAAGCTGTCGGAGAAGCCTCTTTGGTCGCTGCTGCTCACTGGTCCTTCATCCACGTTCCCTCTGTTCTGCTTTTGAACAAGGGAGGTAACCTTAACCTTTCTTGCTGTTTGGTGATTTTGCTCTTCACAAACCTCAAGTTCAGATTAGCCTTGCATCAACCCAACAAAACTTAACCAACCCATAGCTATAAAATTTGATAACAGCCCTGTTGCTAGATTTTCTTTCCGTAAACAGTAGCCTCATTCAGTAGTTCCACCTTTATTTAAAAAAAAAAACACGGTGGTTAGCAGGTTTCAATATTTATATTACTTGTGAATTCTTCCATTCGTTAGTACTAAATTTTTTAAAAGCTTGTTTTGGATTTTTTTTCTTTTAAGTTGCATAACTATTCCAGTCTAGTTGCATATCACTTTGTTATTCTCGTTAGCTTTGGGTATTGCGATTGCTTTAGCGTAGACTATAATTTAATTGCTCTCGTTAAATTTCTAAATTATCTCATCTTTGCATCTTGCATTTTAAGTAGACTTGCATCATGACTACTCATAGTGGGACTCATTATGGTTTAGCTACGACAGAGGAGTCTTTAGCCCAGTTAGTTGCCCAATTAACCAACATGGAGAGGAATTTCGGTGAAGTTAGAGTGCAAATAACTGTCGTGTCCGATAGAGTCAATGCCATAGAACATCAAGTTAACAGTGAAGAGAATGAGGGCAATGGGGAAGGCCGAAATGGCCTAGGCCTGAAAATAGAGGCCCTAAGCAACCTAGGCATGGTAGGAACAATAGGGAGCATTGTGACCATGACTATTACGATTACCCTAGAGACGACACTAGGAAAGTTAAAGTATATGCCCCAGATTTTGAAGGTAATTCTGACCCTAATGTGTTCCTTGATTGGCCTTTTGCAATTGAGAGATTCTTTGAGTGGCATGAGATGTCTGACGAGAGTATGATTCGTTTTGTTAAGATGAAATTGATAAAACAAGCCACTGTAATATGGACTATTGTTGAGAGGGACTCGAGGCTATTGCGTGAGCCGCCCATACGACATTGGGCTGAAATGAAAGCCCATCTTACAAAACAATTCATTTGCTTAGGACACATGGATAGACTGATGGATGATCTAGATGGCCTTACTCAGGGAAACATATCTATTGCAGATTATCGCTAGAAGGTTCGCAAGTTGGTCCATAGGTGTGAGTTAGATGAGAATGATATGAGGACTCTGTCTCGGTTTAAGAATGGGTTGTGACATGAGATTAGACGTGAAATTATGTCTAACCAGATGTCCTTAGAGGATGTTTACTAGCGCGCCCTCAAGCACGAGTTTCGATTGAGGGATGCTCTGTTTTAGGGGAACGTCTTTATACTCAGCCTATTCAGGACAGGTTGGTAGTCGCACCGTTGCACCAAATATGATTTTTTCTTCATCACAAACTTCCAGGGCTAGTAACACTGTCCAAGGTCCTACTAGAGATCCAAGTAGATCAAGGGGCTAGTATCTTCTTCCCAGTCTAGGAACACGGAGATGTGTTTCACATGCCATCAGGTGGGCCATAAGTCCTTTGAATGTCTCACTAAACGACATTTGGGAGTTTTGGAGGGTGATTGTAGGGGCGAGTTAGAGCCCATCAGAGAGGGAGAGTACGACTCTCAAAACAAGGAGGCAGATGAGCACCTTGAGGGGCCTGGGAATCAAGTGGGAGTGATGAGATGTGTTTTAGCAAGTCTGAAGAGTGAAGATGATTGGAGGAGTACCACCATTTTTCAGACTTACAGCATAGTAGGTGGAATTTCCTTTAGATTGATTATTGATAGGGTAGTTTGAATGTTGTTTTACCATGGATGAAGCTAAAGGCAGAGTCACACCCCAGCCTTATAGTGTCTCTTGGGTCAACAAGACATCTATTCCTGTGTCTAAAAGGTGTCTAGTTCCGATCCACCCTCAGAGCTATGAGGAGAGTATATGGTGCGATGTCCTTCCTATGGATATTGCACATATTCTATAAGGGCGACCTTGGCTATATGATCATAAGGTGACTCATTATGGGAGATCTAACATTTATGTGTTTGAACATAAGAGTCAAAAGATAACTCTTCAACCCCCGGGTATCTTCCAAGAGTTGGCCTAGAGAGTCTAGTACACTCACTTAGTCTATTAAACATCTCCATATCCTTAATAGGAAAGAGTTTGAGAGGAGTGTTTTAGAGGCACATGGGGTACGCGTTAATCACTGAGGAGGTGAGGGATATTCTTGAGGAGAGGCCTAGTGAAATTCCTAATGATGTGAGGCAAATCCTTGATGAGTTTGTTGATGCCATGCCTAGCAAGTTGCTTGATGGGCTATCACCTCTTAGAGACATACAACATGCCATAAACCTTGTTTTAGGATCATCTTTGCCTAACTTGCCACACTATAAGATGCATCCTACTGAGCAGACATAAATGAAACGACATGTAGGTGAGTTGTTGAGAAAGAGTTTTGTGAGAGAGAGTCTTAGCCTTTGCACTATTCCATCCTTAGTTTCCTACAGGAGTTTGATGATGTGTTGTGATAGTCGAGCCATTAATAAGATCACCATCAAATATAGGTTTCCTATCCCTAGGGTTTGATGATATGTTAGATGTGATGACTGGAGCTCGATATTTCACGGAAGTAGACTTATGGAGCGGATATCACCAAATTCGCATCTGAGAGGGTGATGAGTGGAAAACTGCCTTTAATACGGGGAATGGACTCTATGAGTGGTTAGTCTTCTTACCTTTTGGATTGACCAATGTACCCAACACATTTATGAGAGTTATGAATCAGGTGCTACGTCCCTTTATAGACAAGTTTGTTGTAGTCCACTTCGATTAATCCTCATTTATAGTAAAACTCGATAGGACCAATGCACCAAATACATTTATGAGAGTTATGAATCAGGTGTTACGTCCCTTTATAGACAAGTTTGTTGTAGTCTACTTTGATTAATCCTCATTTATAGTAAAACTTGAGAGGAAGACTTATTTCACTTGAGAGGTTTTAGTAGTTCTCCTTTGTGAGAAACTCTATATTAATGTGAAGAAGTGTTCTTTTGTGCAGGAGTTTGTTATTTTTCTTGGGTTTGTGATCTCTAGAAATGGGGTTTCTGCCGACTTTGAGAAAGTAAAGGCTATTCGTAAATGGCTAGAGTCTTCTAATATTCACGAAGTTAGGAGCTTTTGCGGACTAGCTAAGTTTTATAGGAGGTTCATCAGAAGATTTAGTACCATTATGGCTCCCATCACAGATTGTTTGAAGAAAGGGGAGTTCCATTGGTCTAAGTCGACCGCGAAAGCCTTTGTGGAGATCAAGGATAGGTTGACACAGACACCTATTCTTGCATTATCAGACTTCAGTAAAGTTTTTGAGGTCACTTGTGATGCTTCGGGGATAGGAATTGGGGGAGTACTTAGTCAGGAGGGACATCCCATAGCATTCTTTAATGAGAATTTGAACGAGGCCCGACAAAAGTACTCTACCTATGATAGAGAATTTTATGCGATTGTCCAGACACTTAGGTATTGGTATTGACGTCATTATTTGTTACATAGGGACTTTATTCTTTACTCCGATCATGAGGCTTTCCTCCAATACCTTAACTCCCAAAAGAAGCTAAATCATCAACATGATAGGTGTTTAGATTTTATCCAGGAGTATTCTTTTGTTCTTAAACATTGCAAAGGAACAGAGAATAGGGTCGCTGATGTGCTGAGTAGAGTTTCTATTCTCGTTCACTCGTTGAGGGTGAAAGTTGTGGGATTTGAGCACATTATTCACGAGTACTCTACTTGTCGAGACTTTAGTGAGTTCTATGCTGCCCTACAGGATCCTAGCCACCCACCATCTAGTGATTATCATATTCGTGATGGATATTTGAAAGACACCCGTTTATGTATTCTTAGTACCTCTATGTGTGATTATTTATTGTGGGAGTTGCAGGAGGATTAGTTGGACCATCGTTATTGTTGAGGATAGATTTTTCTGGCCTAGCCTCAAGAGAGATGTAGCTCCTGTTGTTTCCGGGTGCTGTACCGATGTAGGACAGATTAGAGAAAGAAAGAATCAACATATAGAAGATGGATAATTAGGGGAAACAAGCCATAAAACCCAACAATTTCAATTCATAATTCAATTCATCATGTAAAATAAGAGAAACTACAACCATTTAAATAGATTCCTAACAAGTTACCTAAACCACTGGATCTCTGAAAGATAACTCTAATATGATAACTACAAAAACAGATAAGAACTAATAAAGATAAAAAGATGACTATAAATAAATCATAATCTCTCTTAGAATCCTAATTTATCTCTACTACTAATAAATAACTACTAATAATCATACAATAACTACCAATTAATTACATCAATAATTTTACATCCAATTAATAACGTAACATAATTTAAAACTAATATTTTAATTTCTTGCTCCGCATCATTCTCCCCACCCGCCTTTGAATAAAACTCGTCCTCGAGTTTTGAACTCATCCTCAAGTTTTGAACCGATTAAGAATAAGGGAAGTCTTCTAGAATTGTTGGACTTTACCGTGTGCCAGCGGAAGAGGTATCATACATAAAATTTGTTTCGTTACAAATAATTTTGAAGAACACTAGAATTTGAATGCATCTTCTAGAACTACGAAGTCAATATGTTCTGTTTCTGCCTTATGTTCAACCTCAATTTGCTTGTCCCTTTTATTTCCAACCACTTTGTCTTCTTCAACGTATGCATCAACTTCATGATCAGATTTGGCCATATGTAATTCTTCATGTAATTTCTCGAAGAATTTTTCATGAAACTCCATTGGTATCTCGTTGACTTGCTGATTTTCTTCTTTCAGCTCATCATTTTTCTTTGACTCATCAGTTTCTTTTGGCTTGCGAGGAAGCAACTTGATAATATATATGCCGTGCACAAAAGAATAAATATCACCTTCTTCATGTTCCACATCCAGACGATCGATCCAAGGCTGTCCAAGCAATATATGTGCAACATTCATCAGCAAAACATCACACCATATATACTCAGAGTATGTGAACATTGTAATTGGAACTAAGCATCTTTCCGAAACTAACACAAAGTGTAGTATTACCAAACCAAGGAATAGTGTAAGGCCTCGGGTGTCGTTCAACACGTAACTTCAACTTCTCAATGGTATGCGGAGACACAACATTAATTTCACATTCCTCCTCAATTATAATCTTGCATACTTTTCCTCCACATTGAAGTGCGGTGTGAAAAGTAGCATCACTTTTCGTGAAATCCTCCTTTCGAAGTTTTGGAATTTGCAAATCCATGTAAAAAGAAGGGTACGAGAACAAGAAATTATTGCAAAAACTGGAACAACGTAATATGCCGAACCTGAAACTTTGTGGCTGAATTGCAAGATCTGAAACTTCAGGAACTGACTGCAAATAAATTAAACTGTAGGGGCAGATTTTTAAAAATTCAAAGAATGTTTGAGGTACCAAACTGCAGTTTTCCAGGACTTGGGGTTTTTTTTCGACTTTAAAAGGAATAAAATCTGGACAAAAGGACTAAACAGTATCAGAATACCACCTCTGACTTCTGAAGGGCTGACAAGTTTCTGACGACCTGACGACGGGAGTCTCACAACGTGAACATTTTTTTTGGTAGGATAGATTTGAGACAAGAACCACCATTTCTCCCGCAAAATCAAAGTTTTAATCTCAGAAGATGGTTGTTGATTCTTTGGCGAACTTCGACAAATTAAGAAAGGCTAGAAAAGAACTTGGCTAGAAAGAAGTTAGGTGAAATCAAAACGTACCAGGATTTCGGCTCTTGATATCAATTTGATGTAGGAGTGTAGGAAAAATTAGAGAAAGAAAGAATCAACAGATAGAATATGGATAATTAGGGGCAACAAGCCACAAAACTCAACAATTTCAATTCATAATTCAAGTTATCATGTAAAATAAGAGAAACTACCACCATTTAAATAGACGCCTAACAAGTTACTTAAACCCACTAGAACTCTAAAAGATAACTCTAATATGATAACTACAAAAACAAATAAGAACTAATAAAGATAAAAAGATGACTATAAACAGAACCTAATCTCTCTTAGAATCCTAATTTATCTCTATTACTAATAAATAACTACTAATAATTATTATATAACTACCAATTAATTACATTAATAAATTTATATCCAATTAATAACGTAAAATAATTTAAAACTAATATTTTAATTTCTTGCTCCGCATCACGTACATGTCAGATCGCTAAGGGTAGGAAACAGAACACGTGTTTATACACTTTGTATAAACTCTGCTTCTGGTACCCTAAGCAGCTTGGGAGGATCTTAGTATTGATTTTGTCTTAGGGTTACTGAGAACCCAAAGGGGTCATGATTCAGTTCTTGTTGTGGTAGATCATTTCACTAGAATGGCACACTTCATTCTCCCTAGCAAAACTAATAATGCTTCACAAGTCGCCATGATATTCTTTAGTGAGGTCGTGAGATTGCGTAGTTTACCATTGTTTATAGTTTTTGAAATAGATGTGAAATTTATGAGCTATTTTTAGAGGACTCTCTGGAAGATACTTAACACCACACTTGAGTTTTCTACTACTTGTCATCCCGAGACCAATGGTTAGACTGAGGTCATTAATAGGAGTTTAGGGGATTTGATTCGTTGTGTTGTGGGTGATCATGTCACTTCTTGGGATAAGAGTGTTTCCTATAGCTGAGTTTGCATATAATAGCTTAGTTAATCGTACGACTGGAGTGAGTCCTTTCTAGGCTTACACTGGTGTTACCAGTTTAGGAAACCCGTTGATCTAGCTCTGCTTCCCACTGCATATAGGTCTAGTGAGTCTACAGAGTTTTTTGCGCGTCACATTCATGATTTGCATGCTAAGTTAAGATAGAAAATTAATTTGAGCAATGAAAATTATAAATCTGCTGCAGATTTCATTGTATGTGTCAAGAGTTTAACGAGGGTGATCGGGTAATGTTGCAACATCGTATCGAGAGATTGCCTCCTGGCACGTGGAAGAAAGTGCATGCTAAGAGGATGAGTCTTTTTCAAGTTCGAAAGAAGATCAGTGTTAATGCATATGAGTTGGATCTTTAGAGTAATATGGATATTGGTCTTATTTTCAATGTGGAAGACCTTACTCCGTACCGTGACCTTTTGAGGTCACTTCTTCTTTCCCTTCTACTTCACCTTCACCTTCTCTTTCTCCCGTCTCACCCACACTAGATGAGCTTATAGTTATTCCATCTTTACCTGTTTCACCTGCACCTCATTTGGCTCCGACACCTACACAGTAGACAACGGAGGTTATTGACGATGTTTTGGATGAGCGAGCTATGTTGACCAAGCAAGGTGGTTACCGTCAATTCTTGGTGAAGTGGCGTAATCGGCCCTTGGATGATTGTATCTGGATTACTTTTAAGGAGTTTCACCGGATTGATCATGATCTTTTGGAGAGAGACGAGACTTTCACTTCACAGGATGCTTTGCTTTCGGAGTGGGAGAGATGATATGGATTGATCCATGAGACGTCGTCGTAGCTAGTTATTATTTATTTTATTGTTTTGTGATGTTATTTATTTATTTTTGTTAGTATTGGACTATTTATTTCTTTTATTTAAAGGCCCACTTGTTATTGGGCTTTGGGTTTCGTTCTTTTCCTATTTATATCGTTGTAATAGCTACATACAACACACTTGACTTTTATTCAATTTTCAACATATTATACTGGTTGCGATCAATAGCTTTCTCCCTTCGACAGTTGGGAAACCCTATGGGCAGAGATTCTTATGCGGTTGGATCTCCTTAGATCTGCAATTATTATTTAATTCTCTGTTACTTTACAGTTAGTTCTTCGAATTCAGCCTTGTCCTACATCACAGAGCCAGGATTTAGGTTCATGTTAAGAAACAAGAATATAGACATGAAAGAAAAATACCACTTAAATAATAATATCCAGTAATCTTCAGAGAGTACAATATATTAGTAGAGCGATTACAAAAGCATCCTATGAGGCTTCATTTGCTGAAAATATTGCATAATTTGAACTTAGGACCTTCAGGCACAAAATACAATCTTACCACTAGACAACTTGATGCCCTCACTTGCACACACCATCTCTATAGTAAATTTGCCCCTCGAGGGGTGGTGAGGTAGTTTTAACTTCCGTTTGAGCTTCTTATTGATATTGAGACATTGAAGGAAGGGGTAATTAGTTCATCGAAAAATTAGCTTATATTTTGTTTTCTTTTAGTAAAAAACTGCCCATGTTTAGCAATAAGTTTAGAGAGGAAAGTGACCAAAGCATTTTCCTTTCTCTTGTCATCCCTGAAAAGTGTATGAATATGGTGTTTATTGTCGTAGGAAGATAAGGAATGGCATCAATATGTGTCAGGAGTACAAACTTGGTACATTACTTAAAATCTTAAAAGGTGTTAAGATTATATCAAGCCTTTGAATCTTGTCACTTGAGTTGTGAATATGTTTTTTATTGTAATTATTTGTCATACGTCTTACATATATGTGCCTACTATCTACTTCCTAATTTGACTGATATTACGGAATAGGCTGAAAACCTTCTTTTTGGTTTAAAATATAGAAAGCTGAATTTGTGCTAATAACTCTATACTACTGCAGGCAAAGGCAGGATGATGACAAATGGGAGCATGATCTCTACGATAATGATAATTCTCAATCTTTAAGTAAGACTTCTTTTAGATACGGTTGCATGCAACTTATGCTATATTAGTTGTATGGAATTGTATTTCCACAAATTGCCTCCTTCCGTGGTTTGTATCATATGCATCTAATTCTATGTTAATGTCATTGAAAGATGGCAGAATTGGTGTCAGGGATCTTCGTTTCAAGCTCCAGAAGAAGATTGATCTAAAAACAACTCAGAGTGGAAATGGATCTACAACAGGAGGTGTAAGAGATTTGCGTGAAAAGCTATCCAGTACCATTTATTCGCATCCGATGGACACCATTCCATCAAAGCCAAGAGCACTTACTGAGGGTAGCAAAGCTGCTGCAAAAAGTAGCTTAGTTGAAGCACCAGCACCGAAGGCCAAACAAGTTGTCAGCACGGTATCTAAGAAAAAAGCACAGCAAAAGGTGTGTCCTTGAATATATAAGTCTTCTTTTCATTATAAAGCCTTCATTGATTACTCTATATATATTTAAAATATGATTAGTTCAATGCATAATATATGTAGGTATTGACTTGAAAATTCATATATGACTAGTTCAACATTTTCTAGAATATCATTATCTATGTAAGTATAATAAGACAAGGTTTTCTGCAATAGCTTAAGCTTTTCAGGACAATTTTATTTTTCATATATGATTGCTAATATCAATCAAAGTTTTCTGATCAAGTTATAGCATCAACTTCTAACCTAAGAATGAAAAAGAAAATGGTAATAGATTATCTCTATAAGGGTGTACATCATGTCTCTCATTTGCTGTGATCAACCTGAAGTATGCCCTTCTTGGATAAATCTTGTGAAACCTTTCTGTTGAGGTTTCCAAGCGTAATACACTAACACTGACATTTGTTTTTAGTCATGAAAGTTCGGATGCTTAATAATTTATTCTGGAAAAATTAAATAGCCAAATTCATCATTGTCATAAGTGTGACATTATATGTTTGCTGCAGCCTGTAGTCTATTTGTTCTTCAATTGCTTACATGTATAATTTTTGGACCAATCATATGAAGTGATGTTAAATGATATATATTCACTTCAGGTTGAATCGGTGGATGGCTTCTTGCACTCCTTGGGTCTAGAGAAATATTCAATAACATTTCAAGCAGAGGAAGTATGAAAGCTTCATAAGTTGTGTTATTGTGTGCTTACGAACACTCCAGGTTTTAACAACTTACTTTTAACGTCTGTTATTATTTTGTAGGTTGATATGACAGCTCTTTTGCACATGAATGATGAAGATCTTAAGGCTTTGAGCAT
Source organism: Centella asiatica (assembly GCA_014636745.2). Classification (NCBI taxonomy): domain Eukaryota; kingdom Viridiplantae; phylum Streptophyta; class Magnoliopsida; order Apiales; family Apiaceae; genus Centella; species Centella asiatica. The sequence goes on from CM025788.1 coordinate 35,301,042, forward strand.
ACCAATGGTAAGCTAACCACACTTCTTCCATTGTAGGTTTTGATCCTGTTGGATTGAGATGTGAATGTTTTGAATGTCAATGCTTATAATAGTTTCTGTACTTGGTGCTTCATTGTTTAGGTAATTATGATAATAGATGTATAATTTTGGAATCACCATGCGCTTTGTGCTACTCCTTGTTCTAAGCCATCATTTTAGGCTAAAAAATGTATTACTACCCTGGACTTTTCTCCTGTTTCCACCTTTGGGATCATGCTTCTTTAATATTTACAATTAAGGTGTCAAACTTTCAATTTTACTAATATGGTTCAAATTGAGGCGCTTGTTAGAAATTGCTGACATGGCATGGTCTCAGTCATTTTAAGTTGCTGACATTGTTTTTTCTTTATAGATTCTTCAATATTTTAAAATAATGATAATCTTTTTAAAGGGTAAATAAGGTAAAGTAAAATCATTACGTTAAATAAAAAATTACAACGCCTTCCTTCTTCATCCAATTGGATTGATTGAATGAACCACTCCTTCAATTCCCATCATCCAATTGGATTGATTGAATGAACCACTCCTTCAATTCCCAAATTTCTACCGCATGAACCTGAAAAGCTGAGGTGGGTTTACACTTGCAAGAACAGTTATTTTACTGTTTCTGGAGGGTGTAAGGTAAACCGTTGCAAGATGAAGGACATTTTCCATTAACTAACAGAGTGAAGTAACAAGAAGGGGAAAAAAATTCTGCTAAATTCACATTTGGAGCACTTAGCTTCTTCAATTTCGCTGAAGATGATGTTCCAAGATTTCAAATTCTCTCCCATACGACTTCCCCTACGGGGTAGGGTGTGTGCAAACGACCTCTTGGTCTACACCATATTGCATGATTTGTGGGATTAAAACAGAGTAGCAACAATTTTCTTGCCAATTTCGGATTTGGGGTTTAGGTCTGTCAGCTGCCTGATTGAAGGATAATCATATGGTACTTGTGGCAAGGCATTATGCTATATGAGACTGAAGAAGAAATCAACATGCACAATGAGTATTCTGGCATTGTGCATGTTTCTAAGATGGACATGTTGGTAAGCAAGAATTCAAGAAAGGTTTGAATTAGAAATGAAGATATTTGTAGAGGTTTATAAATTGCTGAGATGGTGGGACAAATTTAGTGACCTGCGTATGCATCAGTGAGTCGGCAGGAAGTAGGTTGGAATTCGAAATAAGGCCTAATCAAATTGAATTGAAATAAGACATTTTATTCCAATATTATTTTTGAGAATGCTATAATGATATCATCACTTTGTCGGTGTTTTCATTTTGCGATTTATGATATATTCTCTTTGTCGACCTTAATTTGCAATATGTTTGGTTCACTGCCACCATTTCAGGGTCCAAGAAAGAAGATACTCCTTGCATTGGATTCGAGAGTCTGATAGTGGCAGTGTACAAGGTTCCTTTGATTTCTTGCACTAGTTCCCAGGCTTAAGTACAAAATCCTTATAAATCAGCGGGCCTTTCATTTTAACTTTTGAGGTCTGGTTGTAATTTAGTTTTTGAAGTTTTAAGTGTGTGTTGGCTTCAGTGAGCCTGACCATTGGTACCAGCACATGAGATGATTGATAGCGTGGGTTGGGAATTAGAAATTACACTTATCTAAGTTGTTTTATAGCATTATTTCTCAGGCATTTGAGAACTTTATTCTGACATTAGTCTCTTTTATTTGTGTTTGTCTTTTTGGTTATACTCTTTATTTTGCGTCAAACTTCTTAGAATCATTGTGCCTGATTTTGGTAATTTAAAATATTTTCGATCTTCCTGGCGTGGATACATGTATTATCACTGCAGGTTCAGTTTTGAATGATAGTTAAGAAAATTATTCTACATTTGGAGCAGTGCAATTTTCCTTGAGCAAGCAACTATTAGTAGCTACAGGTCCTCTTGAATTGAATGATAATGTAATAGTTGAATAAAAGCTCATGGATTTGGCTCTTCTTGCATTACCGTCTTCCTTTAATTTCTCTCGTGCATTCTATATTTTTTTACGTAATGTATTTTACGTAGTTTTAATCATGGATGTATAAAACATGTTTTTGTTAGTGTATTATGTTCTATACAATTTGATAATTAACAATAGAAAATTCATCAATCATTTAAATTATATTATCAATTTGTAACTATTAAGATGAATATGTTTTATTATCAAATTGTATGAAATTTGTAATATATCTTTTTTTTCATGTTTTATACATTAGAAATATTAGAACTATGCAAAATAAATTATATTCAAATTATAAATTACATTAGGAGAAATTGGGGAAAAATAATAATGGAGGTAAACGATTTCCGATGCCCAACTGCCAACAAATGTTATACACGTATGAGTTTAAAATAGGTCCGTGCTATTTTAATTTTCATATATATATATATATATATATATGGCCATAAACAAGTTGGGTCAGTTGAGTTTAATCAAATATGTTTATAAATGAGTTGTGCGGAGACTAAAATCTTTAACTTGTTTAACTACTCAAATAAGTAAATTTGAGTTGAGCAATGTAAATTAGTCGAATTTATTCGAGTTTTTCAAATTCGATCTAATTCAAGCCGACTTGAGCTTTAAATTTGTAACGAATAAATAATTGTGTTTAAGATCGGGTCGTTCTTTTCTTTTTTTTTTCCTTTCTAAGTCGAGTTGAATGAGTTTTAAACTAACAGAATATAAACTTGTTCGCGAATGGTTCAATTCATTTATAGCCCTACTTGGTATATACCTAGTATTATTTTGTATTATTAATTGTATTACTATTATATTATACCGCCTACATCTCAAATTAAATGTGCTAATTTGACTTTGATAATTAAATTGACTAATTTTTTATTTTAAAATTTGACTAATATATTTATAGTTTAAAAATTATAAAACTTGGGTCTTATAGCTAATCTTATGAATTTTCATATGATATAAATTTTGTCATCTATAACTTTATAGAATATTAATAATTTTGATTTTAAAATTGATCAGTTTAATCTCCAAAATCAAATTATGACGTTTATTACGAAAAATGAGTAATATATATAGGGGTGTAACGAGTAAAATTCGAGCAAACAGTAATATGTTTAGATTCTACTCTAACAATTTTTTGAATACTCGAAATCGAACTCGAGTATTTAGTTGAATAAAATTTTTGTATTCAGTTTTTACTATAGCGGAATTCGAGTCGATTATAAACTACTCACAAACACATAAATTTTATAAAAATATTCATAATATTATGATTTTTTATTTCTTTTAACATAAAATTATATATTATAATTCATTTTATTAATGAACATTAATTTTAGAGTAACTTATTCAAAATGTATAATATTTAAACGTATTATTAACATATAATTGATTAAATATTTTTGATACATTTTTTATGATATCTTTCTTTGTATATAAAAAACTAAACAAATATTTTATCCAAAACATTCTAAATAGGTATCTGAATTAACTCTATCACTGTTCCAACTAAATTCAACATTCAATAAAATCGATCCTGAACAAGTTAAAACAAGTCAAACTAAAATCACTTATTATTTATCCAATAAAAATTTAATAAAATCACTTATGACTTATCAAATTAAAATTTAATTTGTAATCAATTACAATTATTATGTAAAAAATCGATTTATATAAAGTTCTAAATTCTTAATTTTTTATTGTAATAAATTTTTATTAAAATATGTATTAAAGTATATAATTATGAGAAAGTATGTAAAAAAAAACTTATTAAACATATATGCAAATAAACTAAGTAATGCTTACAAAAAATTTTAAAAAAATTAACTAAATCGACAAGTCAAACATTATTAATATTTACAATAATTAAAAAGATGCAAATTAGCTGAATTTTTATAATTAGTTTATATAAATATTGTGGTTGGCATGAGTAACAAAACTAGTTTTAGTATAAAAAGAGAAATCGACCTACTCGTAAGTAGAATTGAGTGAATATTGATGTGTTTAGATTTTACTCATTTAAATTATCAAACTTTAAATTAAATATAAATTTGACATATTTTCGTATCAAATCCGAATGTAAGTCGATTAATTTTCGAATCCGGCACTAACTGAATAACGAATCTTACTGCCCTTAATATATACCAGTAGTATGCTGCTCAAGTATAATGCTTGTTAAAAAAAATTGTTTATTCTTAATCCTTTATTAAGGCCTTTATTTTATTGCCGTCTTAGCTCAGCCGGTAGAGCGCATGGCTTTTAACCATGTGGTCGTGGGTTCGATTCCCACAGACGGCGACTTCCAAGCGATAATGTTTGCACCATGTATATGGTGCTCTAATCGGTGAATGATTATTAACGCCATTACATTTTACTTCGAGAAATTAGACAATTTGTCCAGCCATTAGACCATGCGCATCATCCCCATTTCTATGAAATTTTTTATAATTTATAGCTAATGAACTTTTAAATAATTTTGATGTGAAATGTCATGAAATACATAAAACTAATTTTAATACTTTATATTTTTACAAATTTATATCACTAATAAAACTATAGAATTTCAAAAATACACTACATTGAAATACATTGCATCTCTTTTTTCTTTTTTGAAATGGAGTGACTATTACTGATACTAGCTTATGAATTACTCATTGTGTTCTCTTTTTTGTCCACACAAGTTTCTGGTTTTATTATTGTTCAATAATTGTATGATTGTACTCCTTTCATCCTTACAAAACTTACATTTTAAAATTTGTATAATTATAAAAATTCAATTATTTCCATAAAGTTTGGTATTTTCATAATTGGCAAAGGAGAATGAGAATATGGGAAGAACAAATATTTATACTTGACCAACAAATGAGTACAAAGAAGTGAGGAATAACTTTGTTTATACAAATATTGTATAATAGAAGAGACTTGTAGCGAAAAGGAGAGAGAGAATAAGTAAAAGTCAATTACAAATGTAATAAAAGAAAGATATGTAAAATATCATTTAAGAAGATTTTTCCGTATAATTCGACTTTTATATATCATAATAGATTACGTAGGAATATACGATGGCAATTATTTTCGTTTGCCTTTATTTTTTGTCTTGGTTTTCTCATTTTTTAATTTGTGAAAATCGGTCCAAACAAAATTTACAAATTAAAAAAGAACACATGCAAGTCCCCATTACCTGGTTACACAAGCATGGACTTGACTTGATGAAAAACTAGTCAAATGCAATGTAAGAGCACAAGACTTGTAGAATGGGATCGTTGTTCCACGATAACTTGACCATGCTATGACTTTTCAGTTTTCAAAAGAGATTTTTTCACAAAGTTGATTTAAATAAAATAAGTGCATATTGTTCAAACCATTTAATCAGAAAAAAGAAATCAAGTTTAATAAAATTTGTGAAAAATGATTTGTTTTCTGTTCAAATTCAATTGGTTTTAATTTAATAATCGATTATTATCACACCGCATCACTTAGTGTAATTAGAGGTTGTGCTAGTCAATTTATATTATTATGTGGTTCATTTTTTACTCTAATTTTAACTTTTTATAATTCATTATACTTCCTATTGAGATATTTTATAATATCTCAGTATAGTTTTTAATATTATGCATTGACCTGGTCTTCTTGGGTCTTCTTAGAATCATTGGTGAATTTGTAGACGTAATATTAAATTTAAAAAGAAAACACAAAACAAAAACAAAAGAGCAAGAACGAAAAATATGGACTAGGAAAGGAAAAGAAGTTGGAATAAGCATTAGCACAAGGATGAGAAAAAGGAAAAGACTCGAAGAAGTTGACTTGGGTGAAATTCAATTTAATTTAATTTGTGCAAATGCTATTAGTAATTTAGTACTCCCTACAACTTTTCTAATATCCAACCAAAATATTCCATTGATGATATCAATTCTGTAATTGTGATGCAAAGACTGAATAAAATATATTAATTTCCCAAACTTATTTACCGAATAAAAAAACAGATGATGTATTATCAGAATAATAACTACTCTCCCTCCATTTAAAAAAAAAAGAGTAACATTTTATTTTGTTTGTACAAAATTGTGAAATCCTAAAATTTAAATTGTGACATTAGTTTATTAATACATTAGTATTATAAAGAGTTTATTTTGTTGGAATCTTAATATATTTTATAATGTTGATTATTTTTAAATCAAAATCAATAAATTCAAACTGAATTTTAATCATACCACTTTTGTGAAAGTATTAGTTAATTTTTTAAAATGTTGTTATTTTTTTAAAACGGAGTGAGTATCATTTAAAAGTTATTTTTATTATTATGAATATTAATAAACATCAAATTTATATGACAACATAACTTTTAGTCTAACATAATATTATGTTTTAAAAAATTCTCATACATTGTAAACCAAAAAAAAAAAAAAGATTCTCTTAAATCATAATTAAGCTTATTCGGGTCCAGATGTAGTCATGTAGACAATAGATATAAGGTTATATCGATATCAAAGTCAAAAGAACACAAGCGGACAAACACATTGAAGTCGAGGCTTCAAAACTCTTGCACAACCATGGACAGCTGCTATGAAGATGATTTGAATAGTTGGGTGAAGTTTGTTGTACGGGTCCCCATAAATAAATTATAAGAAGATCCTCATGGAAAATTCCTCACATTTGTTTATGAATTAATCATTTCATTACACCTATATATATTCGACTTTTATTATATTTATAAATTTTACTTATATTTAAAAACTTTGTGCACAGTGTTGATTTTAATATATAACAATACTAAAAGTCAATTTAGGCTAGGGTATTTGTGCAAAGTCTATTAAGTACACTTTATATTATGAATCACAATTTTAACCGAATTCTTTAATATTTTACTGAACTACGACAGACTTAGTTATTTGAACCATATCGATAAGATTAGGGTATGAGATTTATCATCTATCCTATCTAAGTTCGACTTTGACTCGTTTATATATAAAATATAATTTATAATACTTTTAGAAGATATTGTATGAGAAAAATATGAAAAAACAAAAGAAAAAATAAATAAATTAAATTTACAAATATAATTTGGCGTAACAGAGTAAGAGCGAGACGAGTTTGGTATAAACGTTAACAAGACTGTGTAAGTTTGGGGATAAAATTTGAGAAGGACTACTCCTTTCCGTTGAATTCTTACCATCAATGTTGTCTTTTTGAATTTAAAATTAAGTCCATTTGAATTTTAAAAATTATAATGTATATAACTTATGGGTCACTTTTTCCTTCAATCCTAGATTTGTCACAAAATAAGAGAAATATATGTGAGATTCTCTTTAATTTATTTAATTTGATTCAATAATTAAGTTGTGTATAAGCTGAATCCCGGTAACACTTTTACGAAATTTAAAAAATGAAATACAAAAAAATAAAAGTAATTAATATATCGAATTAATTGTACTTAGTCCTAACTAATTTATTCTAATTTCAATTTATTTTCTAATTAAACACCCAGTTCTTTTATTGTCTTAAATCAACTTAGGCTATTCACATCCCATTTCTTTTATTGTCTAAAATCGAGGGTCATTCCCATCAATTTCTTTTAACAGATTATTTATTTTACATAATCAAACATAATTTTTTATACATATTCATATTATCTATTTATTTCATTTACATCATATTCTCTAATATGACATATACTAAAATATAATAATATAATATTTAGATTTGGCCGTTCACTAGTTATCAACTACTTACTATGAAAAATGATGAAGTAAGAATTTCGAATTGAACCTTGCATGCTTAATAAAAAAAACATGTAAGGTAATTCATGGATGCGTGTATATCTCGACACTGGCCTCCTATGTAACCAAAATAATAATATTTAAAATTTTTATCATTTATATTTTTTAATTCTTTGATTAACAATAGATAATATGTTATTATACATTAGTATATTATATAATATATTAATATATATTACATTTAATATATTGTATAATATATTAATATATATCACATTTAATATAGATGATAATTATAATATAATATTAAAATTCGGTACATATAGATAATATTTTAATGCATATTATAAAGCATACTTTAATATAATATAGCATATGATATTAATATATATATAAATATATAATATCATATATTGTAGTGATTAATTTAATACATTCATACAAAATAGAATTACAGAATAATATAAAATATGATAAACTAATACTATAATTTTTATGAATGTGAACTATTATACTGTAGATTTAAGAATTGATTGCTTACAAAGTTATAATAATCAAATTAACTTTAAAATATAAAATATGAATAATAGTGCAACTCAATTTTTTTTTTTCATTTTTCGTTGAGATTATCTTAAATTTAGGGAAACTCCCAGTGCTCTAACGCCACTGTAAATAATATCACTACCCAAAAGTTTGGTCTGAAAACTCCACAATTACATACCAAAAGACAAGAAAAAAAATCCTATAAATAAAATGATATTCTTTTTGGTACAAAATGAATTTTAATGAGCAAAAGATGTTCTAAATTCCAAAATATAGAAGGAAGTGTTGAAGGGAGAGAGTTGGTGAGAAATGCAAGAATTAGATGCATAGAAAGAAGACCATAACAGAAGAGAGAGTTAGGCGAATAGTCAAATCTCCAATAACATAACCGGTGGCGCCGGTCAGTCTTTAATAAACTTCTCTCCCTCTGTCCCTCCCTCTTTCTGTACATCTTCAAGCAATTCTGTGGTGGTGGACTACTGTTTTGTTCTCAGAGATTTGTGTATCTCTGGGTATTTCTTGAAAAGTCTTTGCTCGCTAATTCTGGTTTTTGTTTTTCTCACAACTTCACTCAAGAAAAATGGCTGTAAGTTTACTTTCAGACTTTAACTTACTCTCTTCTATGAACTACCCACAAGAGATCATGATCATCTTTTGTTGTACATGTGATGTTTGTTGAAAGTCTTTGCATGGTTTGTGTTTTGTTTTTTCTCCCCTTTTGGATTGTTGAATGATATGGGCTTTGTTGTTTTCTTTGGATTGTTATTGTCTAATCTGTCCATGAAGGTGTTGTAGGATATGGTGTTTTGGTGACAAAGTCTTCAGATGTTTAAGATAATCAATAATGACTGTAGTCAATAATGATCAATTAATTGCTTTTCATAAAATCTATGTAGTTATCTGTTTACATATGATAGAAATGAAACTCATGCTTGATTAGAAAACTCTTTCCCAATATGTGGATTATTTTAAAAGTGCTTGTATATATTTGGAACAAAAGGGTTAGGGGTATAAGCTTATGATTAACATTTTTGGGACTTCTTAGTTGATTTTGTGATGATTGCTGGATCGCTTTCGTGGGCCAAAATTTTTCCATTAATTTTACTTATTCCTGAAGGATAGTCAACTAGCATAATAAGTAATTCGGGAAATTCAGCTTGGGCTATGCTGTGCACATGTTTGAAACGTTGAAGAATGTAAATTTGCCCTTCTATGTTGTAGTAAAACTGCTGAAGCCGTCTATATACAACTCAGATCGTCTTTGCGCTTACTTTCCTTTATGACAATCTTGGCATTGTCTTACTGTATATTCATGCCTTTGCTGCTACTGTTACCGATGCAAATTCTCCAAATCAACTGTCATCTTGATAGAACCTTAAACCTATGATTGTTTATTTGATTCACTTGCAAATTTGTTTTAAACTTTTCCCAGAAATTTAAATAGGTCTGCAGTCTTATAATCATAACTTACCCTTCTAGAGTTTTAAGGTTTCTGCAAGTGTCTATCCGTAAGAGAGTCAGATCAAAAGAAATTGCACAACTTGAATCGAAATTTGAAAGAGAATTTATGTATGGCATTTGATCTATACTCTTGTTTAGGGATTATTAGAAGTAAAATTTATTAAAATTTTATATATGGTATTGTATTTTCCAGGATTTCAGTAGTCTTCATGTTTTCATGAAGTAATTCAGACTTCATTAAGTGCATCATACAGTCTTATATCCTAAAGAGTTAATAATGGAAGCCAAGTGTCCAGAACGGAAGATAACATCCTATTTAATGTTTGTGTATGTCCTAATGTCAATGTCTCAAATAGGCAAATAGCATTTCTAAGCATAAGTTGCAAGGGAATTTAACAAAGGATCAAACTTTAAGTGCAATAGCATTCATGAGATAGTAACTAATATGTTTTGCAGGGCTGCTGCTAATCTTTTTTGTTTTGCACCAGCATTTGTATGGTTCTCCTTAATTGACCTCCTTGTTATGTGTTTTTTGGTTTCATATTTGCTGGAAAAACTTCTTTCTTGTTTACCTTCTTCGTATGGGCATTTACTAAGCTAAAAAGCACCAACATTTGGTTACACAATGATGTGCTCTTAAAGCTTTATCAGCAACTAAAAGCTTTTAAAAGATGATTAGACAGGGATGCAAATATGTAATTGTGGTCATTTTCTGTTTGTGTTTTGAGTGCTATAATTGGACTAGAGAGAATTATATGCCCTTGTAGCATCAGAAACTCTTGTTGAATGATGAAGCAAACAATAAATCTTTATTGGTGGCAGCAACTGCAATCCTTATTATTTTACACATTTATTCTCTTGGGTGACATGTACTGCACTGAGTCACTGATTACATCAATATTGCTTTAACATTATAAAATGCCATCAACATAACCGGAAAGTAAGAGACAAGTACCTATGATCTAGAATGACATCATGCACATAATAAACAAACACAAGTTTTTCTATCTAATGGAAAATTGGAATGTCTACATGGAGGGAAACATAGTAAGAATTGTTTTCCCTTATTATGGATGTTCCAGCAACGTCCTATTGTACCAAAGTTTGGCAACTGGGAAAGTGAAGATAATGTGCCTTACACGGTCTACTTTGAGAAGGCGAGGAAGGGTAAGACTGGTGGGAAGATGATAAATCCAAATGACCCCCGAGAGAATCCTGACATGTTTCCTGAGTTAGCTCAAGAGCCACCGTCCAGAGATACACCTGAGGAACCAATAGGCCGAAGAGCAGTTAAAGCAACAACACATGAGAGGCAATCAAGCAGAGAAGATGCTGATCCGAGGCAATTACCTGCAGCTCCACCTCGTAATGACACTGCAGGGCGTCGAGGTGGGACTGGCTCCGCACATCAGAATCATGGAGGCCATGGGTCTGGTTCTGGTCGACCTGCAAGGGAAAGTATTGGATCTGAGTACAGCATTGAACGGTCACCGCTCCATCCACAGCACCAGGCAAGGCTTACGGGGAAGGGTAGTGGATCTCCTGCTTGGGAGGGCAAACATTCAACTGATAGTAGCCATGGAAGATCCAGAATGAAGCCAGTTTCCCGAAGCAATGATTCCGTAAGTTTTCACCCTTAATCTTTTGTCATCAGAATCTCAGGTAACATCTTTCGAGGCTTCCCCACACACACACCAACCCACCCACCCACCCACCCCACCCCATAGTGTCGAAGATCACAATCTGTTTGGGTAAATGTGACATAAACATCTCTTGTTCTCCAACATGAAGTCAATAATGGACATATCTTCATTCTCTTCAATTGCTATGACAAATGTTATGTTTGTGTGCTTGTTATGTGAATTTACTTTATTTAACAAAGTAATGGATTCTATTTAGACTATTGAAATACACATTATTTTGAGCACAAGTTATCTAGTTGATAGATGTTATGTTTGTCCGGTTAAAAAAAAATAGAAGATAAAAAATTATGCCCATCTCTGTATTGTCGTGCATGTGCAGAATCATAGTAGTTGCTGTTTAAATTACTGCTGCTCGTGTTTTAATTTGTTCTCTTTTCTCCATTTTGCAATGTCAGCCTGATAGAAGTGCTGCAGTTCCTCGATTTGGTGAGTGGGATGAGAACGATCCTTCAGCAGCTGATAATTACACTCACATTTTTAACAAGGTGCGGGAGGAAAAAATAACAGGCACACCAATGGCATCAATGAGCACCGACCCCTCTTCTGCCAATAGAAGAAAGCAGAATGACCGCGACAAATATAAGGTCTGTCAAAAGGATGTATCCATTCAGAAAATTTTTCTTTTTAAATGGTTTTTTCATCCGTCTGATTCATCTTTTTTCTGTAAACTTTCTTTTCCAGTCCCAGAGCAGCTGTTTTCCATGCTTTAGAAAGTAAGGACTAAGTTTCAAGTACGTGCTATGTATGAGCTGTTTGGATCCTGTAAATAGCATTAAAGGCCTGCCCAACGAAGGAGTTCCTTTTGAATGATTTGCTGCATTTTTTGGTATCCGATTGTTTGCTTCTATCTGACAATAATTGAGGAGTTTAATGGGTTTTTTTTTTCTTTTTTCTTCTTTTTTTCCTCTTTATAGTAATTGATCATTCCACTTGGTTTTCATTGACTTCCGGTTAAATTTCAAGTTTCCGGGATTATGATGCTGTACTGGAGACAGATTCTTTTGTATTCAAATATATATACATATGTTGCTTTATATGTTCTCTTTGGATTTGGCCTTTATGATTGGAATGAATGCGACCATGCTGTTTGATAGGTCTCTCTTTCTTGTTCTATGAAGCTCTGAAATGTTACCCTGTTGGATATGTTCAAAATATATAAATAATAATAATTTGATAAATATTAATTATACTTTATTAATTAATATTATATGTGAACAAAAAGCTTAAAAGTGTATGAGCCAATGTAAAATTTTAATTGGAATGAGTTTATGTTGTATATATATTTTTCTGGGGGCAACAAACTTATTTCAAACTTGATACTTTGGATGTAATGTTTCAAGCAAATTCAAAATATACATCTGTATCCTTTTCTCTAACAATTATATATTATAATTATTGTTCTTGTCTCCTAATCTAACAATCTTGAAGCATTAATTGAAGAACAATAATTGAACCGTTAACGATTATTTTGACTGCGTTGTTTGGTATGAGATCTATTTTAAATTTGATCGCTGCAATTTGTTCATCATGGTCGTCTTCTTCCACGGAAATCGAACAAAGGAAGAGTCCAAGTCTGCCTTGGAGTAGACAGAATCGTTGACCATGATCTGATCAAGAAGATCAATTTGAGTGGTCATATTGGAACCCACTTGCTAGAGTTCCTTCTTCTGACTCCTCTGAATATCGGATGTAGTTTCGCCGAAATTCTTGCTCCTGCTTTTGCATCTGCAGCAGAGGAGAAGGGAGAATTTTGGATTGGCGGATGATGGAGGAGGAAGACTTGGATTATGTACTAGTACCTCTGGGTATAGTGTTTTTGGGGAGTTATCATCTATGGCTTCTTTGTCCTGCTTTGACCATTCGATTGATCCATGGTTTAAACAAAGGTACACTGCTGCTGCAGATAATGAAACTTCAGTTGTAAAAGCAAATACAATACCCTTGTATTTGAAGCGCGATTGTTTTAAGCCATGAGGTATACTATTTTATTTTAGTTGACTAAATCTAAATTTTGATGAGATTAGTTAACTGGATATTGTTTGGTTAAATTTAAATTTGAAATTTCGTTCAAGTTAAATTAAATTTTAAATAGGAGCTCATGTTAATTAAACTTGAAACTTTGTTTGAATTAATTAATTTAAATTTGTTTGAATTAATTAAATTCAATATTTGTTCTAGTTAATTAAACATGAAGACTATGAGTCTTAGTTTATTATCTGTAAGAGTATGACACAATTCAATATTGAGTATATGAATGTGTTTTGAGTACTTTACACTAACTTTGCGCGGAACACATGGAAAAAGTTGATTGAGTTGAACGGATATAAATCAAATTGAGAAACTAATGCGAGATGATGAACTTGACAATCCGTTCGAGAGGAATAGATGTCAAAGGATTTATTGAAGAATATGCTCTCTCGTGAGATAAGTTTCTATTTTTTGAATTTTAGTTTTAAATTCAATTTTTGTGCAAATCGTGTGTTATAATTTCTATTTGATGAAATAACTTGTTGAGTTATTTAATTCATGACACTCACCTATATTGTTATGTGTCGGATAATAAAGTTAGGATTGATTAAACACACTGAAATAAATACTAGAACGCAATTAGAAATTACTAGTAGATTGTTAGTAAGTTAAAAGTAATTACTAACATGATTAATTATCACAAGTTATTTCTACGTTCAAGAAAATCAAATCCTATGAGTGAACCTAGCAGTTGTAAGTTAAAATAATATTTTGAGACAGAGGAAAATATTACAACTGTAACGTATTTGGTCACTATATATGAAATAATCCGATAATTGTAAACTACCTTACTGTGATATAATCTAGTACACCATTTGAATAAATATTGATGTCTTAATTATAAGACTGAGTCTATCAATTTGAGTTAGTAATTGATAATGAAAAGACCAGATCTCTATAATGGTGATTAGATGAAGGAGTTACTTGTCATTAATGCATAGATAGAAAATTGTGATTGCAAAAACTATTAAATTGTGCTTATCTTAACTAAGATTGCAATTAGTTTATTATGTGATGGAAGCACATATATATCTTTTTGTTAGAAGTAGAGTGACTTTAGTAGTTAACTCCTATGTAGCTTTATGCTTAAATTGTTAATGACATGTGCAAATTGAGTTTAGTTTATATAATTGATTGAGTCAATTTAATTCTACTTGATCCTAAAATATGTAATAAAGTTTGGGACACATGAATTACAGAATCTATTGACTATTACTAAAACTCATAAACTGTCATTATTTGAACCTATAAATATGACTAATGTGAAAAGTGTGCTAGAAATTTTTTTAAGTTTGATTTCTACACAACTACTTGGGTTAATACATTCTAATATGTGAGTGACTTAATGAGTTGAATCACTAGAGTTGATTGGAAGTATTTAGTCAATTTTATAGATGATTATGATAGATACACAGATTGATTATTAAAATTAAAGGTTTTGACAAATTTCTACGGAATAAGTGTGAAGAGAAAAAAAAAATAAATGAATCTGTTAAAAGAGGAAGAGAATATAGACTAACAAAGTTCAAGGATATTATGGTTTATACAATTTTTGATGAATCCTTGAAACTTGAATCTCATACTCAACCTATGGATTGGTATAGCCAAAATGAATTGTTGGCTTTGATGAAATTATAGAAAATGGCATACCTACTTGTTATTGGTGAGATGAGTTCAGTTGTGATCATATTCTAGGATAATACCTCACTCTAGTTTTGTGTTTTTACTCTTCTAATAGAATTTGTCTAAATAAACTTTTGATTTTGTGAATTCTAAAGTTTAGGACTGTATACTATATGTAGTAAATACAGATTCTAAGTAGTAGTCCAAAATGAGGAATATGATAAACATATGTGTTTGTCTAAGATTTGCAGTAGATAGAGTTACAGACATGTCTTGTTATTCAACCAATGTATTGCTGGAAGCAAAGTTTGCATTTTTATTGAGAATTTGTTTCTCAAATTTACGATGTCCCTGTTTAATGAGAAAAACATGGTTGAATAATGAATGAGTCTGGTCTGAACCTAATCTTACTGATTTTTGACATTTGGACAGTTGAATTAGAATTCATTTAAGTGTCTATTTGATAGTGAGTACCTAGTGATTTTGATGAGGACTCTGTGAACTATCAATTAAATTATGATTTATCCTTATCGATAAGGAGGAGATGAGATTTAAGGACTCGTTCTTAAGA
The DNA here is from genome assembly GCA_014636745.2 of Centella asiatica. Classification (NCBI taxonomy): domain Eukaryota; kingdom Viridiplantae; phylum Streptophyta; class Magnoliopsida; order Apiales; family Apiaceae; genus Centella; species Centella asiatica. Next base: position 35,316,678 of record CM025788.1, read on the forward strand.
AAAGAATCATTGTTAGTGACATGAATTCTTTGTTACATAATAAAATCTGGAATAGTTGATTTGCAAGTGAGTAAACAACTATAAACTGTAATTCGTTATTGCAGAAGAAACTTAGTTGTGACAGATTTTAATCGAGATGGGCACATTTGCCAATGATTATATGTTTGGATTAAGGAATGATTTATTGTGGCATTCATTCACCTTTTTGTCACACAAATTTGATAAGTATTCTTCTAGTTGTTACATTATTGAGATGTGAATACATTTTGGTTATATGGTGATCTACACAGATCAACTTGAAAAGTTTATTATGTAAGGATTTGATAATTAAATATGTTAATTAATCAAATTATTATAAAGTAAGATATTGTATAAACAATTAAATTACAATAGTTTGACATAAAGTATTGAGATTGGTTCTTGGTGATTCAAGTAAATGCCTTTACTCATGTTATATGTCAAATAGAATTGCGATTATTTGTTTATGTAAAGACTGCTTAAAAGTCTTGATATGTTAGTGAGTTTGTGAAATAAACAAGATTTTATCTTAGTCTACTCGCTAGGATGGATACAGTGATACAATGAGATTGAGACACCATGTGATCAAGTATGAACTTATGGGACAGTTGGATTAATCTAAACTAGTCGGTAGTCTTATGTGTGTAGTGACTTGAACAAATATTAACATAGTCTTTGTAGTTGACATGTTTCGTAAACTCATTGTAATTCTAAAAGAGCTATGTGATACCCTAGAGATTAATGAAATATGAAATGTTCTAGAGGCTGATAAGATACTTTATAAGTATTCAATAATATGCTATATATTGTTAAGATCTTCTAATTTTAGAAGGATTTTTGATGGTCTCTCAATACCAGTGTATATATGTATACACTAGGTAGTGCGGTATTGTATTGGAAGTCTATGAAACATACAAAACTAATTTTGTCATCTTTAATGTTGAAACTCTATACTCTAGTTTTAGAAACAGAGTTAATAGAAGTTTTGTTCTAGATATTCCAAGGACAAATTTATAGTGTATTCTCCAGAAGTGGTGAGAAACAAACTGCACATATTTTGTTTGAACACTCTTTAATAGTTAAAGAAAGTGTTGATGCCGTTGCTCTTACAATATGTTCCAATAATGAATTTTCATCACAAGTTCATTATGAAGGAGATAAGATTGAAACCATTAGATCGGAGTCTCTTAAAGGATTTGTGACCTAGTATGGTTTATTTTTAATCTATTGTTTGAGTATTATAATTGATATGTCTTGATGTTAGTAGTTTCTTTATATCATTCCAAATTTGATGATATGCCTCTCATGACTTGTTGTGTCATTCTAAATTTGATGATACATCATAATAAAATCGTGTTAGGTATGAGATTATAACATTCCAAAATAAGACATGTGTGGTTCTTATCTTTCATGAGAGAAACCATAATTGAACAAGTTCTATGTGTTGGAAACTTGTTAGTGATGAGAAATAGTTTTGTTTTGTGATTTGTACTAAGTTTTATTGTGTTGAACTAGATACTTCTATAACAAAGTATTTTATGATTCAAAACTTAATAATGATGCATTGTAGTTTGATATGTGGTTGGTGCTAAGTTCTCAGGAGTTGAACTAGACACTTGAACATCAAACTATGTTAATCAGAAGTGATTAGTACATTATTTGAATCTGACTGGTACCTAAGATGAAGAATGAAAGTTGTTATTTACATCATGTTTTGATATGACTTGTACTAAGTTTAGAATGTTCAAACTAGATACTTGTATTATTCTTTAATTGATGATTATTGATTGAAATTCGTTGGGGGAGGCCTTACATGAAATTCTATGTTAAATTGTCATTAGAGAAAATTTACAGAAAATGTTGGAATTGAAAGAGATCAATGGATTTCTCTATTGAGAATGATGATCTACTAGACGAGTAGAATCTTGTGCTTAATTGAATCTTTAAGTCCATTCGTTTGTCTGTTTTATTTTATTCAGATATTATTCTCGTACATGTAAACTTATTCATTTGTTGAATTTGTTTTTGATTCAAAACCTCAATACTTGATTTGGTTTGGTTCAGACATGTATATATGATTATATTTGAATAAGTTTCATGATACTTTGGTATCATGTGTTCATGTATGGTTCGTTATTATTATTTTATATTTAGAACATAGGAGGAGATTGTTGGATATGTTCAAAATATATAAATAATAATAATTTGATAAATATTAATTATACTTTATTAATTAATATTATATGTGAACAAAAAACTTAAAGGTGTATGGGTTAATGTAGAATTCTAATTGGAATGAGTCTATGTTAAGCGCGCGAAGGGGCAAAATCTCTGTGCTTTGGCCATAGAAAGGGAAGGTGACGAAGGTAATCCTACTACGGCACTAAGACTAATTAAGTCCAGTCTATTTGGCCCTAGAGGAGATCGAGACTGGTATTAGTTCCTTTCCCGAGGAAGGGAAGAGAATGACGAAGAGACGAGTAAACTCCCCTTACTATAGATAGTTTAGACGCAGCTCGAATGCCTTTACGCTATAGGCTGTGTTAAGCATAATCTGGTCAAAATGATATGTATATATATCCTTCTGGGGGCAACAAACTTGGTATTCCAAAATTGATACCTTGGATATAATGCTTCAAGCAAATCCAAAATATACATCCGTATCCTTTTCTCTAACAATTATCTGTTATAATTATTGTTCTTGCCTCTTGATCTAACATACCCATTGTTATCCGTCCTACCAGATTGGTTTGGGTGAGAGTTTTGGTATTGTTTTGAAAAGCATATACTCCTAAATCAGTACTTATAAGAAGCTCATTTCTTTTCGATTAGAATTTGTGTAATTAAAAGAAATTCTTTTAACTATTATTTATTTGTCACGATGATCTATAAATAATATGAGTCTATCTTTATTTCATAATTAATATTAATAGATTTATATGAAAAGAGATCATAGCTATGGGATTTTTGAAAATTCTGTTTTTGATTTGATAATGAATATATTTTTAAAAAAAATTGTTTTTTTTGTAATGAAGTAATTGGTTGATCCGGATCCTAAAAACGATAATGCTTTCAAATAAGTACAAGTAATTAAATAAAACAAAACACTTTGATAAGACGCTAAACGTAGAGCTAATATCATATTAACTCTAATTAGACATTATTATTTCAGATTTTTCTCTTTCAATCTCTTACTCCATTATCTTTGCAATAAACCATCACTAAATAACACCATACCGCCATGTCACTATCATCCTTCACCGCTGCTACCCATCACTGTCGACACCGCAACCCGCCGTCCATCGTCGCCGCCACCTTGATCCGGAGCAATATTCGACTTAACTTTTTAGATAACTTAAAAGTTACATATTTGAACTTCTAGCGTTATCGTAAATGTTTGGCTTCCACTATCGTCGTCAGTTCTTCATTTACATCTAACACCAGTAGATTTGTAGAATCGATTGCTCCTCTGTTGATGCCGCTCATACCTTAGTCTTCTTTATCTGTCAGCGCCTCCTCGATCGCCAAGCATCAACTCCTCCATTGACATTTTAATTTATCTCTTTCAAATATATTATGAAAATATGATTTTGCTTAAAAGAAACATTATGGAAAAGTAGTAACATGAGTAATGTTACTATCTAAAATATTAGGGTGAACAATACTATTTAATAAATAGTAATCTCTTAAATCTTTTTTCATGTGTTATTTTCTTTATATGAAGTATGTTTGAAAATATTTTAGATTTTTGAAACTCATTTACAAATAATAACTAAAGAAAAAATAATAACATGAAAAAGTAACATTGAATACACACCATAATACAATAATATTGTAAATGAAATATAAGAATAATATTGATATTTTAACACCGAAAAACACTACTAAGGAAAATTAGAAAATGCCAAGGAATATCAAATTTTACGGTGAACCGAGGCATTTGTCCTTTTAGTTTCGTCTCTTTTATACTCACAGCTCAATAGGCCAATATGTAACTAAAATTTTCTTTTGAATTTTTAAATTGGGCAAATACTAGGGCTGCATGCATCTAAGTATAAATTTTTTTAACAATGTCATATAATATCCTTACATTTACGTCAACGATTTTATTAATCGCATCAAATGTTACCATTTTCATGTTATTGTTTTTTCTTCAAATGTTACTTTTTTTCTCCAAATATATTATTTGAGAGTTTCTAGTTAATTAAAAATGCATCACTCAATTTGTAACAGCGACTATAACTTAAGTCATCTCATTATCAATGATTTGATGATTTCATTTTACTATTTGTATTCAATATTATTACTTTCAAGTCATTATTGGTATTTATGTTACTGTATGAAATAACCGCATATTATTGATCTTCAACGAATTCAAACAAATCATAACGCTGTACATTATCAATAACATTACTGCTTATGTGTGTGTAGTTTAGACAATAATTACGCTCGTGTTACTATTCTTTCTTAATGTTACTGTTTAGAAGATTGCATCTAGCAAATCTGGACGAAGAAAAAATTGATAAAAGTGGTGTTTTGTTGATGGAAGATGCCGATGGTGGAAGTCGAAAGGAATGGTGACAGAGGCATAAGAGACGGCGTAGAAACGACGGAGATGAAGATGAAGATTGATAGCCGATGATGAAAAGGCATGCAGCGATGAAGAGACTGAAGATGATGAGTACTCAGATCTGTAATTATAACTCAAATCTAAAAAACGAGATGTTTAGATATAAAAAAAAAAAGAGTTAATATTAATTTAAATCGGAAGTAATAATGTCTAACAACGACAGATGATTATGGCAGAAAGGAAGAGAGATGTCCGCGATGGAAGAAGAGAAAGAGAAAGATGTTTGATGTTTGATGTTGACTGTGTCTAATAATGGAGGCAATGATGGTAGATGAAGGGGAGAAGATGAAAATAATTAAAAATGATTTTTTTTTAATTTTAAAATTAGAGTTATATTTCTCTTCGCACTAAAAAAATATGTGAATTATATAATTCAAATATGAATATAAATTTTTTACTAGAAATAAAATATCATGAAATACAAAAAAAAAATTACTCTTAAAATAAAATTTTATATTTTTCTATTTTAACAT
>CM025788.1:35321808-35383193 GCA_014636745.2 Centella asiatica
AAAAAATTACTCTTAAAATAAAATTTTATATTTTTCTATTTTAACATATTGATGTTAGTTATGAAATTAGTCACTCCATTCAAATTTATTTGTCTTTAACTTTTCTTAAACAAATTGAGCATTTAAAATAAAAAGTATATTTTTATCTAAAACACCTAACTATTATCGTTTAAAACAATGGAATATATTATCAAAGTCAACTTTTATAATTTGTAACTATAAATATATTTGTCAAATTATGAGGTATAAAGTTAATATTTTTAATTTTGAAAAATCAAATTGCGACAAATAAATCTACAAAATTTTACAATAGTACAAAATTAATTAAAATAATCTCTCTATACTTTTAGACGAAGTTGTACTCTTAAAAACAAACTTTGATATTTTCTATTTTAACATATTCATGTCATTATGAATTGTAATCGTCTTTGTTTTTTATTGGTCAAATTGAACATTTAAAATAAAATATATATTTTTATCTATTATTGGTAAAAAAAATTGAATATACCATCAAAACTAACTTTTATAAATTCTAAATATAAATATATTTGTCAAATTATGAGATTTAATGTTAATTAAGTTGATATTGAAAAGTCAAATAGTAGCAAATAAATCTAGACCGATATAGTATACAATTTTAAAATAATACAAAATTAATTAAAATAAACTATCCACACTTTTAGATGAAGTTTTGCTCTTAAAACTGAATTTTTATGTTTTTCCTTTTAGCATATTCGTGTCATTAATGGAATTTTTCTCTCCATGTAGATTTAATTGTCTTTGACTTTTCTTGGTCAAATTGAACATTTAAAGTTAAAAATAGATTTTTATCTAAAAAACCTAACCATTATTGTTAAAAAAAATTTAATATACTATCAAGGCCAACTTGTATAATTTCTAAATATAAATATATTTGTCAAATTATGAGGTTTAAAGTTAATCAATTTAATATTAAAAAGTTAAATTGTGACAAATAAATTTAGACTAATGTAGTATAAAATTTAAAAATAATACAAAATTAATTAAAATAATCCGAATATATTTTTGGACGAAGGGAGTAATAAGTACATTACTATATAAGTATTTTGTTGGATTTTGGTGAATTTATGATTTCAGTTAAAGTTAATATTGTATGGATTCTTATGATTTTGATATTATGAACATTAATTGTGGAATATAGTCGTATTAGCATTTTTATGATCAAATGAATTGTATACAATTAATATTAAAATATTAAAAAGGTGACTATTATGGAAATATGGACAACTAAATTGAGAATATATATGGTGGTCCCCACGTAAAATCCTACAAGTTAAGTAAATAATTGAATACTGACATACTAAAAAATGACTAAGATATTGAAGAAGGTCCCATTTTGATGCTAAAATATTAATAATTGGATGCGAAGTTTATGGATGTAAATTTCGAAAATTTGATGAATAAAATCAAAGCCATAAATATTAAATAATTTTTAGTTTTGAAACTCACAAAATCAAAATAATCAATCAATCAATTTTATTCAATTTTGATTTAATGGAAAATTTTGACTATAATTTTGTTGTAATGAATTTTTGCGACTTTGTTATCTACTTGAGAGAAGAGAACGATGCGTAGGGATTGAAAAAAAGAATATGATAATTCTATACATTTAAGATATTGATGGTGTTATACAAAAAAATAACTATAAAATTACGATATGTAAATATACACACTCGTAATTACACAAACATATATATTGTGTCAGTTTATTAACTTTAAAATAATTGGTTCGGCCGTTTCAATTTTTCAATACTTCAAAAATATATCAATTTTTTAAAAATAAAATCCTAAATATTAGTTATTCTAATCGCTTTTTATAACCTTTTTTCAGTAATATATATGAATTCATCTTATTATTATTTGATGATATTTCCAAAATCAAAATGGAACATAATTGCAGAAAATCTGAAACACGAACTCAAATTTAGTAGGTAATCCAACACGCGCACACAGAAAGTAAAAAACTGAAGCACGCGCGATAACACACGCGCGGGCAACGTTTGAATTGAACTTAAGAGACCCGTTCGTCTCGTAATGCGTGTCCCGGTTTTGGCCTCACCGACCACTCCCTCTCTCTCTCTTTTCTCTCTCTCTCCGCTCCCTATAATGTCAGTGTGTGCTTATAAATACGTAACTGGTGACTCCATCTCCTTCTTCTTTTTAATTTCTACAACCCTAACTTATATATATACTCCCGTTGCTATTGGTTCATAAACTACAACTATTCGGATTCAGGTTCGATTTTCAATTTTAATCACGTCTTGATTTTGGTTTGAATGCCTTAAATTTTTGATTTTGATATCTAATCTTAAATCTTTGGTTGATTGATTGATTCTGCTTGTTTATATGTTTTCTGAACTGAAATTGTGTTTACTTGTTTGCTGTTCAGCGTTTTCAATTTTTTGATGATGATTTTCTTTACCTAATTTCTTTTAGCCTTAAAATTTTGTTCTTGAGTAAAGATTATTTCGATTCAGTAAGGTTTGAAGTAATGATTAAGTGTGAAATGTGCTTTGGTTTGTGAATTTTTTGGGATTTTCTGTTGATGTTGGTGTTAGGACTCTGAATTTGAGATTTTCTACAAGTTGATTTGTTTATGATGTACAAAGCATGAATCTTTTTGCAAAAGCATAAGTATAGGATGAACCTAATAAAATAAGTTGTTGGCTTGGTATAATTTTTGAACATCGACACTGAGATGCTTGGGGTTTGATGATTAGGAAGTCAAGGGAATTGTTAGACTTAGGTTTTTGATCTTCTTTGGTTAATGAATTAGGTAATGGTATTGTATTATGAAGGCTAAAGTTGCTCTATCTCTGGTACATTTCCTTATGAGTGGTAAAATAATATATCTTAAGAAGAAATGGTTTCTATTGTTGATGCTCACTTCTTTTCATACATTAAGACGGATTATGGTATGATTCAATTTATCTCATTTGTTAAATCATTGGCCAACAATTAGGAAGTGTTTTTATCATGAACAACCTGGCAACAAGGCATGCAACATATGTGAGGAACTTTGGGCGTAGGAAGACACCATTAAATGTGGATCTTAATGTTCCGCCACCTTCTGATAACCGGGAGAATGAGCAGACGACAACTCATACAAGGTCTCAAGTTAGCCCAAGTGTACAACAGGGGGGAATAATTCCACCTCCAACAATCGATCTTGAGGAGTTTGATGATGATGTTCTTATATCCACCCCTGGGGCATTCGCAGAAGTATGATCTTCCTCTTATCAAACTGCGTTGGTCACATGTTTTTAATGTTGATATTTGTTTGCTCATGCTGCAAGTCTAGAACTAATTGTGTTCATTATTTCCTTTTAGGCGAAAAACAACTCGAGAAGGACTCGTAGAAGGGCTGTTCTAGTCGATGTGGATTCAGGTAATTCAAATCTATTTGAATATGTTTTTTTATTTCAACAATTACTGTGGATAATGTGTTAAGCTAGCAATATCATGGTATACTGTATCTTCTATAAACTACTTTGATGTACACATTTCAAGCCTTCAATTATCGTTTATGCTTTGTCTTCATTTACTTCTAGATAAAAAGCAAGAGTTCGGGTTTGGGAATTCATGTTCATCTATGGAAAATTGGCACTTCGGAAAATCTTGTAACAATTTGCAGATTCAGCACATATAGAAAATCATACATTGAGAAATGTAGAATCACCAAGAAATACGAAATTATTATTAATATCATTATTCTAATTTCCGAGGTAGGCTTCGTGTATAATCATTACATTAATCAGTGTAGCATATGGTGTTAGTTACATTTGTGGTACTTTATTATTTAAAAGAAGACTAAACCACAGAAGAGTCCCCCATGAATTATGCCAAATTTAGAAGCTAATAAGCATGGATTTGGCATTTCGATTGGAGGATGACAAACTGCTGAAGTAGTTTAGCGAGGATTCAAATTTTCCTGGATTTGTGATTCAATTAATGACGGAATCCCAATTTTTTGACCAAAATTAGGTATATGTTATTTGGAAAAGAAGTAGTCGAAATGCGTAGATATAGAAGTATAGAACAAACCCTAAACGAAAATGCCCAGTAGGCCACCTGCCTCCATCACCTTCAGTTTGTCACGCAGTAGTTATCGTGACTCACTATCTCCTCGTCTCCTATCTTCGTCACCTCCCTCTATTCCATTATCTTCTCTTCTCCTTGACTCTCGTTATTGTGTTTCTTGTGTATGTTTTTTTAACTCCTTTGTCGTCTCATTTTCTCTTTCTGTATCTGTTAGACTTTTGCCCTAGCTTCTGGGATGCTATATATGAATAGTATTATATTACAAAGTTAGTAACCAATAAGGTAACATGGTAATATTATTTATTATCAGTTAATTCCCTTATAATTTTGAAAAAATAATATTTTTTATCATCTTATTTTAAGTAAATACGTAAACCTTTGTAAATAACTCAATTATTAATTATACATTTATGTGAATTGCTTATGAATATAAAATTTAGTTAATGCTATGTATCTGCGCAGGCGCGTTTGCATCAATCCCCGAAACACCAAAATTTGAAACTTTTCCAAATCGCCGAATATTCGTATTGGGAACCTGAATCCGTGCTTCTTAGTATTAAAGAATCCAAGAATCTAGTAATTGGATTCAGGGATTTGCCCTTCTTCCCTTCAATTTTAAATATTTTTTTAGAAAAACTTTTTCATTCCTTTCTATTACTCTATTATAGTATAATAAGCAATACCTGATTAATATCCCATACTATCCTTAATATATGTTTTTCTAATCTCCTTTTCAACAATTAATTTACTTTAATGAGATAATTTGCAATATTCTTCTTTCATAAATGCAATGGTCACTGGGAAGATATATATTGATATTTATATCCAATTCAGTCCAAGTATCCCCACTAATTTATCTTGGTTTTCCTTTCTCAAACAATAGTTAGTATCTTTTGTTCAGTTTTTTATTTTTGATATTTTTTGGTTCTTTAACAAATTGGACAATTGGTTATTTCATCCGTTTATCCCTTCAACAGCGTAGTATTATTTTCCTTCTAGCTAGTAACTATTAACAAATGTTTTTCTGTTTGTGTTACCAACACAGAAATACCATCTATGGTTGCACCTCATGATCGCAGCAAACGTGGAAGAGGTTCTGCTAGTCAAACAAGTATGGATGGAGACCTTTACATAATCTTGGAAGGAAGTAGCAACGCTGCGGTAAGAAAAGTAGATTCTGTTATTATACTTGTTTTCAAAAAAGAAAGAACTATATATTTTATTTAAATTGTAAGCTTCCGTATTGTTTGAAGTGTTTAATTTGGCTTGCTTTTTCTGCAGTAAACTAATAGTGTACTATAATTTGCTCCACTTGCATTAACTGATTACCTATTGGTTATAATGGGCTTCTTTTTTTTTTTTTTAAAGTAACTTGTCCAGATGTAAAAGTAGTTGGATACATGTATCTTGTTATTCCCCCTTCTGGCAACTTTTATATGTGTTTATTGGAAAATTTTATGCAACTAATTATTTTTCGCTTGAGTGCATCTTCAACTATTCATTAGTTTTAGGGAAGCTGTATTCATATCTGGAGGTTGGAGGATCCTGGTCTAACTGCATTATGCAGTATGGTGCTGTCTAACAGCTCATTTACGGCTCATCTGGGGCTCATATGGGTTGGAACTAGGCTCCAGAACTTTTATTGACAGGACTCCTGCTTTCTCCTATCTCTTTAAGCTTTTGATCAGCCATCGTATCCAAATACTGTCTATGTAATAATCTCAAGTGTGGATCATACGCTACTAAAATAAATATATTAGCCATATTAGTTAAAGTTTCATATCATGGTAAAGATATTAACCATATTTAGTTATAAATTTATATCCTGAGTGTCTGTGGACCTTTAATCCAAATATAAACGATGGTTATCGTCAAAGACATGTATATTATGTACATGAATGGACATGCTCTCTTGTAAAAGAAAATTGTGTCTTAAATGGAGTTTGTTTTAAAAAATGGATCACATCTATAGTTATCAAGTCATCGATTAATCGGCATCTAGTCATCCAGTCGGTTGAGGGCTGCCTCGTCATTTGGTTTCCTTAGTGCTAGCACAAAGTTGAGCGACTTGGCAAAATAATTGCCCAACATGTGCAACATTAGTGGTCCATTTGGCAACCAATTCTCTAGTCGCACGACTATGTAATCCTTTTCACCGAGAACTTAAAAGAAGAAATCCAGTCCAATTTAACTTTCCCAATTCAGTTTTAACTCTAAGTTAGGGCTTTGGTAGCTCAAATTGGACTTATGCAGACTTCCCACCACTTCTCGAACTCATCGACCTTGTCGAGCTCTTCCTCTAATCAATTGGATGAGCGTCGAGAGTTGATTGCTGCTTCTGGGCTGCTGCTATTGGTATCTCTTCTCTGTTTCTTCTTTCATTTCTCCCCTGGAAAGCAGAGATTCTTCTATAGTCTAGCAAATCTTCAAATCCGATTCTTAGATTCTAGGATTCTTCTATATCTGCCATGATTCTTTTGGGAGATTCTTTGATGGTTTACTCTTTTGTTTTGAATGATGAAATCACATAAATGTAGCTAATTCTATATGCTATATTAGTTAATTGAATGATATTAGAAGACTGTCAAGGAAATTCGTTGAACAATCGATTATAATTTTGTTTCTTTAGACTAGATCTGCATTTATATATGTACAAATTTATTTTATGTGCCGAATCCCAAATCCCAATTTTGTAAGATTTCTTGAACTGTCGAATCTCTGTATGACGAACCTGAATTCCAAACCCAAATCCTTGCTTCTTAGTTTCTCCCTCTTTTCTCTGTTTCTTTTCGTTTTGTTTCATTTTCTCTGACGCTGCTATGAACTTCTTTTCTTCTGCAATTGCTCTGCCCTGTTTCTCCCTCTCTTCTCTGCTCTGTTTTTCTATTATTTGTTCTTCTCTGTTTGCTTGTTTCCGTAGCTTCTGGTTTAATATATACTTTCGACCCTCTTTTTTTCTCTTTCTTTTTTCATTTTTCTTAAATGAATATCGAATATTGGGACCAGATATGCTTCTTAGGTGTTGTATATTTGTAACATACGAGTAGTCAATTGTTTGCACTAAAGTACGGGTTTGCTTTCTTTGGAACTTGGAACAGCCGCATACTATTTATTTTTAATATGTCAATTGGTTGAACTTTTTATAATTAGGAATGACATACTATTATTATATTCTATTATAGCTTTTTTGATTATGTACTATATACTTAATTTTACCATTAAAGTACTTATTTTTATAAAGTTAATTAGTTCACTTGAACATAATTTGAAATAATGTATATTGTAGTAGTATTGTTATTTAATATTGTGCTATATACTTGTTATTTATGTTTATGTTTGTGAAATCAGCATATTTGTATGTATGTGTGTCTGTGTATAATTGATATAACACACACACACACATATATATATATCAATAAATTGTAGGCTAGTCAACAACTAGTTGGTTGACTAGTCAACCAGTCATCTACAAGGTCAACTGTTTATTCGCCTCGACTTGTTGACATGTCAACCATGATCACATTCCAGTTGCTTGGACTTATTACCACACTTTTGGGGAAAAAATGTCTTGAACTTGCTATTACATGAATAAAAGAAATTGGCATTTTGATGGCTCCAACATCTTCCTTGATTCTGCATAGTGCTAGGCTGAACCGTGCTTGTAAGTTGTGATATTTCTCATAATGATATGCATACTTTAACAGGTGTAAACATACTTGGGTCGTAGATGCATACTTGATCTGTTTTGTTATGATTTAATTCTTAGTTATTCTCTTAAGCTCGTCACTTTGTTTTTCTTTAATATACTGTTCATTATTTCTTGAAGTTAGAAAAGTCAAAAAGTTTCAACTAGTTTTTAGTTTGATTCTGGAGAGATGTTACTTGAACTTGCTCCTCATCTGCTTAATGTCCAGCAAAGTGAAATTGTCTTAGGAGCAAGGAAATTTGATGTCTTGGTTTGAGTTAGTTTTTTCTGGATATATTATGAAACTGTTTGCTGACATCCTATAATCTTTATCTAATCTCAGAAAGAGGTTGAGCCAGGTGTGACGATGCCTGCACCACCCCCAATGCCGAAGGAGCCTGTATTTACCTGTCCCGTTTGTATGGGGCCATTAGTTGAAGAGATGTCAACAAAGTGCGGCCATATATTTTGCACTAAATGTCTCAGGGCTGCTATAGCTTCTCAGCATAAGTGCCCTACTTGCAGGCGGAAGGTCAGCATGAAAGATAGCATCAGGGTCTATCTTCCTGCTACCAATTGAGTTCTAGGATCTGTTTGCCCCTTCCATTTCTAGTTCTGAAAGGTTGGGTATGTAGCATATCCTATTAAACTTACTTTTAAGTCGGGAAAAGATAAATAGGCATAGTTCTCTTTATTTTGGAATCTTTGGTGACATAAAGAAAGTGCTGATGAGACTTGCTGTTGCGTGACGGCAAGTATATTTACTGCTAAAGATGAATCAAAATACAAAATCATGATTATGGATTTCAATTTCATTGATGGTATTTCATGTGCTATCTATCTTTTTTTGTTTGGTTTTACATATGAAAAAAAAAGGTTTACATTTGAGGTCTCTGGTGGTGGTATCTTTCATCTTTGTTTTGTTATTTGTTATTTGTCTGTAATAATTATTAGGAGTTTAGGGGGTGAGGGACTTTACACATAATTGACTTGGAAAGAGGCTAATAATATAATTGGAGTGTGAACGGAGGGACTATGTTTCCCTGGCCCTGATCATTATATTTGCAATTGCTTTTTAGTTTTTACCATGTTATACATGGCTAAAGCTTCACCTACTTTCCATTAGTCCCAGTGGATTAAGGAAATGAGGTATAACTCATATTTATTTGTGAGTTAGATTAATTAAAATTATATCATTTTACTTAAATTTTTTTAAAATAATTCAAAAGATAATTTAAATGTCGTCATTTTGGTTAATCTAGCTCACAAATAATTATGAGTTATAACTCAATTCATTATTCCTTTTATATATACTCTATTTGTTTCATATTTGTTGCAACGGATTAATTTAACACAATTATTAAAGAATGTATTTAATTTTGTAATAAATGTCTAATTTGTCTTTTTATAATTTAAAATAATTTAAGATACAAAAGTTTTGAATAATAAAATAAAGAAGATAAAGTAAAATTTGTAATAATAATACGTGGATTCATAAGATACAAAGTAAGAGAGAGAAAAATTAATTTGATTTTTTTACGTTTTAAACATCACTAAAAGAGAAAATGTTGTAAAAAATATATGGCCTTCTAAAAATGAAAGTGCCAGCAATTTTTATTGGCCGGAAGTGGTATAATTGAACCGGAAGGCGGAGTCCAGTGGCCCGAAAGAGTTGGCAGGGTTTAGTTTCTCTGGCAATAGCTGCCGGTTGGTGTTTTTTAGTTTGGACGGATGGTCCAGATCCCGAGTCTTGATTTGAACCGTCTTCGCACATTATAGTTCGGTCAGAATTGTAAAAGGAATTTATACTGCTCCTTCCGTTATTTATGTAAGATAAAGTACTCCGTATATTATTTTAATATTTTTTTTATTTGTAATTGTTTTAGTATATGTAAATATATTTATCAATATTTTATACATATACAACCTTTTTAATTATTACGCAGTTGTATTTTTTTTATTTTTTGATGTATTTCTTTTATTACTTTAAAATATTTTTGAAACTTTTAACATATTTTGGTTACATTGATATTTTTTGTATGCAAATTTTAAGTCGAAATAGAAACTGTTTTTAGATTTATAAAATATTTTTAACAACAATAAGAGAATAATTAAGTTGATTGAATCAACAAATGGATTCAATAAAGTCGATATTGTTCCTAATTAATATATGATAATAGATACTCCTTTCATTCCAAAATTAAATATACGTTATGACTGTTTTTTGTCAAACGATTGCATGTTAGACATTAAAATTTATGTAATTTATAAAAATTTTGGATGCAAATTATATTGTGATGAAAGATTTTTGTTATAAACATTAAGAATATAATAGTTCTATCAATTATATAATCAACTTAATTGGTAGTAATTTAAAATTTATTTTGTCGTCGTTTGACTCAAAAAATCAAAACGTATTATTAATTTTGAATGGATGATGGTATTAGATTATTTGTAAATCATATAATTTCATTTATGATATTTATTTGTAAAAATATAAAATTTATATTTATAAATATTCTTCATGTAATTCATAATATTTCATTTTAAAGTTATTTAAGTTAAAATTTTGCATTTCAATTTTAAATTATTTGATTTTCTTGGCATAAAATGAAATGTATCTCACAATTTTACATTATTCTCACAACATTATGTGTAGTTTTAATCTCAATCTTTTATTTATTTTTTTACTACTAAAATTTTATATAAAATATATTATCATTCGCATACTCCTAATTTTCTCTAATTTTTTTCTTATCTCTTAACTTTAATCACGTATCATTTCATTATATCAAATCAAATATAACTCAAATCATTAGATACGTTTTATGCGAATAAACCTTTTTTAGGTATAATATTTATTTTTTGATTTCTAAATCATAATATTTGTTCGGCCAAAGGCCATAGTCAAAACTCGTTCGCGAGAGCGATCGTTGTGAGTTGACCTGCCACGTGGGAAAGGAAATTGGGACCGGTAATTCGTTTGTCAGGCGACTTCGGTCGTGAACACTATAAAAAAAAGATAAGATATTCATCATACATTCATATGCATGTCCTTTTTTTTTTCTTTCTTTCTTTTTGGTTTGGTACTATATAGAACTAGCTTTGAAATTCGTTTTGAAATTTAAAATATTACTTAGCAGAAGTTTATTATTCTTTTAATATATTTATGATTCATTATATGATAGAGAAATATTAATTATAAATTCAAATTTTATTTGTAGTTAATTTGTTATAATTATTTATTAGGATTTGTGATCTTTGTTTTTATTTCAGAATAAATATATGTTTGAATTTGTTTTATCTTAGTGTTTTGTTTTAATTCTTAGTTAAAAAATCGTTGATACAATTGATTTTTTAAAGTTGATTTTGAAAGTGCAGTTTTCTTAATTATATTTCTTTTTGAAATCTATTTTGGTAAGAAGTGTAATATACTTGATTTTTTAAAACGGTTTAACAAAATTTATAATAAAAAATCTATTTTTATTTAGATGTGAGACTGAGTGGATTAACTCACTCATTAACTTACTGCATTGTTTTTATAGTTTCTAAAGTTATCTCAAGCTATTTAATAATGTATACGAATAAATTTAATTTGGTTGCAAAATATGGGGTCCGAATCAATGCCGGTGGTATCAAGGATGTTTTTTAATAAATACATGGGTGGTGTAAAAATCAAACCATAATCGAAAAAATTAAAAAAAAAATTTGAGAAATTTAACCGAAAAAAATCAAATCGCTTTGAAAAACCAAAAAATCAAACGCTACATTTTGGTTATAACATTCGGTTAATACCCATACCAAAATGAAAAAAAAAACGCCGAAATCAAAATTTATAAATTATAGGATGATATAATCAAATATTCATTACTTACATGTGATACTAATTTCTTAATATTGTCATCAAGTACTAGAGTATCATGTATATAAATAAATCTATTTACAATAATCTAGTGCTATTTTTGTATTCATTAATTTTAATTTTGTGTTTATAGTTAACTAATAGAGTATTATATATTGATATGTAAATTGTCATTAATTTGTCTGTAACATAATTATGAAAATTTATAATTATCATAGTATAACATCAATTATTTCGGGTATTTGTTAATTGTCGCGATAGTTTATCATAAAATTATATCAACTTTTCAATAAAATTTGTTGCTCATAATATTTCATTGTCTATGTGTAAAATCAGTTTATTAATCAAAATCACACCTACCCGAATGAAGCGATTAACCACGGTTACGGTTATTAACACATTAAAAACCACACCTTACAGATTGGTACGCTTACGAACTGCAACGACACCATACACACCCTACTATTTCATATAGAAATCAAATGTTTAACACCATATTAAATGTTTCTAAACAATTATTACAAAATTTCTGATAAATAATTAAAACAAATTTATTATAAAATTTTTGAATTTTTTTTAAAGTCATAAAATAACCATAAAATTGATAAAAATCTTATTATATATATGTGAAGATGCAACACTATGACTAAATTTTAATATATCTAAACACTAGTAAGCAACTTTTTATGGTAAATATTTTTAAAATTTTAATGACGTTTCTGTTATTCAGAGTTTATTAAAATATATATCACAATTATTAAATTGAAATATAGTTATCTATGCAATACACGTGTTTATAAGCTTAGTTATCGTTAATTATGTAGTCATGACCATAAACACAATCAATTGGCCAGTCTCTGCTCAACCTTCTCATATACATGTATTTGATTATACATCATTTTGGTGATTCTCCCATTATATGGAGTCCCAAGACATATCCTAAAGTTATTTACAGCTTCTTCAAAACAGTTATAACAGTCGGGTAAAAACACATTTCAGTTATAACATATTTTGCTCCAAAACATAACATATGCAGATTAATAGATGGCACACAATCCATAAATGCTCTTAGCCAAATCAAATTATGAGACAAACCTGTTTCGAAAAGCACCTCGCCAGTCGGGGAAAAACATGCCAACTTTAAAGCTGATGATTAATTTAATCATATCTTAGAATAAGAACAAAACTTAAATAAGTGACCTCTCATCTTCTTTCATATTTTACCTTTTCCTCATTACGGAATATTTTGGTTTTGATTTTTTGATTTACTTTTTTCATGTCAAAACCATGAACACAGAGAAATGTAATATAAACGCACACATGGCTATAACCACTTCATGAGCAACCATAACTTGTTCTGTAGTACAACTTTGGGTGATAATATATTAAACTACGAACATATTCAGTCTAGAAGCACAACTACAGAGCACAGGCATATATTTGCTGTAATTCCTAGAAGGGGACCAAATATAAAGCAACAGTCCAATGGACATACCACCAAAAAGGAGAAATGTAGAGATGGAACAACCGACGGGAAGCCAAGAACTCAATGCGCTTGTCTTTTTTCTGGTTTCTTTCTCCACTCGGTACGGCCCCTGTTTATTTCAAGCCCTCGACCAGATAATCTCAAAAAATGCAAGAACTGATGAGTGTCATCCCCATCTCTTGGGGTGGCCGCATGTCCATTAGTTCCTATGAGCCTTGTAACTGCAGTATCCTCATCTTGCTCAGGACTTGTGAGAGAATCAACTACATCATCATGTTGACATTCGCGCCTGTAGTCTAAAGTAATTGTTTGCAATTCATGGGTGTCAATGACTTCCTGAGGCATGCTCTGTAGAAAGGGATGGCATCCAATCAATTAGAAAATATGAATGGCCATGTAGGAGTTAATAATCTATTAATACATAAAGAAGTAGGAAAATAGATAAACGATAGCTGTAACCAGAATCCTAATGAGGAACAGTAGCATGTTGACACAAGAATAAACTATTTCTTAATTCAGGGCCATAAGGCATCATCAATGCATGTTTAAAACAGAGAAAAAAACTACATAACAAAATTGGAAGAGCCAATTTTTATTTTTCTTAAAACTAACCTCCAGGACCCATCCAATATAAGCAACGTTGTTTACATGCTGGTTCATGTCCAAATCAGCTCGTCTTGGCTGCATACAATAATAAAAATAACTGACTACTTGACAGAAATACAGAATGTACTTGGATAATTCACCAAAGATCATACCGACAGTCCTAGTCTGGAATACTGGGCAGGGTCATCCAGTTTTGGTATTTTCTTTAAACTTTTGTTATTCTCTTCAGGAAACGATAATCTGGAAGCCATAACATTAGT
The DNA here is from genome assembly GCA_014636745.2 of Centella asiatica. NCBI lineage: Eukaryota > Viridiplantae > Streptophyta > Magnoliopsida > Apiales > Apiaceae > Centella > Centella asiatica. The sequence continues at coordinate 35,335,788 of CM025788.1, forward strand.
TTAGAAAAACATTGTTACTTACAAGAAAATTTACCCGAAATTATAGAACGAAAGAGGAGATCACTTCTGAAACAGAAATGCTCAAATCATGTTATATATCTACCCTTCAAAAACTAGTGTGTAGCGAAGGTACTCTTGTACAAGATAATAAAAAACATTCAGAAGTTTGAAGGTGGACGGACAATCACATGCAATGACACCAAGGACATGATAATGAAGCAGTCAATATCTACATAATGATTATCTAGATGCAGCTTGGAAATGCTAGAGGCATTCTGAAGATTTTAGAAGACTTTATTAAACAGTAATTTCTTCAAAATGAAACTGTCAGGTGATAAACCAATAAAAATCAAAGTGGGGATTATTCAGATAACCAGAATTCGAATAACCATATATCATCATTCAAACTTAATACTTGGATACAGGAATCCATACTTGTATTGATTTATTTCTGGAAATTAACTATTTATGCATCCAAAAAGATCTATCATGTTATTGGCTTGCCATCAAAGTTCCTAAACATAAAGCATAATAAAGGTATCATAGCCTACAACATTTCCCTGATGAACGTAACACACTCCCGTATTAACAGAAAATTATTGTATTCTAAATAACAAAAAACTTCTCTAAATGAAACCAAGTTTCACATATAACAAGAGAGCAAAGCAGCTCTGAATGTAGGGTGAGAGCACACAAAATGTCGAGTTCTGCAGTTTGGCTCTTATATATTCCCATGATAGTCAATCTGCTAACAGATAAAACCTTTTCAATGCAATTCCACATTTGCATACCATTTTTATTTCCAGAAAATCAAAGTTCTGATCGGTGAGGTAAATATCTATGCAAGTTCATAATTAGTTGAATAAAAATAATCCATAAAGTAGATACAATTTTCATGAGGTAAATGAAAATTTCGATGAAACTACTGGAGTGAAAAATGTTGAAGTGGCACAATAATTCATATTGTAAATGTATTCGACACTGCTCTAATGCTCTCCAAATGAATTTTCTTTTTTAGTCTGTTTTATAACATTATTTGCCTTGTCCAACTCTTTAACACGTCCAACCCAACTTTTATATGCAAGTATATTATCATCCTAATAAGTGAAAGAAGAGACTGAGAGGATAGTTATCAAGCCAATGTTTCACTCGCAGATGCATCTTTCATGACAATATCGTCTCCGAGACTCCTATCGCCCTACTATTGCATCTATTGACATGTTTATGAATATTACTCAATTTTCTGGCGTAATTCTAGTTATGATGAGTTTTCGTATGTACCAAAAATTGAATTCCATTTCCCAATACAAGCTTACTTATTCTAAGCTTCATCAGGAGGACACTGTAGGGGTATTTGCTTAGTTGGATGGTATCATCCTAGTCTAAGTTGTGTCATATATCACTCTCATCTATTATGGTGTGGTTAGCATCAGCCTAGAATAAGCAAACCAATCAAAGTTAAGTGGAAATTATGAAGTCGAAAAGTAGTCACACCTATTTTGAAGTTGAAATCCACAATAAAGCTCATGCGAAACCTCTTTTACATCATTTTCACCATTACTATACAAATATCACAAAGTACAATATAAAATGTGAAGAAGTAAACAATGATTCACCTTGGCGTTTTTGGGCAGAAGACCAGGTATTCGTCTCGGACAACGTCATCAACTTTCTGAAGTCGTCGAGTATCTTGGTTCATCATCACCCACTTGCTGCAATTTTTAATTTCAAATGGTCATATTTAGGAATAGAACAACAAAATAGTATGCCTGCAAGATACTGTGCCATAGAAACTACAGCCAACACTAACAGATTTCACAGGGAAAACCTTTCAAATGTTTGTTACAGTTGATTGCAAGAGACAGACTTGACTGACAAGAAAAACCAGAAGATGTCCGTCAGCATCGAAGTTGATAACCTATGCACATGGTCCTCATCTAACTTGCAAGACCAAGCATAAAACTAGGATTTTCCTGATTAATCGGGTATTTATAGGATACACTATAAGATAAAATAGTGATAGTCTATGTATGTGCTCAAATAGGTGCCAGAGAGTGTTTGTACTGATTATAAGCAGTTAAACATGTTTAATATAACAAACTTCTAATAATCAGGTTTCTAAAAATAATTTACTCTTTCTTATCCTTATAATTCACCCAAAGATCAGCATAATATTCATTTCTGAAGTTTACACTTGGGATCAATTAAGAGGCAGTTTTTATCATTACCAAGTCCTTTTTTCAATATTTTTTCATTACCATGATAACCTACTGATTCAAGTTCTCTTCATTACAAACACAAACTTCCTTGAAACTGCTCATCCACAGAATTAATAAAAGAAATTCAAGCAATTTCAAGCATGCACTTTGTATATGGATGTACATGTAACATGGTACTTAAGTTCTCTTCAACTTTGGATAATTCAACAGAAAGAAGAATTTTAAGTGCACCTCGTAGCCCTTCCAATGACTTCGTCAGTAGCATAATCCTTAATAATCCAATCACGTCTAGTACCAATTTTTCCTTCGCTTTGGCACCAAGTCTCTATCTCAATAACATCACTCCTGTGAGACATTCCAAAATATTAAATATAAATATATTATTCAACAAAATCAAAAATTGTAAAAATAGGATGCATCTTATACCAAGCAGGGTATCTGTATATCTCAATGTGCATCCGCGAAGTCACCCATATAAGATGCAATTTTCTCATTGTGGGTGTAGTTGCAAATCCATCAGTTGAAAACCCCACACTCTGAGCATGATTGCCTCCAACCTCCTATAGCAAATTTCGAAATTATGAAATATAGACTACAGTAGCACAATAACAGTTATGTTCTATATTGTTTGTTAACAGTTAACATTATTACCATAATTAATACAGGCAATACTTGGATTCAATAACAAGGGGAAAGAATAGGAAAGTTGATAGCAAAATAATATTCAGAAGTACATGCGTCAAAACAATAATTATAACCAACTTGACAGATATTTACATTTTGATAACCAACCTGAAGTATATGTATGGCTAAAAACAGAAAAGAGGAATTACTGAAACAAGAAAAATAGAATAAACTGGTACACTGAACTGGAAGCTGGTATAATTGCTTGGACCCATTTCATCATGCTACATTTTAGTCAATTCTCTGACATTACTCTTCTTTCCAAAAGTGTGCACTGATAATTGCGCTCAATTATATGTTTCATTTCTTTAACTATTAATGCAGATTCCAAGTTCCACAATGCTACAAGTTAAACAGTGCATATTACTTTAAATCCCAGTCGTAGGACGGTTCTATATCTTTTCTTCTACATAAGCCGAAACATTGTACCAGATTTCAGCTCAAAACAATTAAAATTGGAAGGTTAATGCTCCACAAAGCTTCACAAAGACAATGACGAGTTCACAAGAAAATGTATAGGTCGACTTTTCAAAATATAACACAACAGTTCTGTTTTTAGAAAATCTGATAAAACAGTTAATGGAATAGACATCCACACAAATTATATAATACACATATACAACGGACTAAAAAACTCATTAACTCTTCCACCAAGCTCCCGAATTTTCAAAATTAACCACAATGTTTAAAAAGCCAAACATGAGAATTCACAAACATAGTTTGAAATAGAGAGAAGTTGATATGATATACCTGCAAGAGATTAGCAATGGTTTCAACGGTAGCAGTTTTATTAATCCCAACCTCATAACATCTAACAATAAACTTCTCCTTATACGACAAACCGTCCTCCGTCAAGCTCCCCAACCTAAGCCGATCCGCCAAGCGCTTCTCGGAATCACCACAGGACTGGTTGTTGTTCTTCTTCTGCTTCGCCTCGCCGATCGACACCGCCAGGACCGGAGCACTTACATTATGATTATTATTAAAGGAATTCAGCGAAAACAACGACAAATTGCGACAATTCACGCGGGAGTTTGGCCGAAGAATTGAGAAGGGATCGGGATTCAGAAACAACCGGCATTGATTTAGGGCTTGAATTTTGTCGGGTAAAACAGCATTTTGGAACAACATTTTGAGAAATTCTCAGAAATTAGTTTATAGAAATGTGATTTTGATTAGAGAGTGGAGAAGAAGAAGAAAATTGGAGAAGAAGCGATGGAGAAATGGAGCGGAGACGGTGAGAATGTATGTTCATAATACTGGTGGGCTGTTTGCGTCTTTATTTGAGTTTTGTCGATACTCTCGAGGCAACTTCTTCACTTAGGACTCAAACTGGAGTGGTGTTGGACTACTTCTCTACTAGCAACTTATAAATAAATCACGTTTCTTTTTTCAATTTTGTTTTAAACCTTTTCATTTCTTTTCAACTTCAATAATAACACTATTTTCACATTATTATTGGTTATGAATATGAAATGAGCCCGATTTGATTTTGATTTTGAGTTTAAAATAGCTTGAGAATCTCATAAACAATATAATCTAACAACATTTTCCCTAAACTCAATTTTGTTCCTTATATTTAAAAAATCTTAACTAAATTAAAAAAAATATGAGTTGGACTAGTATATTTATTTTAAAATTAGTTTGATAATTATGAACAGTGTATCATTAAAACTAAAAAATCACTATTCATATTTATCAAAATTACAATATTATTTTATCATGTTTTATATTATTATACAATTTTACTTTAGCAAATACACACACACACACACATATTATTTGTATTATAATATTAATTTAATATAAAAACTAATATTTCATTTATATTTAAATCCATTAATACAATATTATAACAATTAATTGATACATTGGTATAAATTATTAACATACATATTATAATGGAGTAAATTTTATTATATTATATTATAATTATTATATAGTATTTCATATATAATATATTCATATATTATACATATAATATATTTTAATGTATAATAAAACATTATGTATTGATTAAAGAATTAACAAATGTAAATAATAAAAATTTAAAATATTATTATTATATTATGGTATAATATATATTAGAGAATTTAGTGTAGATGAGATAAATAAATTATTTATATATATATAAAATGTTGTACTTGATTTTGTAAAATAGAAAATCTGTTAAGAATATTATCCTCAATATGTCTAGCTCAGACAAAGGCATTTTGAAATTTGGAATTAGCTTGAATAGTTGAAAAGGCAGTTTCCCATTTTATATGTAGATTTTGTGAAGAAACATGAATTTCAATTTTTTAGCATAAAAAAAAAAAAGAAGGAAAATAGAGTCTCGTAAAGTTTAGCATTTCATATGAATATGTAACTCGCTGATGGTCAATTCTCGGCCACTATATGTTGAAAAAATTAATTTTCGTGTAGTTTTTGTATATTTTAACCTTTTATATTAAGTTTATATTACAATATTTTCTTAATATTATTATTTGTAAAAAAAAATTTACATTGTACATAATAATATGATGTATCAGATTATAACATTGATATGCTAACATTAGTATAATAACATAAATTGCATGAAAAAGGTAAAAATATACAAGAACTTGACGGAAATTATTTTCCGTTTACTGTATCGACCGAAAATTTTTTATTTTATTATCATATAGTAACATTTCTTTATACTGTTTTGGGCCTGTAATATGTGAGCCTACATTTTCAGCCACATAAGTTAGATGGTTTAGCCCGTAGGCTATCTTACTGGGGCCGTTTTAGAGGACCAATATCGCCTGAGTTTCATTTTAAATGTTGTAGGCCAAAATTCTAGTCTTTATATTCTAAAATTAAAGATATCTTTTAATTTTTGAATCAATTATAATATAATAACTTTTAAAATTAATGTAATATATGAAAATATATGATATAATTTATACCTTGATTAAATGTTTTTATTATACACTATAAAATTAAAATAATTGAATTAACTAATAAAATTGATATTAATTTTGCAATCTAATATACACCATTGAGCAAAAAAATCAAAAAGTATCACTAATTTTAAAATACTGGATAAATATGGAATAATTGCTAATCATGTGAACTTTTGACAAATCGTAATGAGGAATTAAAAACAAACTAATGAAAATAAAATATAAGAAGAAATTAAGAACACAGTCTTTTTCAATGAGAAATTCATAAGTATCACGGTAAGTTTTTGAACAGGTTTGTGATGCTCTAGAATTGAAATAGGAACCTTCCCTCAACCTAAATTATTTTTTATATATAAGAGAGAGAGAGGGGATGATCAATGGAAGTTGCGAAACCAAATATAGTCTTTTATATTCTCAACCAACCGATTAGCAATAACACTCTATTCATAATCAATCACATAACAAGTTGTACAACTTGTGAGTATTAGTACATACATTTCACCCATTATGCCTTTATGAAGGATAATTCAAGGTTTTAAACAGAGAGTATACAAATGGGTGGTATAAACAAAACTAATACAAATATAATCATGTTTGGAGTTTAGCATTCAATTTGGAAATTTAAATTCAATGGAAAAAATTTGAAATTTATTGTAATTAACATTTTATTGATGCACATTTTCTACATTAATTAAATTTAGAATTTTTCTGATTAATTATTAACCCTCATTACTTGAACATTGTTGGTGTGTGGGCGCAACATGAAGCTCCTGGTTTGACAATTTAATTGTTGTTGTATTGAGGATTAATGAGGGACATGTGAACATATAGTGTTTTTTTTAAGTAAATAATAAGATGTGAACATTGACTTGACTTTATTAATTATCAATCTTGACTAAAGTAGCTCGCCCATAATAATATGCATTTCATCATCATTATTTTTCTCACATGAACGATCATCACGTTGATACATCGTTACTTATAATATTTTAGAGGGGGAGACATATCTTAGTTTGACACCTGGATATATATATATATATATATATATATATATATATATATATAATGAATAATAAAGATATTCATTTAGTTTGATTAGTCTCTTGTCTAACCAGCGATTTTCTATTATCTAGTGTTTTCGTACTCACAATTTGTCTAATTTTGATTGATCATATCTTTTTTCGCATTGAGGATGAGTAAGAAGTGAGTAATTTATTATTATCTAGTGTTTCGGTACTCACAATTTGTCTAATTTTGATTGATCATATTTTTTTTCGCATTGAGGATGAGTAAGAAGTGAGTAATTTATTAGAGAATGAGAGAAAATATGAACGGATGAAGAAGCGAGTTTTAAATATTTTTTTCTTTTTTTTCTAAATTTTTTGTGCTCCATAAAAATAGGAATTCTAAAATTTTAATATACTAGAAGATAGATATAGATAAGTAAACACCATATAAATTCTTCTTACAATTTATAGTAGGTGGTAGTGGTAGCTAGCTAGGAAGATATGAACTATTGACTTAAGCAAGATTTATCTAATCTAAAATTCATCCATCTCTTGTCACGTTCAAAACTTAAAATTGTAAATGAAATTTAGTCAATAATGTAGATCAGTAATAGTTGCAATTCTGATTAATTTACATAGTCATGGATGGGGATGTGTATCATTTGATTATATTTGTTTACATCTACTGACTAAAATAAAAGTGATAAAGTCGTAAAAATTATGACCAAAATTTTCTGTATTTGGCTGTCATTTTCGTAAAATAATAATGTATTGATTTCCTTATGATCCTGCAAATTATTGAATACTACCCTTTGAAGTTTTTGGGTATAAAAATGTTGTATTTGGTGCTTGCTTGCATTTGTAGAGAAGAATAGCTTGAAAATTAGAGCTTAATTGCGGTGGTGTAATTTTCATTAAGAATTGTTCGTTAATTTCAAGAAAAGTAATGGAGCAATTTGTGGAGGTGGCGGCGGCAAGTCACCGACGGGAAGTGGTGGTGGCCGGAGAGGGGCTGCAGGGGCCTCATAGTACTAGTGGTTCTAGTATTATGGCAAATGTGAAGGAAGAAATATTGGGAAAATATGTCTTTTTGGATGAAGATACAGGTATATAATACAACTTCACCTTAAGTAACTAAATCGACATTTTGATGGTTTAATGAATTTTTATAGTCTTGTATATGAACATTAGATTTTTTGTTGTTTGCATTGAAATTCAAATTAACTTCTGAACAACGAAAATATTTTTATTATTTGAAAAAACTCATTTCGAATTAACTTCTGAACAACGAAAATGTTTTTATTATTTGAAAAAACTCTAATATAAAATTTATGAATTAGGATCTGCACGTATACTATAATCAAAAACATATATTGGTCTTTGTCATGATAATTTCGAATGAACTGCAGCAAGAAAAAGTACAATTATTATGTCTCAGTTACGTGTCAATTGTCGCGTCTCTATTGGTATCCACAAACAAATTGAATCACCTTATTCATATGTACTAAGACTCCCTCTCACAAATCTTATGTACAAGGTATTTAGTTATCTTGATATATATACTGATATACATATCAAAATCCTAATTAAAATTGGATTTAGTTTAGTAATAACACAGCTCTTTTTTGTGTGACCATATAAGTTCATTTAAAATAATCGTAGACATAAATTATTTAAATCTCACCAGTTATAATTGATTTCTAACAAAATATTACAACTACCTAGTTTAAATAAATATAAGTTATTTCAATATAGCTTTTATACAACTAATTAACTCGTCTATTTATATAATTATTGGTTTGTAGTGGAAAATACTATATTACCATGCACATTTCACTAATTATTTGCTGCATGTTACTACTTTGCTGTATATGAATAAATGCATCATGCGTTAACCCCCACCCCACACCACACAACACACATAGAGACACACACATACAAGATTCATTTCCATCATTCAGTTGTGTTTGTGAATTATTATAACTGAAGTTCTTCAATTTGCTAAAAAAAAGGTTGGCTAGCATTAAGGTTTTCTCAAAATATGGTGATGAATAACGAATATGATGAGCAGATAGATTCATCTCCTCTTCTTTGTGCAACAACACCCCCCCACCCCCCACCCCCGCCTGCTTTGTTTTTTTTTGTTGGGATTTGAAGGAATGTGGAACTGTCGCCACTGCACTTGGACCTATGGAATTGGAAGTCCTGGGATTAATCATATTCCTCAAAACTCCTTCACTAACTTTAGAGGTCAGGTCATCTAACTCAAATTTTCATTCTTTCTTTTATTCTCGTGGAGAAGAAAAAGTTTAGGAGAGCAGAGCCAACCTATCTAAGGTCAAACTATTACTGCAGGTCTTTAAGACTAATGATAAATTCGAACCTAAGGCTTTCGAATAAAGTATTTACACTTTTATGATGTGCAGAGACAACTCAAGTTTATATTTTTAGCCGTTTCATACCTGTCTCAAGCCGCACATCTCATAATCTTTCCTCATTTTATATACATGTGACTTTGTTTTTCAAGACACTCCAAGAATTTCACTTTTATTTACCTATAAACTGCAAGTATAATTTGCAGATTCAGTAGAGGAATGGCCTCTTAATTCCAAGAAAACTTCTGGTGTAACAAAACCAGATGCCAAACCAGAGATTTCAGAGATTCAAGATGCTCCAAGAACCTTTAGCAATGAAAAATCCCTTGATCATCATCTCAGTCTTCCTCCATCTCACAAGTCACAAGAAAAAGAAAAAGAAAACAAGCCTTCAGCCCCATTAACCAAAGGAAAAACAAAACAAGTGAACTTAGATAATCTACTAGAAGAAAACGACGAAGATGAGGATGTTATAGAATTAGAATTCGAGAATGGAATCAAGAAAATGGACACACATGCTATGTATTGTCCTATTTGTAATACTTCCATAACCAAGGTTGTTCTTCGCAAAAAACGAGTGAAAACCGAGCCATCTGCAGCTTCTAGTCCTCCACAACCTGAGCCAGTCAATCTCCTTGGATGTTTATCATGCTACAGTGTGTTTATTCCTTCAGGTAAAACTCCAGATACATTGTAATTTAGCAACCGTCGTCGTGTAATCCCATTTGTCATTTGTTTCAGCTTAAATTTTAGAGATTCTAGATTCTGATAGTATTAATTTATAGTACAAGAATCTATAATCTCTAAAATTTAAGTTGAACAAACAGAACCGTACAATCTTGATCTTGGACTTGATATTTTTTACTGTTTCATCCAAAACAGGAAATTGTTTCAATTGGATTCGGATTTTTGGAAAGGGAAGTGAAAATGATAGTGCAGAACAACCCATGGATGGAAATGCTTCTGCTCCTAGTTTAACTAAGGATAAAAACAACATGGTGACTGACCAAGGTAAAATTTTAGTTTGGAGAAACACAGAGAGATTGTGAGTTACGTGTGCATGTTCAAGCTATGATACATGGACTGCAATTGATAATAAATGACTTTTTTAAATATGCAGGAGATTGCTTTAGTCTGTTTCGGATTTTTGGAGATAAATCTGAGAAAAAGAATAAACAGAAACCCCAACTGGAATCCTATGAAGCACAAGGCAATGGGCACAATCTGATTGAGCAAGGTAATTATTGTTTGCTTTTAGAAATTTTCTCATAGTTTACACTATTTTTTTATTATTATTTTATATAAGCAAAAATTGGTTACTCGACTCATGGTCTTTCAAAAGCAACAACTGTGAAGTACCTAATTTTCCCTTAACCTAATGTACTTCTATAGGAGAAGATCAAAAGCAGAAACTCAAAGGAAATCTTGCTACAGAACCACATCTAGCCGAAAACTCAACTCAACTTCTACTGGATCAAAAGGGCAGTGCCTCTAGAATAAATGGCCAATCAGTTTACCAGAATGGAGTTGGTGTTGATGGAACAAATGAGTCAGTCCAAATGTCAATGCAGCAAGTAGACTGGAAAATTGATGTTGAAAACAAGTCAGGTAATGACTCCGTTTGTTTCAGCTTCAATTTTTGAAATTCAAGAATATAGAATCTCTAAAATTTAAGCTGAAACAAACAGGACCAGTGATTCTGAACTACCAATTTATCAATTAGTAGAGTATTTGTTAAGGTATCTTATATGTTAATTGCTGATATATATTTAAGGTGCAAGTGAGGTTTTTAAGATTTGTCTGTCTGTCTAGCCTAATAAAGAGCGTCGTAATGTTGTAACATGCAGATGGGGTCAAGCAAGAATCCACACTCTCAGCCAAACAACAAAGTGAAATTAAAGAGCAGCAAAATGGGAAAGCTAAAGTGCCTGAAGGTATGTACAAGTCTCACTCAATTGAAGCATGAATTTTAAGGCGTAATTTTCAACGCGACTTGCTATCTATATTGGCAACATGATGCTGAAAAATGGCACAAATGTAGATGAAGCAGGAACTTCACATGGCACAAGAACTTCCGCGATTGTTGAAAGATCAAGAATCTTGCCAGAACCTCAAGACTCTAAGTCACTAGAGATTCTGAAAAGCATCGTTTATGGAGGTTTAATGGAGTCCATAACAAGCCTAAGTATTGTGTCTTCTGCTGCCGCAACAGATGCAACTACATGTAAGTGTTTTTGGCACTTGGTTTTTAATTAACTTTAGGTACTAGAACTACTGCAATAAAGATCCATCTTCCAACTTCTGTTTAATAGAAAAAAGTCTACTTTCCTTGAATTCTCTTGCAGTGAACATTGTAGCTATTGGTTTTGCTAATTTAATTGGTGGACTTTTCTTCATTGGTCACAATGTAAGTAGTTTCTCATTATCCAAAACTATACCCTTTGGAAAGAAACATATATGTTCATTTGATATTTCAAAAGAAAACCTTGGATAACATCAGATTCTAATTCTTCACATTACTACTTTCTTTTCTTTTCTTTTTTTTTTTTCTTTTTTTTTTTTGGCAGCTTGGAGACTTGAAAACTGATACATGCGAAGGGGCTGCAAATAAATACCAAGAACAACTAGGCAACAAAAAGAACTTCTTACTTCATGCAACATTTGCAGTGTTATCATTTCTGATATTTGGCCTAATACCGCCTGCAACTTATGGCTTCACTTTCGATAAGACCAACGATAAGGATCTCACACTTGTGGGAGTTGCAGCAGCCTCTTTGTTGTGCATCATCTTACTAGCAATTTGCAAGGCTTACATTCACAAGTCGGCCAAATTTTACATGTACATTACAACCATAATGTACTATGTACTTGTTGCAGTTACAGCCTCAGGTGTTGCATATGCTGCTGGAGATTTAATCAAGAGATTCATGGAAAATTTTGGTTGGTTTGATACTTCTTCAGCTTTCTCCTTGCCAGATCTTCCCTACACAAATTTGCCCAAGTCATATAATTGGACATCATATTGAAGATTTTCTATTCAGATGTTTTGAAAAAACAAACTAGTTTGTTCATCCAAGTTCTAGATTCAAATTGTAGTTCTTGCTTGTACCTTTTCTTTTTTCTCAATAATTCCTCACATCCTAAATCTTGTTTTAGTTATGTTTGTGTAAACAATTCATTTCAAGTTGGTATTAGTAAAGTTTGGTTTACATATAGGGAGTACTTTTTTCCTCCAACTGGTATATCTAGTTTAGATTTTCATACATATCCACAATATTATCATATTTTAACTAGATCCTAAATATTAACATTTCAAAACAGTTAATTATTATGTAGATTTAAGCAAAAAATGTATTTAGTATAAATTATAACATACAAAACATATACATCAAAATAATTAAATCTAAAATTTTAGATTAATAATTAATAAAAACTCATTTTCTAGTTTTATTCATCCGTGGCTAAATGTATTAGAACAATTTAAGTTTTCAACTCTTATTCCATAATTTTCATAATATTTATTAATTCATTTCATTCTGCGTCATAACAAGACCAAATTATATAAAAAATCAAAGTTATTATGATTTAATTTCAATAATCACGTTTGACACTTGTATGGAAAAAAAAATTGTAAATATTTATTCGTAGCACGAGATTAATGCGTAGTTTAATGAATTGTCACGCTTATGTAAAATCATTGACAATTCATTAACATTATTAAAGAGGCTTCACAGTATTTCGAGAATGTTGCTTCAGTGTTATTCTTACTTGTTTTCTCTCTAACAATATTCTTACAACTTTCCCCTTTTCGGCCATAGGAGAAAATATTGAGACAAACAATAAAGAAAAATAATAAAATGTGAAGTGACAATTTTTTTTTTGTTATAGCTCATCTTTAGAAAAACAAGCAAGCTTAAAACGTTGAAAATAATGCAGATGTATCTCGAAATATTCTCCCACGTATAATTCAATCACTGAGATGAACTTTTTCACAATGCTCATCGATGTAACCACCGTATGAGTAGTAATGCCTACTGTCATTATTAGGCATATATATATATATATATATATATATATATTTGGAGTCAACTACATCTTAATATTAATTATTATAAATGTTGGATGATTGTACATAAATTAATTATAACATATGAATTATGTTTAAAAAGAAAATAAAAACTTGTATTATATAATATTATTCAACATTTGTGAAAATAATATAGCGAATACCCATTTATATTTCGTGAGTAAAACTCAAACTCGATTATAATATGATTTGAATTTAAAAATTCTTTTTAGTAAGTATTTATCTTCGAATTCAAATATCAAAAATTTGAATCAAAATAAAATTTGAACATCTTAGAATTCATTCGCATTCTACACATTTACACTCGTACATAATTTCTATATTTGTTAATATATTTCTAATCTAGTTAATATCATCGTGGACGAGGATATCTACCCTTTATATTGATAGATGATATACAAGTGACGGTAACATAAAAATTATTGAAAGGACTCATTAACCCGGTTCTTAAGTTAACTCACTAACTTACAAATTAAAATTAAAATTGATAAAATCTGAATTAATCTAGAAGGGGTTAATAAATTAATTAAATAATGACTAAGTCTCAATTAATCTAGAAGGGTTAATAAATTAATTAAATAGTGACTGTTTTACGAAATCTTTGTGTTTTTTTGTAAAATTTGTTTATCTTGTAAATTATTTTCCTTTTTGAAACTTGTGGACTTTGAGAAATAAAAAAAAATACAACAAATATACATAATAAATAAGACATGACGCTTTATACTGGTTGCATATATACCTTTTTTGTATATCCTATTTTAGTTCTTAGACTCCTCCCTCGAATCCGATAATCTATCAACTAATGAAATAAAGTTTTCTTTTACAGGTGAAGAAACATTTATAATCTTCTAACCTATTTCCTATAGTACAACAATTATAACAAATAAAATATCCAATTACAACAATTGTATCTAAGACACATACTCTGAGTACTCTCCTCAAAAATATGTTTGCACTTTAAATCCAAGCTTCGCATTCCTCTAAGGAATTAGGTCTTGATATATGTAAAATTACCTAACTCTTATTAGTTCACTAAATACACAAATCCCTTGGAGCATCCACAATGCATTAGTTTTGCTTGGTCATTCACCGGTGGTCATGTCACATGGGATGAAAGAGACCACTCAAATGTCGGCCTCAGTCAGCAGGCGACCTGAGTTGTCTTATAAAAAATAATATCATGTGGGCACGGTCGAGTCAATGGCTATGCACTTCGTGGCTTTGTTTATTACGTATTTTTTTTCATTTCTTTCGCAACTCATAACTTTTGACTCATAATTGTAGAAGAAAAAAAAATTAAATCTATCATTTTTCAAGCTCTATAAATAGAAACCCATATTAGTTATATTTTTCATAGCTTTCAAAAATCTAATATTTTCATTTTATATCTTCTTTTATTATGTATTTTCGTAATAGATTTCTTTAGAAAACGTTTTTTTTTTGTAATTAAATTTTATAATTTTAATTTAATTTCATTGTTTTTACTCAACTATCATTTTTTTATTAAATTTATATTTGAACATTTGAAGTGTTAAGTTATTAATTAATAGTGAAAAGTGCACAAAAAATTTAACGTATATATAATCACATAATTTTAAAATAATAAATAAATAATTAAATATCATTATTGTATGTTTATATATTCATAAATAAAATAATGATGTTAAATATATATTGAATACGAAATATAGTTGAATATTAAATTTGGGTAAATAATGAGAGAAAAATTAAGTTAGTTGAATGTTGAGTTGGCAAAAGATGATCGGGTTATCATTGTAGACAAAAAATTAGAGTTAGAGTTGTGAGTTGTGAGTTATGATTATGATTATGTGAATGAGAAAAAAGGTTGATTTGACATTCATGAGTCGATCATCACCCGGTTAGTATTGCGGATGCTCTTAACTTATTTAAAACTAAGGTTTTGAGTTATAGTCAACTCTCACTACCTCACAAAATCTATAGGACGCACTAGCTCACAATTATTTTTTTTTAATTAATATTATTTTATGTGAAGCTATATGCTTCGTTTTATAATAAGTGTCATTTTAGAATCTAAATTTTTTTATGTAATAATTGTATTTCAAATATTCTTAGATATTTTTAACTTATATTTTTTAATTTACCCTTGAGTGAACTATTGAAATAATTAAAACAATTACTCTCTTTCATTCTTTTTTCTTGTGTGGCACTCTATCTCTTTACACAATTCTATCTTTTTGTATGATTATATTATTTTAATGAAAGTAAAAATGTCAAGATATCAAAATTTTAGCATAAATTTTAATTTTTTAATATATGTATAAAATTTTAATTTTTTTAAACAAATAGAGTATTAGATAATTACTCCGTCCTAGAATAATTGATATTTTAAAATTTGTTTGGTTAGTTTAACCATTTCTTGACATGTGTAACACGTACATATATTTACAATTATATAATTATAAAAATTAAATCTTGTCAGAGATTGTGCCAACTTTCTTGTGATATGATTTTGCCACATATATTTATAAAATAAAATAAATAAATAACAAGCCAAACATCGATCAATTTTGGTAGCGGCGGCTTAAACTTTGTTTTCTTAAACCACGTTCAGCTGATATCATGAAAGCTGTAGCTTCAGCTGAGAATACTCATACAGGGGTTGAAAATGTCCAGGAATTTGGTTGGGGAATACGGATCAAAACACTCATGCATCTGGGGAAGTCGATGTAGCTCATGCACTTTAGGATAATGAAACAGCCAACAATAGCAAGAGTATGAAACAAAAAACCATAAGAAACAGTGTACCGTACGATAGAATCACTTAATAGAAATACGAATCTCTTCTATATCCCATTAGTTACGGTTTACATCTCATTTCAAATACATACCATGAAACAAAAGTCCACCACCCTACACATGAAAGTCCAGCTTCCATCAAATCCATATGGACTCTTGAAGCAGCTGCCTCAGCTACCCTCAGTTTTCTCCAAAGCTGCAAAAGGTATCGCAGTTAACCTTATAAAAGTTATGCCAAATGTTCAGCACTTCATTTATCAAGCGGAAAACACATAATGCAGAAAACCGAGTCGTGTAGTTGGTCATTTTGAATATCCACATCTATACACACTAAATATCGTTTCGCCAAGTTTCTCTGGTAGGAACTTGAAAAAGAAATATTGGACCCATGAGAAATAATAAGAGGAAAAGGCCATGCAATGCACGTCAAGAACTGACTTTCCAAATTCAAATGAACCTCGTAAACATTTTCTTTCTTCACATTTAGCAACAGATCAAGTCAAAGAAAATTAGTTGTAGGATCCTATTTGGATGAGTTTGAGGTTATCCCCACCAGATAAAAAGGGAAAACACAGTTTCTTAACAAAATATACTAGATTCTCTATGTTAAAAATGTTCTCTTACTCAGCCTACAAAATACCGTGACTCAACCAATTCCAAAAAATATCTCACCCACATTTATGTCTACTACCATCAGAAGAAATATAGTAGAGAGTCTAGAGACACACAGATTGACACCCATGTGCAAGCACATAGAATATATCCAACACACAGTAGCCTAAAACACATCAAGGAAGAAAGAGAGAACAGAAGCGCGTACTGTTGTAGTTCAGAAGCTTCTCAATAAGATCAACATGAGTCATAAGCATTCTTCTACAGCAATAACGAACAAGCCCAAGCGTATCAAGAGCATCTCTGCACAACGAAAAGAAATTGAATTAGAAAACAGCCGGACCAAATGCACAATTCAAACGTATATTTCAAAATTTTCTTCCCATATTTCCTGAACAATTATGTAAGATTCTTACATATCAAATATTGCAAGTAGCTTATCTATATTGGAAGTGTTCAATTCAATGTGTTCCATAAAAAATAATTCAAGAACTAGAAGAGCAATGTATTATTTCAGGTTGTCATGTCGAGTCAACATCTGACCATGTAAACAACTAATCGTCTGTTAGTCGACATAAAAATTTTATATATAAACTTATGCGTGTTGTGTGAGTGGGTGCGTCAGTGTCTGTGTGATTATATTTCTTCATTGCCATTCAAATATCATTTATAAAGATTAGGAACATGCAAATATAAGTATATACTGATACAAGAAGTATAGTACTAAATCAGTACTATATGGAAATAAACAGGACTATACATATAAGTAGATGACCATCCTAGTACAATACAGTAGATATTGCTCTTACTCACAGAAAAATTTAACTTACTGAGAATAAAACAAAAAATACAACTTTATTTTACTATTAATAAATGATAACAAAGGGTAGTTCAATAATGAATTAGTTACTGAAGTCGTAACTTTCACTGTAGCCAAAAAACTGAGGAAAGCAAAACCATTAAAAATGATGGTATATAACAATCTAAACCAGAACTCACCATAAACCTTAAATTTAAATTTAAAAATAAAAAAAGGAAGAACAGGAAAACAAGAAAACAGAGCAGGGAAACATATAGACCAACAAAGCATGAAGGCAACTATTTCAAAGAAACAGTGCTTGAATCCAAGAAAAGAAACAAAACAAACAAGCAGTTACAACCACTCAACTGGGGATCTCTGGAGTCGCCAACTAGTCAATGACTTGACATTCATGGCTAATTTACTAACGGTGTAATGGCACTATACTAAAGCTTATATGCAAGGAAAGAAGAAAATAAGATTCACATAAGATAAAGAACTATTGAACACAAGAACACCAATCATCATTAATGTGATCATAACAGCTATATATGTGTATACACATTATTTCATCAGACCTAATTTCATAAAATCTCAAAAAAGAAGCTTTTACTCTATTTTATCCTACCAAGAACAAGGTCCAGAATACTAGTTAAGCATATAGAAAGCAGATACTGAAGTATATTAACCAAATATCATATATCGTATAAACACCACAACTGGACATACAATTAAGCAAACATTGTGAACCTACATAGATTATGAATGTCAAATATGCTAAAACACAGTCGATTTAAGAAATATTTCACAGATTCTAAGAAATTATTGACATGGGATATGGAATACAAAACTGAGAACACACACACACACAGAGATTAGAGCTGACCCTTCGTCGTAATCAGCCTGGATAAGATCAAGATACGTGTCCCACTTGTTCCCAATCACCTACACGACGACAGCACAAAAATTTACATGAAAAACTCAAAACAAAACAGCATTTGAAAGAACAGAAAAAACCCTTAAAATCAACCTTATCATATATCTTCCGAAAGATAATCAAAAGAAGAAGACGAAGAGGAAGGAAGAGAGAGAGATTACCTTGCCGCAGGTGAAGCAACGAACTGGTATGATCATATTTGGAATGCCCTAGAACCGCGTCTCCTCAATCCCTTTCCCTCTCTTCCAACGACGACTCTGTAGTTGTCTTTTTTGTGTTGGAGAATTTATTATTATTCTTCGTGGGCTTTTATATAATGCAGAGTAGTATGAAGTACCTTGGGCTTGATTGGGCTTGATTTGATGAATTTGAATTTTTTTTTTTCTGTGATTATTAATTTGATTATAACACTCATAATTTTGGTCATTTCTTGAAGCCTAGTAACTCACTTATTCATCATCTCTTTTCTTCTTTTTTTTTAATTATACTTTCTCATCAATACTGTGT
The DNA here is from genome assembly GCA_014636745.2 of Centella asiatica. NCBI lineage: Eukaryota > Viridiplantae > Streptophyta > Magnoliopsida > Apiales > Apiaceae > Centella > Centella asiatica. The sequence goes on from CM025788.1 coordinate 35,354,720, forward strand.
TTTTCATTTTGTTTCTTAATTTCTTCATTCTATTCATTTTGCTTTGTTTTATTTTTTAATTGCAAACCTATATTTTCTTTTTTTTTTTGTTGTTGGAATTTTAATCCATTCTTTTATTTTTTGAAATACGGATGTTAGATGTATGATCTTTCCAAACTAAATTCTCTCACCAACATAGTTGAATGGGTAATTAATTACATTTAAAATATCTTACAATGACGTTAAATAACAAATAATATTAAGTTCTAAAAGCACATAATACATTTGAAAATCAATTATGCTTCTTCTTTTTAGTTTCCCTTCGGTATACTAAAGGCTATTGCATTCAATAATTTGTCGTCGAAAAGTTGTTTACTAAGACCCGATGGTAATTTTTATAAGATGTCGATTTTTTATCAAATTATATCATTCAATTGTTAAATACTCGATCAACTCTCTTCAAGATCATGTTTACACCTTTAAAATATAAGCGTAGATCAATAGATACAAGGAATTAAATAAAGAAAGCAAGAAAGATAAAAAAAGTCAATTTTACCAATTGATTCACTATGTATTATAGAAAATATAAATTTCAATAACTATTTTGGGATTGTCAAAAAAAAAAAAAAAAAGCGATGCAAATAAATCGTAATATTAATCGATAATTCACATATCAAGTCAACGTCTACAAATTGAGTTTTAAACATTACTATTAAGTAATCATAATAAAATTAATTATAAAAAAATTATTTGTAATTAAATTAACAAATTTAACCAAAAAATTATAAACTATAACTTAATCAACAAATATAGAGAAATTATTTCTCAAAACAACCCAAAAAAAAATCTAATTTATCGAAAACATACCTTATGATAGAAAGAAATATATTTTTCTTATTCGTACTACTCCTCATTAAAACTTCATTTATAATATATTGAATTAAGAAAAAAAAAACTTACTAATCTAACAATAGTATGGAAATTATTACCAGTTTATCTATATTATAAAGTTTTCAGGGTTTTATACGGTTATCTTTAGTAAATTGAACGTAAAAATCCACGTTCGCCAAGTTCTTTCTAATTGTTTACATTCTTCTTTCTCAATTTCAACGGCAACTGAATTTTTGGCTTATTCTTTTCATCGATTGAGAATTTTTGGCTTATCATTTTCAATGATTGATTTGCGAGCTATTCATCTTCAACTTTCTTCACCCATCACTCACGGTATGCCCTAGACATTTTGACTTTTGTTGCTTCCACTATTTAATTTATTTTTCCATTTGTTGCAACAACAAAAAAAAAATGAAACATGATGGCATAAATAGGAGTTGAGGTATGATAATTAATGCTTTTTCTTATGCTTTTACAAAAAATTGCAATTTTTATAAATTTAGTTAAAGAAAAAAAAATTGCACACGCGAATGCATGTTCCCAATCTACTAGTATCACTAATTTACATATTTCCTTCGTACCAAAATTAAAGATGTATTTCAGTTAATATAAAATAAATTTGTGAATACTATCATTCAAAAATTGAGGTAAATTTTCTACTTTTAATAACTTTAATAAATTTATAAACAATACTCTTAAATACATTTTTTTATACTTCATTATCAGAAAAAAAAAAATTATACTTTATATTTTTACAAATTAATTTTTGAAGTGAAAATTTTATTTTAAATAAGTTTAAAATGAAATATCATAAATTATATGAAAGATACTCTTAAATGCAAAATTTTATACCAAATTCCTCCCACATGAAAACACATGGACAAGTCAATACCATTTACTTGACGATGATGCCATCTTATCTACTTTGCACAAGCAATCAGGAATAAAAGCAATAGTTTGGCTTGAGTTTGTCCTTCAACCTCTTGACAAAGAAGCTTATAAATTGAAATGTCCTGCCCTTACAGCTTAGTTTTAATCAACTCCCCACGTGCAATTTTTCTTGTAGTTCCAAAATGTACATCGACACACCCAGAATCAACATTTTGTGTAGAAAATAATACAACTACAAAATCTGCAAGAAACCAGCGCGGCTAACTGGTAAAAAGTTCGATTCAATTTTATTAGGATTTGACACTAATCACAGAATTTTTTATTTGGTACAACACGAATCACTGATTTTAACAAGACATTTGACTACAGACTGAAAGCAATGCAAAAAATTCCTGAACATGGAACTTCAGAAGAATGTCATGCTTGTCCAGAATAATAAAATGACAGAATCAGCAAATGAACATATCCCCGCCTGAAATTTGTAGTAAATATTACAACACCAATAGTCAACGTCTTTCTGTAGAACATACGACAGACAGAATCTGTAAGAAAACATATAGCCCAGAGGAACTAGTCAAAAAATCACTTCAATTTTGCTGATTTGATTATAACTGATTTATACAAGATATCTCACTATGGAAAAAGCAATGGAAGTCTGCTGAAATCTTTTGCCGAGTTGGATGCTTAGTTCCTTCCAAACGAGGGAAAAAATGATTATTAATCAGAACCCACGTCTACCCCTCTTTGCTTCAAGAATTCCTTGGCCTCGACTATGTCCTACCACAATAAAAATTTGCTATAAAAGAAAACATGAAAACTAAAACTTCACAACAAAGATTATGTTCATAATGAATTTTGTCATATGCTCATGTACTTGATGCTACCAGAACCTTACCATTGTGTTTTCTCGCTTTTCAATTTATTTTATGATGCATCCATGTGTGTACATGCATGATATTCACATTAGAAATAAATAAAAGTCCATGCACCGTGTGTACACACTAGAAGTACATAAAGTCCATTTTGGTCTTTCCAGCTTTGTATAGAAAGTGCATAAAGTTCTATTCACATATTTTACCTTGAAAATTACAAATTATCTTTTAATAATAAACTTTATCGGTAATATGCTGGGGGGGGAAAAACAACGGGAAAGACCTCTCCTTCTAATAGTCCACAAGCAAAAAACCAAATATGTTAAAATCATCGAAAAAGCAACTTCAATGTTTTATCATAGGAGTCCAAAGATCACACACACCACGCCATCATAAAATAATCAAAAAAGAATGGCACAGTACCATAGTCCACAGTTATCTAAAGCACGAGGCTAACACTAGATAATAGGGAAAGATCTCTTACATAATCAATCCTATTAGTTTTGATTATTACTAAAGTTAATCAAATCCTATCAAATGTTTCTATTTCCCCTTTAAATTACGCATATACCCAACCATCTCTATATTTGCATATTGAAGAATTAACCTCTATCACATTTTTCATGTGAAGCCAAAAGTAATCTATTATATTAAGAGGTTGGGCCTCTTAATAACTGTCATGGTGTAATTGGGTCAACAATTAAGAAAGAATTCATAAAACAAATAAAAAGGAAATCCACTTTATTTCGACTATAAAAAAAAAATAACTGCCAACTCCAATCAAAACTGCTCATATTTTGTCTCCCTTTATGTCCCTAATTTTTCTCCACATAAACATATTAAAGGAAAAACCGTTATAAAATTTTGCACACACGTAGGCATGTGCGCTGTTTAAATTAGTTTTATTTAAAAGAGTGGGTCTCCATGTCCAATATGTTTATGTTGTCCCTTAACTAGAACCACAAAACTACAGAATAACAATTATTTACAGACGAAAAAATGGAAATGGAGATTTAATGAATTTGGTTAGAGCCTTCAAACAAAGCGGTCCATGTCTTTAACAAGGAAAGAAAAGATAAAAAAACTATTTCAAGTTCAAAAAGGATTGCAGTTCACTTGCTAAGATAGTAAGATCACATCATATCATGAACAAAATGAGTAACAGGAAAATTCAAGCAAGGTACCTTTTGTAACAGGATGGACTCTTGTGGACATGTTGGAAATTGCATTAGACCAACCCCAACCATTAAAAGACCATAGCACCCTAGTGACACAACAGAGTACAGAGGCAGCTGCGGGAATGAATGAGGCAACAAGACATTGTGAGCATAACCAATAGAGAGACATGGAAACATGGTTAAAATAATAATAATAATAATAATAATAATAGAAGGAAGAAAGAAAAAAGATAAAAGGCATACATAATTACATGTTACGTGAAGGAGCTCACCAACCAAGTATAACTCCGAGGAACAGTTGATGTCTGCAATAATCCAATCCAAAAGGCCGATATAGCCACCAACAATGCCATAATCTTCATAATATGCTTCATTGGATCTGCCAAGAGAAAATGATTCCTTGTAACTTGAATATTTCTTGAGCGTGTTAAGGCTAAAAGAAAGACAAATTAGTAGACCATACATAATAATTAGATAACCACCTCAGTCACCTCAATTGACGGATAGACACAATGAGAACACCCAGAAAGCGAAATAGTGTGATAAAAATGTTATGCAGTGTGTAATACCCCGTCAAACCAACCATACACAAATGATAAAGGTTAAACATGAGGTGACAAAGGTTTTAGGTAGCCAAATAAATAGAAGGGAACGACAGACAGTAGCTCAAGGTATCAATAACCAAACCTTAGTCAAAACCCTGTTAAGCTAAAATTCGTAAAGAAGTAGTGAAGAGTAAGCTACGCAATGATTGTTAGATACAAGGTGCTAAGATCTTATGGACATGTACATGGGTCGAATGCTGAAAACGATTTGAGGAGAGTGCTACACACAAGAGCGCGCACACAAGCGCACGCACACACACACACAGATAGACACACACTCCTATATAAGAGTGTGCACATGCACACATGCATAAATCACGGCAATGTAGCTTCAAGGACAGATATGTCAAAGAAAACAAGTACTCCCTCCAAACCTTAGTCAAAACTCTGTTAAGCTAAAATTCGTAAAGAAGAAGTAGTCAAGAGTAAGCTACACAATGATTGTTAGATACAAGGTGCTAAGATCTTATAGACATGTACATGGGTCGCATGCTGAAAACGATTTGAGGAGAGTGCTACACAGAAGAGCGCACAAGCACGCACACATAGATAGACACACACTCCTACATAAGAGTGTGCACATGCACACACACACGCATAAATCACGGCAATACGAGAATATAGCTTCAAGGACAGATATGTCAAAGAAAACAAGTACTCCCTCCATTAAACAAGAGATACGTTTAAGTTCATATAAAATAAGTTTGAGAACCCCTATAATTCAAGATTGAAGTAAAATATTTTACTTTCAATAACTTTGAAGGAAATATAGTGTAAGAATACCCTTAAAAACAAATTTTTCTACGTATATATTTTTATAAATCATATCATAAATCAAATTATAACATTCCCAAATAGTAATACATTAAAAAAATATATATCTCTAATTTTGGGACGGAGCGTGTATTGAAGGGGAGGTAGTCAAGATTTGCCATCAGAAGGGATTACAATATAGATTTCTCATTGTCTCCTTCATATTGTTAAAGGGAGACTCAAAGCCCTTGCGCAATGTCCCAAACATCATCTGGCCCTTTTTCTTTACTCTTTTCATTTGGTAAATGGAGCGTTAACTTAGCCTTATTCAATTATACGATGCAGTAGAATAATCAGTTGTAAAGTCGTGCTGAATTAGTAAAAATTGAATTTATACATAAACAGGAAGAGAAAAACCTTGCCAGATCGCAATTGCAATCGCAGGCCACAAACGGGGAAGAAAGAAAGGGAAGATCCAAGTGAGGAAGTGGAGGAGGAGGATCTTCTCACCGCCGTCCGGAGGAGTCGAGGATGATGAAGCAAAGTGGACACCACGAGATTGCAGGCGGTCGAGACAACAAAGAAGAAAGATGCGCAGTCCCAAAACCCTAGACCATCTTCTATTTAATAAAGTTTTGTACGGTTACTTTTTTTTCTTGTTTTTTTTGGTTAATCAAACGTGTAAGCCAATGTTTCCTAAAATTTAGTCCCACATTTACGTTGTACTACTAAGTTTTGAATGGAAAAAAAAACATAAAACTTAAATACAACAAAAAAGAAAAGAACAAAAACTTAAAATTTTTGTTGAATATTATTACTAAGTTTACGACAGAAATTGATGGAAAACTTATTAGTTTGAGGATAAAATTCAACTTTTTATTATTCTATCCATTTGTGTAATAATAATATTTCTTGACAGTAAAACTAAAATTAGCACTATTTTCTTTTCTTTTTCATCCAAAACATGCCAACTTAGACAAGAAAACTTAGACTACAAAATGAAATCACTTTTCTAATCAATTCTTTTCTTTTCTATTCTCATAAAATTCAATAACAATATAAAACATAACTTTTCAATTCATTTTTATTCTTTTCTATCACTAAAAACACTAACTAACATAGTGTTACTATTGCCGCTGGAATCTCTTTCTACCTACACTTTGCCGCTGAATTTTTATTTATTTACTTTTTTTTATCGTAGAATGCTATTTAAGAGTCATAATTTTTAGCCATTTAAAACGGTGGGAACATACAGTTTGTTAGGAAGCCTACATAAGTCTAATTCTTTAACCTTCCCTTATCTAAATTTTTTTGTTTAAATTATCAGTTTTTACATTGTGATTTAATTTATTTTTTGTACATACTTTTTTCTATAATAAATTTTTTGATATATTAAATTTGCATGTTATAATAAATAAAATTGAATTAAATTTTACACATTTTTAATCCTCATTCATTTTCTGTCATGATTTATAATAAAGAAGGTGTGATTATAGATGTCGCATATACACATTTATTTGGTGAAACGACAATTGAACTCCCGTTTCGTGAGTTTTCTTAATATTCTTCTTCTACCTTGCTTTGAAATTCTTCTTCTTTACTACTTTTAAAAGTTCACACCATATAATCAAAATAAATAATTGTTAACATAATAATATCACAACATTATTGGCATGATGATGAATTAAGAATAACCAGAAAATAAAATAAATTGCTGTTGTTGATGAATATAGCGCTGCTGGAGAATGGTGAAAATTGATAGATGATGGTTCTATTGAAATACAACGAAAAACATAAGATAAAAGTGTAGAATTATAAGAAATTATCTACTTTTCATATAATCTTCGATTTTGATTCGACTAAATTTACTGGAAAAAAGAGAAAAAGTATATAAAATTGTCCCGTTACTCTTACGCGATCAAAACACTAAAATTTTATTCTCAAATTATTATTTTTTTCCTATTGGTTACTCATATCCAAATTGGTCTACAATTTTAGTAATAACTAGTTTGTTATTCGTGTCAAGCAGGAATTTTATTTTTTATAGTTGTATCTATTACTTTACTATATATTAATTCTCATTAATTCACAAAGAGAAAACACATTCAATAGAATTATTTAGCATTTCTCTTTCAATTCGAGTCTTTAGTATTCATTTTTCAATCCTAATTACAACAAGAACTCCACCCCTTATCTCTAAATCTCCTTAGTTACATTGAAATAATTATTCCCATAAATAATAATCAAAGACTACTTTCAAATTTTACAAAATAAATAGTACAAATAATAATAATAATAATAATAATCTAATCAATTTGGAAAAAAAAAGACAATCATGCAACCGAGTATCAATAATTCATAATGAAACAATTACAATTTTAATCGCTAACTAAACCTGTTTAATTAAAATAATCATAACTAAATTAATAATAAAACATAATCACATAATCTATTATAATTAATCGATTATGATTAAATTAAATTATAACAAAATTAGTCCTTTGTCAAATTTATAATAATAAAATAAATTTTATAATACAAAATTATCTCAAAAGTTTTAAAAAAATAAAGTTTTGTCAGTTTAATGTAGAATACATAATATAGATAAATAATAGTTAATCAAGATGAATAATAATGTTAAAATTATTGAATTACTTGAAATGTAGAATAATAAATTTATCCAATAATTATTATTAAAAAAAGAAGAAGAAACATGCAGGATAAGTGCATGAGTCGTGTATAATATCATTCTATATGATATTCCATACAAATTCAACAAATTAAATCATGTACAAAACATGAATTAAGTTATAAAATTTTATTTTACTTTCTCTTATACAATAATACAAAATATAATTGTGTGAAACATAACTTGTATATGTAAGATATAACATTTGATAAATTATTTTTATTTTATTAATTATTTAACTTTACTTATAACAATGATAATAATAAAATGAAGAAAAGATAAATATTTTATTTTACTTAATCGTAAAAAAATATTTAAGTAAAATATTATATCAATTTATACTATTTTTACATTTAGTTGTAAAACAATAAAATAATATGCATAAGAATAATTTATAAAATATGAAAATATTAACAATAAAAGAAAATTTATATTAAAAAATTAAAAATAAAAATAATATCAAAATACTAAAAAACAATTTTGAAACAAAATCAATGTTTTGTAAAGGCTTATGTGCTAGTATTTTTATAAACTACTTATAAAAGTTAAACTAATTTATATATTTTTAATTTTTATAAATAGTAATAATGTTTGACTTGTCGATTTAGTTAGTTTATTTTTTTTAATTTTTATAAATATTTTTTAAATTATTTAAATATATGTTTAATAAGTTTTTTATATGATTTCTCATAATTATGTATTTTAATAAAATTTTATTACAATAAAAATTAAGAATTTAAAACTCTACTTAAATTGATTTATTACATAAGAATTATAGTTAATTACAAATTAAATTTTAATTGGATATGTTTTTAATTGAATAAGTGATAAGTGATTTTAGTTTGATTTTTTTCAACTCATTCAAAATCGATTTTATTGAATGTTGAATCGAGTTGTAATGCTAATTGAGTTAATTTAAGCATTTATTTAAGAAATTTTGGCTAAAAACTTTATTTAACTTTTTTATATACAAACAAAGATTAAAAGAAACATTTATCCGACATCTTAATTAAAAATTGCATGAACAAAAGAATTACTTTAAATTTCTTATTTTATATAAAAAAAAATACTTCCGGAATTGCGATTCCAACGACTTTATTTTTAACACGAAAACGCTCTGCAGAGAAAAAGCGGTTCATCACAGGCTCAACCGCACAAAACGAGACCGGAGAAGAGCTTCTCCGATCTTAGTCACCGGTGAAGTAAAAAAAAAAATAATATTTTGTATAGAAAACGACGCCATGGAAGGCGGCGGTGGGGGAGGCAATGACGTGGAAGCCGGGTTCGCGAAACTCCAAGGCGAAGACTTTGAATACTATATGCAAACATACTCCATCGTACTCGGCCGGAACAGCAAGAAATCCACCGTGGACGTCGACCTTTCATCCCTCGGCGGCGGCATGAACATCTCACGCCACCACGCCCGCATCTTCTACGACTTTCAACGCCGTCGTTTTGCCCTAGAAGTCCTCGGCAAGAACGGGTGCTTCGTCGAGGGCGTTCACCATCTCCCCGGCACCCCTCCCGTCAAGCTCGATTCCCAAGATCTCCTTCAAATTGGAGACAAGGAGTTCTACTTTTTGTTACCCGTTAGGAGTATTCTTGGTGGCCTACGTCATCAGGTGAGTAGTGGTGGTTACCACCATAACTTGGTTCTTCCGCCACCGCCGGGGAAGAAGGGAGGATCCCGAGGGAGGGTTTTCGAAGATTATGAGGATGGAAACGATGATTTGGGGGTGAAGAGATATGGTGGATCGGGTTCGAGTGGAAAGGGCGGGTTATCAGCACAATTGGGTAAGTAATTTCATTGATTCTCTTTCATCATTACTGATTTTTCTTATGGTTGAAGATTGCATTTTTTGTATGGTCGAAGGTTGCATTTTGTTGATTTTTATCTTGAATTGTTATGTTATGTTTTGGGTTTCGTTACTTGTTATAGTTGTGTGCTAACTATAGTTTTGGCAAATATGTAAGTTTGATGATTAAAAATGACAAGGTTCGTATAATACACACCGCAAATAATTGTTTGCTAAGAAATTAGCTATATAGCTTGGACAGAATTTGTCTTTATAATGGTAATATCTTGATATTCATTAATTTGACCTAGTTGGGAGTTTTGTCGTCTACAGATGGAATTCATATTTTGTATAAGATGGGACTTGGTGGAACTCAAACTATTCTAGCAAGTCTATTTTTACTTTGTTATCTTCTGCTCGGATTGAGTGTGGTGCATGTTGTGCAACCAAACAAATAGACTGGCTATTGAAGTTAACTTGATTTGACTGAGCAAACCAATTATGTCGTTCTACTTTAGGTCATTGGCAAATGGTACTTACGAAGAAATGATATGAAGATTTTGTCATTTTGTTATCTGCTAGATCCTAGTGATATAAAGAATTGGTAAAGTGCTTTACAACTTGGATGTGCAAGTCCTAAGGAGCTTTTAGGAATTTGAATCTTCTAACAAATGTTAGTAACTTTTACCCCATTCAGTTAGGTGTTTCTACAAATTGTCAGATCTGTGTGACGTGCGCGTAAAACTCTTATGGTATGTTTGGTTTGATGGAATGAAATGACATGAGAATTAAATGAATTTTACAATATTTAATTGTTTATTTGTAAGACTATTTCTGCTTCAGATTTCCCCACAATTTTTTATGTACTTTTTAATCCAGCCTATTTAGGAACCTAGGTAATAGTATCTCGAGGATGAGCGAAATAAGGCGTCTATTGAATAATAGAACGCCAAGACTCGTGGAATAGCTGGAGTAAGACATCCCCAACTGAGTGGGGGTGGGGAGGCATCAAGCACATCCGGCAAGGATTAAGCTTGTTGTTTCATAGGTCTTTCGTCACAACCAAAATTTCATATACAATTATCATTTCTTCAGTTTTATACTCCCTTCATATTTTTCTCACCTTATCTTCCACATCTATATTTCTTCTTATCCATCCATTCCCTTCCATCAATCCAAAGACAACCTTAAGAGTTCTGGTGATGTAGGATAGTTCACAGCACCCTAAATTATATAGTGTTTCTGGACAGATTTGATGATGTTTCAAATCTGAACAGAACTGATCATTAAAAAAAAGAACTTGGGGAAATGATGATAAAAAGAAGAAGAGAATGAATAGAAGGGTAAGCTAGGCCTCACACATCTAAAATGATATGAGAAACTTGATTTTATTCACTCTGCCCTTCAAATGATCAGATACATATATTTATAGGACACCAAAGAAGCTTCCAGCAAACATAATTAATGATTTATGACTGACCATTTGGCTGCCAACTTAGGAAGACTACATGACACAAAAAAATCTGGAACTAATTAATTTTCAAAGTCTTTCCAACTTCCTTAAATAATTATCAGCTGCAGAAATTGACTTAGCCCTCCTTTTATAAACTTTCTGGAACCATCCAGCAGTTTGGATTGCATCATCTGGTCTTGAATTGTTGCCTCATTGAGGATTGCTGCTACTTGAAAATTAGAATTCAAAAGAGGGTTTGGAGAAAAAGAACTTATAGGAAAAAGCGGATAGCATAATTGAATGATCTGAGCTATTTTATTATCAAGTCACGCAGCTTTGTATCATTCTCTCTTCTCTTGATACTAGAATTTCTCTGCCACTTTCCTTATTCACCCCACGGGGTTGGTCACTGACAGATGTTCCAAAAGAAAAGGTCATGCGATCAAAAACCTTGCCAACTCCAGTTCTGCAAGGGTAACCAACCAGAAGCTTATGCTTGCCCTTCGAACCTTGAGTCCCGGTTCCGCCCTGTCTAGAACCCTCTAATTACTTTGACTGTCCCCTCATATCTGAGAAATCTTAGTGAAGTAATTGCAATTTTATTTAAAATCTGATAAAAATTTATCAATAATATAAGAGGCGGATGCAGTTATTTCGCCATTGGGCTCAGGGCCGAATACAGATTGCCACTCCATCCATTTCATAAAAGTAGTCGTGTCTTTTGATTTTGTTCCATGTTGATTTGTGGAAATTTAAAGTTTAAGTATGATGAATTTTTAAAATTTTCAACATTACAAATTTTATACTTAGTACTACAATTGTTATTTGTTAGTACTTTCAGTATTGACTCTTGCGTCAATTATAATAATTTGATAAATTTACATTTATTTGATTTTCACACCAAAAAAAAGTACTCTTTTGTGGAATGGAGAGAGTTTATTTTCATATAGTGTTATAGTATTATAAATAGTTATTTTCATATGGGTTTCTATGTCAATGTTATTTATTGCCAAAAGATAGAAGGAAAGATTAAGTTATGCAATGTGAGTGGAATTAGAATATTAATATGGGAAAATAAAGTAGAGCTAAAAACTTTATCTACGGGAATTTGGATGAGAGATTGAATGTGCGAGTGTAGAATCTCACTTTTCTGAAATACAGGATTTGTACTACATAAATTTTTATCTTAATCTATTTCTCTAGTCGCTGAAATCCATGTGAAAAAAATATAATTAAGTAGAAATTAACTAAAAGTTGTATTATATTTAAATAAAAATCACCAAGCCCTCATGGGGCTCCAGCTATGCCTGCCCCACCAGGGATCACCAAACCCCACTAGGCTCCAGCTGTGTTCACCCCCAGTAATAACTGGTAGAAGGTAAGCCCCTTTGCTCAACCAAACAGTACGGAGAAAATAACAAGGATCCCTCTGTTGAAGCGAAAGATCATCTCGAAATCTTGGTGGTGGTTTCAGATCTCTTTATTACACAGTGATCTTACTTTTTCTCTTCTACTATCTAGGGATTTCACAGTAAAACCACGTTGTTGATGAGAATGGGAAGTGGAAGCAGCGGCAAGAATGACATGGAAGTAGGATTTGCAAAACTCCAAGGCAGAGACTTCATTTACTACGTGCAAAAGTACTCCATTGTCATCGGCCGTAACAGCAAAAAATCTACTGTCGATGTTGATCTCTTCTTCCCTGGTGGTGCTATGAACATCTCCCACCACCACGCCCGAATCTTCTACGATTTCCAATGGCATCATTTTGCTCTAGAAGTCCTTGGGAAGAACGGGTGCTTAGTTAAGGGCATTCCTCACGAACTCGGCGACCCTCCTGTCAAGCTTGACTCAAAAGATCTCATTCAAATCGGTAGCAAGGACTTCTACTTTTTGCTCCCCAAACGGAGTATCCTTGGTGGGTCAATTGGGTCACGTCATCCCCATGATTTGCTTCTACCACCAGTACCAGAGGAGAAGGGAGAAAGCCAGGGTAGTGGTTTTGAAGATAAGTATGAGGATGATGAAGATGGAAATGATAATCTGGATGCGAAAAAATATGTTGGGTCGATTTCTATTGGACATAACGGGTTATCAGGACAAATGGGTGAGTTATTTCATCGATTCTATTTGATCATTGTTGATTTTGGAATTAAAGGTTTGAGTTGTTAGATTTTGTTTCTTTTTGTAGTTGTGCACATTATTTATGTCAAGTTATGGAGGTTTTTAATTCAATTGCCCATTGATCAGAAAGCTGTTAGCAATTGTTATTAATTACATTTTTCGGAGTGCCAAAGATATGGGAGGAATTAATTGTTGCTATTTGTGGAACCAAATAGTCTATATCAGGATAGGAACTGGGTAATGATGTTGATCAACTCGTAGAGTCTTTCACTTGTGGAAGGAAATCAAGTTTTAAATGAGTTGTGAGTTGGAGCTCAGCATTCTCAGAAATCTATGAATCTATGATAACCTTCTCAGCTTCACATTGGTTTGTGCACTGTGCATATTGTACAATCAAATGAATCAAATAGATATTGAAGGTTTTAAGATTTGATTGAGAGCATTCCAAGTTTGATGTCCTGCTCAAGGTCATTCACCATTTCATTTCCCAGAAATTGAGATGGTGAACTTTTCTGCTTCCTAAATTTTAAAAGTTTCATGAATTTTGGTGGGTTATATTATTACTTGGAGGTGAAAGTACCAAGGATATTACTGAATTTACAGGTAAAACAATTTCTACAGGGAGGTCAATCTGGACATACAACATAGATTATGTCAATAGCATTACTAGAAATTGATCAAAAGACATCTTCTTTTTAGAATAATGATGTTTAGTCTTCTTAGAACCCAAGTACTTTATGTATCTATTGTCGTGCCTGTTTGGCATAGCAATATTGTTGCCAAAATGTATCCATTGAGTTCTTCTCATATTAGTTCTTCAGTTATTTGTAATTATGTTTTTCTGATCCATTTCTTTCATTTTTATTTACTCTGCTGTCTTTATTTTAAAAAAGAAGAAGGAATTCTATCAGGTGGGCTGATAATGCTAGAGCAAAGATTTTGCTGCGAGGACAAGCATACTTTTAGTGACATTTCTTTGTCATTTATTAATATTAATATGTTAAGCAACAGGTTTGCAGCAACATCTCTGTTTCGGCAGCCTACTTGATTTTCTCCTTGAAGTACAATTTTGGGCTTTTTACGGGGCATAAATATATATCTCATTTCCTCATGTGGCCTCATTATTCCGTGTTCAGTTTACTTTTCCTAAAATTTAAAATGTTGGAACCTCCTGCGCGGCATATGCTGTTATGTATGACATTTTGATTTGTTATACTCTAATTTAGTTGCTGTAACTGATTTAGTGTTGCATATTCTTCTTACAGATAAAAAGGGAGAAGGAAGGTCAAGAATGGACAGGGATGCTGACAACCACCAACTCATGCAGTTGGAAGAGAAGGATGTGGTATCATCTGTAGCTACCGTGCTTTCTGACCTTTGTGGTCCTGGGGAATGGATGCCAATGGAGAAACTGCATTCAGAGGCAAGTAGTTTTCTGCATTATAGTCGAGTATCTGCTGATTCAATTGTCCCGCTTCTTATATGGCTTACACTAGCTAAATAGCATGCACGTATCAAGAATTGCTTTATATCTAACATCAATTTTGCACTTAGAACCCAGTAGAATAAACTTATTTGGATGTTGTAAACAAATTAATATAACCAAAAATTGTTCAATAGTTACTATCTAATTCAATTAAAAAGTTAGGATTATCAGACCCAAAAAGGAGTATCAACTTGTACTCCATGGTTAAAGCTATTTGTGCTTAAATGAATGGCAGACAGGCAAACTGGTTATTTTTCATTGAATCTAGATTGAATCTGTATGATCAAAGTAAACAATTCCACTGAAGGTATATATTTGTGTTTCCCATTTTTTAGCTTGACCATTTTGGTTTCTTGTAGCATAATTTCTGCTTGAAACCATCCAACGACTCTTTATCTACTGCAACATTTTGGTCAGTGCAACAGGTTCTTGTTGCTAATAAGTAATAATCTCCCAACATTACATTTTGTTGTTGCAGTTGTTGGAACATTATGGCAGAGTCTGGCATCACACCCGTGTTCGTAGATATCTCACATCAGAGGATTACCCAGATGCTGAAGCGAAGGGGAAACCATGGTTCGGACTGCTTATGTTGTTAAGGAAATACCCCGAACACTTTGTCATCAACACTAGGTCCAAGGGCCGGGTGACGCTTGAATTCGTCTCCCTAGTGTCACTGCTTTCTTGAGATCTGAAGCATGTTTGCAACAGGGTAGAATTTGTTGTTGAAGAAGGGGGAAGATTCCTCCTTGCTGCTCCATAAACTATGTACTGGTTCTGAACAATGTTTCTTTCCCTTTATCTTGTCTTGAAATTAACCTTTTTTTTAACTGTAATAGGATGCAAGTTTAAAACTTTTGTTTGATAAAGAATTTTGAATTTCCAACAATTGAAATTAAAATATGATCTAACTATACGTTAAAATGTTATTTGTTCCATATTAACAGTTTAACATGTTAACTAATTGTTAGCAATTGCATCCCTCTCAATCTTCTTGGCTGCGTCTATGATAAATCCAGATGGATAGTGATGCTGCACACCCTGAATTCATTGGCGGTATACTCAAATTGGCAAAGAGATTAAATTACCCTAGATTTTTTTTCGTATTTAATCTGTCATTC
This sequence comes from Centella asiatica, assembly GCA_014636745.2. NCBI lineage: Eukaryota > Viridiplantae > Streptophyta > Magnoliopsida > Apiales > Apiaceae > Centella > Centella asiatica. The sequence continues at coordinate 35,370,558 of CM025788.1, forward strand.
TTTTTATGTGAGGAGAATTGAGTCTCTTTGTTACATTTAAGTTTGCAATATTAAATTTAAGGGGTGTAAAAATATATAATTTTTAGAATTGCAGACATGAAGTGATTATTACTTCGGTGAAAGATGGGATACATAACAAAATATGTAAACAAGTTCTTCGATATCTTCTTGGGTAGAAATTGCCAGTTTGCTATGTTTTTCGTTATGATTGTACAATGAAAAAAGTGTCAGAAATTTCTTTATGGTAGTCTTATTTTGATTGGACTTGTAAAATGTGCCCTGAAAAGTTTGACCATTTCTGTGGGATAATTGTGGATTTGTGTGTAATGGGCATATTTTCTTCTGTTACAAGCATACATAATACCTGCTCCAGAGATTTAATTTTTGTGTACCATTACATCTGTTAATTTCAAAAAAATAGTTATATTTGGAGGGGGAAATATTTTTAAAAAGAATTATATTTAATTTTTTTTTGTTATTTTGTTATAAATTAAAAAAATTTTAATTACAAACTTATAAATCTCGTCATAACATAAAAATTCATTAAAAAATTAATAAAAAAACTTATTATTTATACATTTAATTCTTGATCAAAAATACAAAATAAATAATAATTAAAAATCTAAATATTATTCTTTTTGTAAACAAAGTAGTATGTTTTATCTCCATACAACATATAATTAAAAGTTGACAAGTGTCTTATTGTTAATTTAAAAAAAAAAAGAATATAAATCCTTATTTAAAAAGAAAAAACTTTTAGTGAGTTAGAATAACCCATATTACACTAATTATATCTGACTAATTCATCCCCTCCGAATCTCACATATACACATACATATGTATATATATACATATGTATATATATATATATGTATATATATATATATATATATATATATATATATATATATATAAAATAAAATTTTAAAGTTCCAAAACTTAATTTTAAAACCACAATTTCGGTTACAACTGGCGAATCAACACATGAATCGACTATTAACTTTAATACGAGCTTTGGTCATCACAATGTGTATGTGATGTACTAATTAGGTCCACGCGCGCGTGATGCGTGGACTTCTTCAGTATTCTTTAATTATAAATTTTATTATACAATTTTAATTATTAATTTTAGTTTTAATAATTGTCTTGTAATTTCATAAAATATCTTCTATGTATATATTGGTATTTTGGTATGAATTTATTTATGTTATACAATAAGATAATGTCATTAAATTTTACAATGACTAAAATCAAATAATTTTGCATAATTTTTTAGAATTTAAAATTTTCTCTTCAAATAATAAAATTTACATTTAAAAAGTAAAAATATATAAGTATGCATATATATGTAAGATATGACATTTAAAGACGTGTATAGCTTTTAAAAATGTGAAATGAGTATTTCTTATTTTGATATAAGAATGAGATAAATTAGAATTACATAGTACTTTTTTGTTTATAAATAAAAGTTGAGAAATTAAAAAGTTAAAACAAACTCATTAAAGTTTAGAATATAATTTTTTTTTTTGATAAGTATCTAATTAATGCTGTCATATAATATTATATATCTTTTCAATATAAAGTCATACATATAACTATATTTCTTAACAATAATTTAACAACACCAACATGAACAATAAAAAAAGTGTTATAAGAAAGAAATCATCATTAATATATTACTATATCTATTTTTAAAATAACTAACAATATAATAATGATAATGACAACAACAACAATAATAAAATGGCAAGTTGGTAATTATAAATAAAACTTCATACCTAGTTACAAATTGAATGTAAAATGAAATTATCTTTATCGTGAAAGACACGTTTTAATAATTTCCCCGTATATCTTTAGAATCTTATAAAGTTATAAACCAAAGCTTGTGCAAAGTAAATTGATTTTAATTCATACCAACGTCAGTCTCATATACATTAATTCTTTCAACAGAAAATAATCTTAGATGTTTTTTTCTTTTTATAAATGTTATTAGCCATAGTTTAAATTTTAGAAATTCACTATTCTATATGAACAAATTCTCTGTTTTGGCTAACACAGTATTTTGCACCGGTATTTATCGTAGTGGCTAACAGAAGGCTTTCTACAGAGTAAAATTTGAAGGAAAAAAAATAGTGGTCGTGGAGCCAAAAAATGGAACATATATGATAGGCCTCAATCTTCAGAGCCCGAGAATCCTCCGCCATCGCCATCCCAGTCGCTATTCTGTGCAGTCTCAGACTTCCTCCGCGAACTTACTCCATTTCTTCTCTGTTCTGCAAATCACAAATAAGAAATGTGTAAAACAGAAGTGAAATATGGCAACTTGATAGTGCATTGCAAGGGGAACATCATTTTTTTACTTTTGTTACTAATTGCAGAACGTGTAACGGCTAAGAATTCGTCCCACTTGAGTTTCCTAAGTTCTTCCTTATCCTCCTCTGAGAGCTCAAAGTTTGGTTCGCGCCCACACATAAAAGCAGCTCTGCATACATGACATGGAATGATCTTGAGTTTGCGAATGCATTGTATATCATGCATCCGAATTATAGCACTAGTGTGGTAAACAACTGCTGAAGCTGAAAAACTGAATGCAACATGTAAAAGATTGAGATTTTTATTTTCCATCTGCAACTTTTGCTCGTCTACAAAACATCCTCGTATAATTTTTCCTGAAAATATGCATATGGAATAAGGGAAATATGGAACTATATTTTCCTTCCTTGTTTCTGTTTGGTTCTTCCAATTTTCTTGGAATTCTTACAGGATCCTACATATCCTCTATCAGAATAAGTACAGGGAACAAGGAGGTTAGTTTATTTGAACCATATTGAACTGTTAGAAACTGCTGAACTCTGGAAAAATATTCTCAATCATTTCCAAATTATTTGGTTTCATGTTTTCCTAACAGCAAGAACTACATTAGTAGGTTCTTTTTTCCCCTTAGATTCGAGGTAATGACAATAATTTGACAGGAGACCGTTGTACAATTATCACCCATGGAATTTTCATGTAATCCAAGTATATAACTTTACATATGCATAAGGTTGTGGGGTGAAACAGCTTGGACATAATGCGTGATCTATAGCAAAGTGAGATTGGTAGTACCTATCATATAATCGAGCAGCCTCTTCCTGAGAGCTTACAGTGCCCAAGTGGATTTGTTTCTTGTCAACTTTAATTGCAGCTTGCCATTTCATATTCTTGAAATAGACACCGCGCATGACACAAGGTTCTTGGTTTGCAAAATTCTTCCTCCTATATCGCTTTCTGCGCTTGATTTCAGGAGCTGCTGAAAAGTAGATGTTAAGAAGAATGCAGTAGAATTCTTGGCATAGATGTGATGAGCACTAAACAGACAACTATCACATAATTAAATGTGGAAAAGTGTCATCAACCATTTGAGAATTTGTCAAAACAAATTAAACTGCTTATACCCTCCATTAGCAAAATGAGAATTACGTGAATATGGAGCAAAGTCAAATATGACATGAAACAATGCACCGTCTTCCTGTGTAAACAATATAATTTCTCTGCTAAATTGCTCTAAGAGCAATTTGTATTGAAGAACTAAATCTTGTTTACTCCTTAACACCTTAACAAGTAATTCTTCAAAAGTCAACAAAATCTAATCATAAACAAGTAAAGATTCAGGTATTATTCCTATACCTCCCCGCGCTCCAGGCAACGAGAGAACTCAATAAAATGTATACTACGTATAAAATATCAGAACACTGAAGTGTGATCTGGAACCTTTTATGAGATTAATGAGATCTTCAACCATCAAGAAAATCCTCATTTCTATTCAAGCTTAGGTATTCTAACATCATGGCATAAGCTTCACTAGTTCCAAACATCTCAGCCTCGAATTTAATTACCCTTTCGTTACCAGTAGCTTTACTCTTTATGTGAGGAATTCAGTCGTTTGAATTCCAGCTTTTAAGGGAAGGATCTATTCTTTTCCCTCCTCTTTTGCTGTTACTGGACATTGGTACATCAGATGATTATCAATGAAAAATCAAACATGTAGATGTAATTAATGCACTTCTAGGGGTTCCAAACAAATATGACGTATATCCTAACTAATAGTTATACTAGCTCAAACATGTTTTATCCCAAAAAAAAAAAAGAACTAACTCTAACATCTACACCAGGAAACACAGACCTGCGAACTGTTCATGATGCTCTTCTTTTGATGAGCTAGAAGTGGACGCATTTGATGATCCTGTATTTACTTTGGGTATAGCTTTCTGAAAAACATGATAAGTGAGGGCGAAAATAGTCTATCAAAAAAAAAAAAAAAACAGAATCAATTAGTCAGACTAAGTACGCAAACTGATGCATAGAGTTTATGGCATGATTGTTTAGACAATACACATATCGATCAGCATGTCAAGTATTCCACTCCAGTGGAAGCATGAGTGATGGCTTACAAATGTTCTAATAACCACAAGCAGCTTAACATTAATGGACACTGAATCTAATTTCTGGAGCAGAACAAGTAGTTAAGAAAGGCATGACCAGTTCTGTTTTAAAACTGGAAAGTTATAAATTTAGCTTAAAGTTGGCTACACAAGACCTAACACATAGTAAGGGAGATTGCAGTTCAACTTTTTGTTTTTTCCTCTAAGCAGACTAAATTCAACTTCAGCTGCAATATTCAACAATTCAACTAAACATTACAATGACAGATATTCATGCTGATACAGCCTCAAAGGTAACTTGGAGTCATCTAATCTCAAAATCCAGTGAGAGGACACTGGCAATGTTTTGTTTAGCGTTGTTATAACAGTATTACAACCTTTACTCCACAACAAGAGTCTCATTTCTTTTCTTGTAATCTCTCATAGCAGAAAACTGATTAAACACAAAAAGCAAACCATTAACCGATCTACATAACACTAAATAGGGATTTACAAGGCAATGGTAATGGAAGTCCTCGTACACAAGACTGGTTCGGAAGTCACTATGAAGGGCCCAGAATGGACCAGGAAGGAGTAGCACAGCTAGGGAGCTGATTTCCTATATATCACTGCCATCTCACTTGATTATATGCCAAATATAAAACAGTTCGTCAATTAAAAAAGTACGGAAATTGAGTCTAAATGTTACAGTGCAGAAGAATGTAGCATTAAGATTTTTAGAGGAAGGTTACAATTAAGTTTTAATGAGAACTTCAAACAGAATAATAAATGAATCCATGTTTACCTCCTTTAATTGGCCAAAATCAGTGTCCGTCATAGGATGTATGCTATATGGTCTCGAATTTTGAGTATGATCTTCTGGAGTATGTCCACTGTCAAATAGCCCAGAGAATGGAGCCGTGAAAGAACTTTTCCCTACAAAGACACAGAACTATTATCACAAAAGCACAAACAGAAGTTCATCAAAAAATAAATACATAAATTTCATCCGAGTAACGAGTTTGTTTACAATGAATCAAGCCAACTTCAGACAAACATTCTACCATTAACAAAAACTTGAGCATACCGGGGTAAAGTCCTAGTAGTTTGCGTCTTCTGATGCTCACCATGGCAGATCGAAATATTCCTACAAAAATTGCAAGGTAGTTCAGAAGCAAGACAAAGAAAACTTGCATATGATGGAGCCACATGTAAAATTTTCAGGTTTATTATGTTAGTAATACATATTTTGGTATCAGTATCACCTACAAATTTGTGAAGATAAATGCATTACACGCTACTGACACTCTATGCTCATACACAACAACATCAACCAGTACTTAAAGAAGAATAATTGAGGATACTTAAGCAAAATATAATAGCAAAAGAACTAATCTACATAAAAAAGTAGCTCAGATCCAGTTGGAAAATCAAATTATTATTGCATATATAATGGGTGCCAAAAGCTAAATTATGCCAGACTATTAAAGCAAAAACAAAAGGAAAAACTATATGCTACCAAATAATTATTTTTTTTATTTTTTAGTTTTGGTGTGGGTTGGGGGATTAGAAATTCAGTGCTGCAATTGTTCATTTCTAATACTACCATCAAGAACCAGAGCAAGATATCAAAATTGACCAAGTAAAACGAAAGTTGTTAACACTAGCCAAGTATTTCAAAATTTTCCTTAAGAACAAATTTGCAGGTTGGATTTCTTTATGTACGGAGCTTACCATAAAGGAGTTAAAATCAAAGTAACTATAGAAAGTAAATATGTTCAAGAATTGAATGTAATAAAAATAACTCATCATTCATCTCTAATAAGAAAATTCTAATTATAAAAACAATACCAAGGTGACAGAAATCTGCTTAGACTCAAAAACTAGAAGATGCTCTAATCTATATAATCAGAACAAGATAAACCCACCATCACCCATAGTTCAAATAAGCTAAATTAAAGACACCCAATTCTGGGAATTGCCAATCTCTATGTTAGAAAAATAAGTCAACCCACCAAGCTACCACCTTTTGTGAGAACAAACCGAACAAGAAAACAAAGTTCAATACACACTTCTCCAAATAAGAGAGATGAAATCAAGAACCACCCCACAAAAATTAATCCCTTAAACCCATCCTTAAAAAAAATATAACATAAATTAATAAAGGGAAATTAAGAACATGCCCTCGTAAGATAGTGAAGAAAAGAACAAAATTAAAACAAAAAAATATAATATAAATCAAGCAGACGTCATAACTATAATGCCCTTTTGGCTCAAACCTCAGAGGCAGAGAACAGTGGCTGATGAAGCTGAGAAAAAGAGGAAGAAGAGGAGATTTGAACTGGGGTTTGAGATTAATTAATTAATCAGCTAGATTGTGAATAGAGTACATAAGGAAATTAAAGTATTGAGTGGTGAGATAAAGAGAAAAAGACAAAGAGATTGTGGTTGATCATGCATATAATAAAACAACACCTTTTGTTTTGTAGTATTATTATCAATGTATGTATGTCCTGTTTGGAGAAGAGGAAGGAGCGAAGGTGGTAGACTGGTGGTAATGGTTGTGGAGAAAGTGAAGATTGAGAGATGGTTGAATAAGGGGAACGTCTGATTCTTCTTCTCCTATGTACTTTAGCTAAGTATTCAAAGTACCATAAAACCCTTAAAAATTTTATTAATGGCCAAGGCTCTAGGTATTTTTGTTTTACCAAAATACCCTTAGTGTGCAACTCATAATTTAATTTGGAATAATATATTTGAGATTATTTCCATGATTTCTCGTATTAATGTGTTATTAAAGGTATACTTAATGAAAAATGAGTATAATAATACGTTAGACGTTTGTCTTAGTTTTTTTTAATACAAGAGGTTACTAATTAAAAAGTTTGAAACTCCAACTACTTTTTTGCAAGGAGGTGGATCCATGCTCAAGTTTATATTTTATATTATATTAATTAGTTTACAATTCGTACAAGATATGAGTTATTTTTATTTTATTAAAAATTATAATTTAATATTTTTACAATTTAAAATGTGTTGTCAATTTAATTATGGTTTAATTTTAAATTTGTATAAATTGACTTATTTTGATTGTATAATAAAAAATATTGTAATACTTTTGTCAAATGTTACTAACCTCAAAAATTCACCAAGTTAAAATTATTTTACAAATTCAAATTTAATATCATATATCTTCATTAATATTTAATAGGATGAAGATAATTGAGTTATAACTCACATTTTAAATCCTACTCACTAATTTTATATTTATAAATTTATAATTTATCTAAAAAATTCAACTATACAGATTGAAAGAGTATTAAAAGATAGAGTAATACACAAATTTTTAAATCATTTCGTAATGTATATCATAGTATTTATAATTATGTAAAATTTGTATATTTTCAATAACTAAAATATATTGTTTTTTATATGATTATAAATACCATGTAAAAGAGCTCAAAAAAATTCAAAAAACTTACATATAACTTATTTTTACATTCTCTTTTAATTTGTATGGTTAATTTTTCTCATATATTTTGTAAATTAAAACATAACCCAAGTGGACAAGATTATAAAAATCTCAATTCTCTTTTTCCCTATTTAATATATATTTTACATACTTCGTTATCAATATAATAATAACATAGTCATAAATAATTTCATCACATAGCCATAAATGAATTATATAATAGGTATACGAAAGATTCCAAAAGAGAAATATGAAATTAAAGAGTTACGCATCAATTTTTATTAAAAATAAATTAACATGAATTAAAATTAAAATGAAAAATAATTAATAAATCTATAAAATTAATTAACAAAATCTACATATAAAACAAAATTAGTAAAATAGAATAAGAAATAAGGTTAGAGTAAATAAAGAAAAATAGGTTATATTTTTAATAATTAACTCTCTTTGATACAAAAAAAATCATATTTGAAAATTAAGTTAATTTCATAAAAAGAATTACATTTGTACAATTTCTTAAATTTGTCGCTACAATTTTAAAAAAAAATCTTATCATCAATTGTATAACAATACAAAATTTCATAAAATTATATCATTTCTAAAAGTAGAGCTCCATAAAAAAAATATAACTAATTTATACTAAAAACAAAATGTGACTCTTTTGTTGAAAATGAAAAGAGTTATGAAAATAATAATTGACTAATGAAAAAAATGAAATAGAATATGTAGTAGTTAAAGGAAGTTAAATATTATTATATAAATTAAGTAATTCAAAATATGTGAATTATGTAAAACCAAAAATTAAATATTAAATGTTGTAATTATTTAAATTAGAGAATATAGTTTTAGCTTGTAATGCATATCTCTTGTAAGCCTATGTAAAGTATTTGGATTTTTCTTTTTTGTCATTTACTATAAGTACGAAAGCAAAAAAAGAATGCACAACAAATAAGAAAAATATAAATTTAGCAGATGAGATTATTTTTGCGAAATAAATTAGTTGACACTTGATAAAAAGTGGCGACTAAATATAAATTAATATCGATACAAAAAGAACTTATAATTTTAATAACATAATTTAAATGAACAAAAAAAGACTACGGAATATAGTCCTTAAAAATTGTAATGAATATGATGTCTACACTATATTTAGATTATTCAATAATGCTATTTTAATTATTGTTAAAATTTTCAACTAAATTGAAGTGAGGTAAACATAGTTTATAATTCAAACTCTAATTAAAATATATTCTCTTACACTTAGTCTTATTTATTAAAAATATTAAGTTAATTATAAATTTGTAGATGTATCCAGATATCCAAACACAATTCATTGAGGTCCTAACAAAGTGAACTGTAAAAAAATATTTAAAATAATTACCTTCATTAGAGAATATATATAATATATCATTATTTAAAAATACAAAGAAAAAAAACTAAAAATAGTTAATTGAATAACAATAATAAAGCATTTTAAAGTTACAGTACTTATAAAATAAAAATGAAATATATGGTTGTTTGTCTCACAAGATGGTTTGTAAAAGGGGAGTTTGAATACAAATCACAAATTTATTTATTTTTTTATCACAAGTGTTTCTAAACTTTTATAAATCAATAAAATATTACAAAAACTCATTGGTTGGAATGACCAGCTTTATAATAGTTGCAATCTAGAAAATGATTTCTAACTTCTCTTAAGCTTATGAAAACTTGCTACATATTCTGTAAATTTATTACAGCTGCTATATAATTTGAAATAATATGTATACTTGTGTTTTCATGTATCTCAGTGATCTTCTGGTTGTATATATGATGTATTATCTCAGTTGCACCATGTCTCTATTTATAGACATAGCTCCCTTGTCCTCCAAGCTTCTTCAGTGAGTTGCCTCCAAAAATATCTCTGATATCCTTTGGTAATTGCAGCTCTGTCACATAACTTCTTTTTGTATAACCTTCTTTGCACGCCAACCTGTTATGTAACATTTCCGGTGTATCAGTACAGCAATTCCCTTAATTTCTTCTTGGAGTTCCCATGATAAGTTATCTCTACAGTGAATAACTTATCTCTATGAGCTTCATGATTTTTGATTGGACTAGCTGAACATTTTAAACTGGTATTAGGGACGACGCCCGGTTGATGAGGAGGCGTTATAGGTCCAGCTTGCGGCTAATTTACTTCCTCTGTAGGCCAAGGCTCCTGCAAAACCTTTTCCTCAAAAGATCTCCACCGGGAAGCGGAAGAATCCGATGAGCCAGAAGGATTGGAGTCGACGTACAAAATGAAAGTAGTTAGAACGGTTAAACCCATATAGGTTCGGAAAAATGATGCATAAATGTCAAGAGCGAAATACATTACGAAATCAATAACAAATAAGACTTTCCAACCATATTTGGCCTTTGTAGCACCTCCTTTCCTACGCTAGAGGTTGTAGAGAGGAGCAATATAGAGAAAGATCAGATGAAGGACATTAGAAGTAGTATTGTTGAGATCTATTTAGCTCTAAATATTATTTTCCTCTTTCAAGTTTCTATAAGTTATCTCTGTAGTTTTTACACCAACAACTATATACACATGCTAGTGTATAAGTATGACTTATCTCCATATTTTACTTTATCAATGTTCACACTTATAGTGTATTACTTATCTCATTGAAACCTTTTTGGTAGCCAACCTCTCCTTATTGGACCACCATCTGTATTTTAATTTCACTGTGTTTAAACTTGAGTTAGTGGATTTGTGAACTTAGCCATGTGTCATCCCATATGTCATCTTTAGTCTCTGATAATTTTATCCCCTGATGGACAATCTTTGGTATTGAGAAATCCATCCCCGGATGATGAGAAACTGATCTCCTAACGCCGAGAACTCATCCCCTGACGCCGAGAAATCTATCCCCTGATGGACAATCTCTGGTGCCGAGAAATCCATCCCCGGATGACGAGAAACTGATCCCCTGATGCCAAGAAATCTATCCCCTAACGTCGAAAACTTATCCTTTGATGTCGAGAAATCTGGTGATAGGTAAATGACTTTGGTGACTTTTAACTTCAAGTTTGGTGCTTTGTGAAACTTTGGTGCTAGTTTTGGTGAAAATATTTCATCCCCTGATGGCTTGAATTTACTAAACAAATCATCCCCTGATGGTTTATCTATCGATGGATGTTATCCCCTGACGGGCTGTACATCAGTGGTTGTTATCCTTTGACAAACTCTTTTGTACTATCAGTGGATATTATCCCCTAATAGGTTCATCTGTGGATAATATCCCATAATACAATCCTTTTATTAATGGAACTTTTATGAAATATTCTCTAACCAGCTGCATCTCCTGACCATTCTTCAATGTAATAAAAAGTCTTGCCTTAATCCCTGAAGTGACTAAAATTTTAGTCTCTGATAGGCTAAAATTTTAGTCTCCAACAGGCTAAATTTTAATCTCCGACTCTTAGTCTCTGATAGGCAAAAATTTAGTCTCCGATAGACTAATTTTACTTGACCAACTTTGACTTTTGTTGAACTTTCCAAATGCATTCCTTGTAGTCTCTGATCCTCACCTGCAATATCTGATAGTAGTTTCTCATAGTGCACTACTGCAGGTATTTGTACAATTACAAATCAAACAATTTTAAGTGTTTATATATCATCATAAAATGTTATAATTCCTTACAGTGGTAAATCTTTACAATTATTTAAAAAATATAATAAATATATATAATAGAATCCATCAGGCAATCGTTAAGTTTATCCAACCTAATTAAGAAAATCACAATTTATCTAATTATAATTGAAGTTATTAATCAAAACAATTGTAATAAAATAATAATGATAAAATATAATAAATGCATAATAATAGCTTAAATAATAAATAAAAAAAAACAATACTTGGAGTTAAACACATAACTTTAGTTAATTATTTCACAATAATTATGTTAGAACTAAATAAGGGCAAATGTTTGTAGAAAGGGGTTGAATACAAACACTAAATTTTTTCACTCTTTAAAACTGGATAAACAAAAACTGGAATAGCTACAAAGTTATCCCCTTATGAGGATAAACACAGAAAACTGTACTGAAATTAAGATGAACACACAAACATTCAAGTTAAAATAGTTGTATTATAACTTGATGTTTTTCTAGGAATCTGTATAATCAACAAATGATTAAACAACTACTAATATGTAAGTAAATACAGTTTCTCTTCGCTTACACTTCTAGCTACAATTTCTCTATAATTTTATCTTTCAAGAAAAATTACAAAGTTTCTATCTAGTGTGTGAATAATATGGATATGTCTATGTTGATCGTTCTTTATAGTGTGTTACAACCTTTACATATATAAAAGAACATAAGTAAAACCCATGTGTTTGTCATGCTTCTTTTTCAACGTAGTCGTAGTATGTCCTGTTGATGTGACAAGTGATAGACCTCTGATGGCCACTGGTTCTTCTTTTTCACTCCTTGTTCTCCATGATGTTCTTGAACTGAAGGTTGTTATTAGACCACCATATTTCAAGAAGAATATTCCCAGGAATACCCATTGCTTTTATGTCAAGTATCAGTGCATAACTTGTAATCCATGATGTAGAGTATATAGGTCTTAACTATCCCCTAATGATAAGTCTTGATGTAAACTTAATTAGTGCTTCTAGATCTCCTGATGACAAGCCTTGATGTAGACTTGATCAGGGCTTCATGTTAGATTAAAATAGTCTCAAGTGTTTGTAGAAGGGTGGGCAGTTTTGTAAACTGCCCTAAACGGC
>CM025788.1:35389492-35439259 GCA_014636745.2 Centella asiatica
AGAGAGAGAGAGAGAGAGAGAGAGAGAGAGAGAGAGAGAGAGAGAGAGAGAGAGAGACAGATTCAGCAGCTAGTACTGCAATTCTCATTGCTTCGGATCGTGAGACGATTCATAGGGTGTTCGTGTGGAAATCATAGAGGTGTCGTCTAGTTGGATTGCGTTAAAGATTCGGAGACGTTCAATACCCTCATCAAAGTTTCGGATCCTGCAAGCTTAATCGGTAAAATCTTAAACCATCTGTATTAAATTGTTTCGCATGGATCCTCGAGTTAGGGTATCATTTTGTTTTAAATCGTTTTTTTTTTTGCTGCGTTTTATCTGTTGAAACCCTACAGTATTATAACTTGGTATTTTTTTGAAAATCTGCATAATCACAAAGTGATTAACATCTAAAATCTGTAATGAATTACAGCTTCTTTTTCTTACACACTAGTTGTAGATTTTTCTTTCAATATTTCTCTCAAGATCTATTACAAAACTTCTCTCTAATGTGTACGTGTTGTGGTTACCTTTTTCTCGTGTAACAACTCTTTCTTTATATGTAGGGGAACAGTTGTATAATTCACATGCTAGACATGCTACCTTTTTTAACGTAGTCGCGGTATGTCTCGTCATTGTCCTTTCAGAACTACACGTGTCACATTACTGTTGGCTAGTGTTGCTTATTTTTCATTCCCTGATCTTCATGCATTTATTGTTTGAGAGTTGTTATTGGACCACCATACTTCAAATAATATTTTTTCAGTTATATCCCTTGCTTCTAAGCCAAGTATCAATGATTTTCTTGTAAGTTCTGATGACGAGTGGATTAGGTCATAACCATCCCCTGATGACAAGGTCTGATGTTGACTTGATCAGTGCTTCTGGATCCCCTGATGACAAGCCCTAATGGAGACTTGATTAATGTTTCACTATCCACTGATGTTAATCCTTGATGTGGAATTAGATAAGTGCTTCTTAATCCCCTGATGTTAAGATCTACTTGTATTCATTGATAACTTCCACTGATGTAGTGATTAGCATTCACCTTGATGGTTCCCTAATAGTTTTTCCATCTATGTTGTTCCCTTATGCAGTGTTCGAACTTCTCTTGATGGGTTCCCCTGACAGATTGTTCCCTGATGAGTTGGTCCGTTCGATGTCATCCCCTAATGGGCTCCCTTGACGGGTTCGCTGATGGTGTCATCCCCTGTCGCAGTATTTTAGGTTTCCCTTGACGTGTTCCCCTAATGGGTTTTTTCACGTATGCCTCTTTCAAATACTAACTCGTTTGACCATTGATACTTTGTTGGCTTTGACTGGAATGCCTGATGTGCGGAATACTTGAATGTTTAAGTAACAACAGACATTCCTGACACTATCAAGTCCTTTTTAAGTACCCACTGATGACTTGCCTAGTGTAGTTAAGTCCATCCCCTAATGACTGAGTTGTCCATTAGTGGATGCAAAACTTGTGCAAATATAATAAGGTTTATAGAATATCTTGAGTAATTACTTGTGCACATTTATTTCTTTATAACTAAATTATCATCATCAACATTTATATCTAACGCACTATATTTTAGATTATTTATTAATATTTCTTTAAATTGTGTGATGTTTTCTAATTAAATTGAAGTGAAGTTAACATAATTTATAATTCAAACTTAAATTAAATTATATTATCTTACACTTACTCATATATATTATAGATATTATGTTAATTATAAATTTGAAAACGTATTCTAGACATCCAAATATAAAGTTAGAGAGATCATACAAGATTAAAATATAAAAAAATATTATATCATTAGAGGACATAGTTTTAAATCATATTAAAACTACAAACTACTTAGAAAATAAAAATGAAATATATGGTAAATCTTAACATTATTAACTAAAAGAAAATATAATAAATACATATATAACAGAATCCACCATACAATTATTAAACGAATAAACCTAATCAAGCAAATTATAATTTAATCAATTATAATTGAATATGTTAATTAAAATAATTATAACGAAATAATGATGATAAAGTTAGTAACCCCAAAAATATAATAACTGCACAAAAATAACTTAGCTAATAAAATAAATAATAGTTTGAGTCAAACAATATAATTTTAATCTAAACACTGATTTTATTTGTATAATTTATAATGTGATTATATATATACTTCAAAATAATTAATTATAATAATATATATACTTCAAAGTTACTTAATATACATTTAAAATTATTGTACTTATTTTATGGAATTAATTTTAAATAGGTGTGAAAATTATGTTAATTAAACTATCAAATATCACATTTAATTTTTTGTCCATAATTCCGTTAGTCATGCATATAAAATTATTTATTATATTATATTCATATATTTTATTTTAAAATTTTTTAGTTATGGATTTTCTAAATCATAATAAAAATAGGAATAAGGAAAGTAAAAGTGGATTGAGAGTATTTGATGAAAGCAGAAGAGGATTATGAAAGGATAATAATGGAATATAAGAAATTTGACAAGGGTAACATTGAAAAAAAAAATGTAGAACCATGACATAAAAAAATATGTTTGTGCTTTTAAATATACTAATTTATACACCATGCACAACAAGGGTATGTTGTTAAATATTTTTTTAATTTAACTTTTTTTTGAAACTAAAGTAATATATTGAAAATTAATTACATATTTTCTATAGTTAATTGTAGTAATAATTTGAAAATAAATTAATCTAATTCAATAAGTAAAACTTCAAAATAGGGACCGGTCTTATCAACATTCGAATACTTTTTTATTGTATGAAATGAGTATTTTCTTAATCCAAGTTCCATTTAAACTATTAAATTATAGATTCAGTTAGTGTATATTTATTTTTTCAACAATTTTTTTGAAATAATTTTTTAAAGAAAATTTCGCACTTTTATATGTTGGTAGTTGTGTTAGAATGTATTATTTTATTATTTGCTTTTCTTTTAAGGTGAATAACACATGTCTAATACATTTCATTTCTTTTTCTTTTTATTTTAAAGTATTTATTGTTTGAGTTATCATTATCGCTCTTTATGAGTAAGGCATTCGCAATTCTTTTGTTTTATATATTTTTCTCTTTCTAATATTAAATACAGTTTTTTTATATTTCTAATAGATATATTTTTCTAACCATGAAAAATAATATAATGTATAACAAACTATTACCACTACAATCATATATAATTCATTATCCTGTTGTCATATCCTTAGTATCACCACTAACACGATTTGTTCTTAAAGACATGAATATTAAGGACATATTTTAAATTTTAAATTTTTTTTCAAATAATATTAAATTTGAAATTTATATTTAATTTCATATTAGTGAAAATATTTGTTTTGATGCACAATAATTTATTTTATTATCTAATTGATATCTATTACCTTTAGTTTTATTTAAAAAAGAGTTATATTTTTTTTATTTTTTTTAAAAATCAAGTTTATATATTGATTGAGATTTATAGACTTAATTATGTATTAGATTTCTTAATAATGTTAAAGTGATAATATCATAAGAAATTTCTACCGATAAATCTTTAAAATATTTACCTTATAACAGAAAGTTATATATACAGATATAATTATTTGTATCATATATTGTGAAATGAATAAATATAGAATAATTGATTTTCTTTACTTGCTTTATCAAAACCATTGATTAAAAGAAGTGGGAGGGGGCAGCACCGCCTCTTTCTTATTTCAGCTTCTTAATTTATTTTTTTTCATTTATTCATTTAAATATTCTAATATTTTATATATCTTCTTTATTTTGTCACATATCTAGATGTAATAGTGATGAATACATTTGGATTAAAATTGATACTTGAAATTTGAATTTTTAGTGTGCCTTTAACTTCATCTTATGTTTTTGTTTCTTTATTTTGACTAAGATCTAACAGTGAGTAATGACAAAGTTTGAATTCAAGTTTTGATCATTGAAATTTGGACTTTTCAGTGTTGACTTAAACCTCATCCTATTACTTTCTTGATATTATTATTATTATTATTTTATAATAAATACTCCTCTTTTTGTTTTGAATTTCTAATTCTGTCTGAGTTGTTGAGTTTCTAATTTTCTTCATCCTCATTTTTTCAGTTAGGGTTTCATTATAAAGTTTAGTGTGTGATTCTCAATTGGGTATGAATGTAGATTTCGGTTCTTGCAATGACGAATGTTGCTTTGAAACCATATTGAAATTTGGTGGGACTTTTTCTAAAATCCTGGAGGTGATTGTATGATTTAATTGATGTTTATTTTATTTTTATTTTTACTTTATTAATCTAAGTCAAATTCGTCCAAAATTAATTTGTAAACAGTTAGATCGGAGTTATAATCAAGCTATTTGAGTGAGCGTCGTTGAATCTGAATGAAGTTAGATCGGTGACTGAGTCGTTGATGGAGAGGATTTCTGAATTAATAGATAAATAATATGTTAGGAATTAACATATTGAGATAATCAAATTGGGATAGACATTAATCCAAAGCAGCAAGTATGTCGAGTAAAATAAACTTTGTTAGAAAAATTGACTATATTCTTGTGACAAAATTGTTGAAACATCAAAAATTTATTTGCTTTTATGTCATCAAAAAAGTTTATATCTTACATTATATTAATATATTAATAATCGACGTATTGAGATAATTAGAATCGAATGGGTATCAATCCAAAGTATAAAACATGTCAAGTAAAATAAGCTTTGTTAGAGAAATTGACTATATTTTTGTGACAAAAATGTTAAAACATCATAAGTTTATCTGTTTTTTTCTTTTTCCTTTTTTTATGATTGTATGGGAGATCTCCTCATGCAGTCACATTATCAATAACTATTTTACATGTATTTTTCATGTAGTTGGCATAAATTTATCTTAATGCTTACAATATAAACGCGCAATGCATTTCATGTTAAGAATATGAAATACACCTCCCCATGTATAAGGATAATTATGTCAATCCACGTAACAAGGGGGGCAGGTTTGAAATGGTATAAATATATTAATGATCACAATTGGGGGATAAATCGGGTAAAATAAATTAGAGTAGGGTAAGCCAATTATTAATGGGGCAGCCATTGGGTTGGACCGGTCGGTGGTAACCGATAGAGAAAATCCGGGAGATTGAGACGAAAGATTGATTTGATTGGATGAAGGGGGGGCTCTAAGGGCCTTTGTTTATCTTTAGTATGCATTTTCAAAGAGTGATGTTTCTCTAAACAAATCAAACATTTTCACACTACTATGGGTGTTTAGTTGGCGTGAATGCGAATGGGAATGAATTTTAATTTATTGGATTTTATAATTTTGTTGATTTTGAGTGTTTGTAATCGATTCTAAGGAAAAAATTTATTTCTTTTGTCTTAGAAATGAGTATTATCAAGTTTTTTTGGTAATCAAGCATTACAATTAGGAGTGAAATACAATTCAAACATTTCAGGATTCGGTTGCACTCAATTTGAAAGTTATCCGACTCAACTCGAATTTGATACGAAAATCAGACATACACGAGATTTTGTTTAATGTTCGATAAGTTAAACGAGTAGAATTTGAACACATTGATATTCACTAGATTTTACTCGTGAGTAGTTTGATTATATTTTATATACTAATGTAGCATATTGAGAAGTGTTAAAGTTAATTTTGTTTTAATAATATGGTTAAGTATGATATATAGTACAAAATTTACTATAATAATGGTCTTTGTAAGTATGATTAACATAATATATATAAAAAATATTGTAAAAAGAAAAAAGAAATTAATATTAACACGATTTATCTTTATGAAATAGATCAAATAAATGCACACGAGTAGTTCGAGAATAATTTGAATTTGATTAGAGCAGAATTTGAGTATCAAAATTTTATTCAATTGAAAACTTGAGTTCGAATTCGAGTATCGAAAAAATAAATAGAATATAACTAAAGCATAATAGTGTTTGCTCGTATTTAATTTGTTTACACCCCTAATTAAAATGAATTTTGAAATTAATAAAACACATAAAGACGTGTATATTTTTATTATTATTACTATTGTTATTATCATCATTATTTCTATTGTAATTATTATCACCATTGTTATTGTATTATTATATTATATTACATTACATTATATTATATTATAATAGTAATAATAATTAGCATATTATTTTTTATTTTTTATTTTATAACAATAAAATATTAATATAATAATAATTCATAATATATAATGCATAACAATTAATATCTATACATAAATTATTATGTTAAATCATATACATATATATTTATATTAGTTCCAATTAGGATATTTTTGTAAATCATTTAATTCCAAAGTTTATTTTGAATAGTTTACCAAATGTATCAAAGGAAAGATTTATTCTCATTCTATTGTTATTTCCATTCTGATTTTCATTCCGTCATAAATAATTTAGTCAAATTTCATTGCATAATCACACTTTTAAAAAAGTGATTCAATTATAGGAAATCTTTAGTCCACTTAATATCGATTTGTTTTGTAAAGTTAAAATTTAGATCTATGACAACATATTAGAGTACAAGCTATTTCCTTATAGGTCATGTTTCAAAATTTCAAATACTACTTAGGATATTCAAGAAAAAGAAAAAGATACTCCATCCGTTTCATAAAAAAAGTAATATTTGAACTTTTGAAAATTATTAATTTTATATATTTAACTAAGAATTACATATAAAAATAAAAAGTTATTTGCATAAAATTTATTATAAGTGTTCAATTAAAAATAAAATAAGAAGATTATAATGATAAATGTTTTTTTTTAAACGAATGGAGTAGTGATTAAGATTATTTTATCATGAGTTTGTTTTATATTTTAAGCTCGATTAGATAAATGTGGGCATGACCACGGTTTCGGTTAAAACCGAAACCAAACCAAAACCGAACCGATGGTTTCGGTTTTAGAATCGAAATCGTGAGTGACGGTTTTAAAATCATAACAAAACCATGGGATGAAAGTTTGGTTTTGATTCAAGTATTATAAAAATCGTGAATCGACGGTTCAGAACCAACAACAAACCATCGGTTTTTAATTAAAAAAATTATATTTAATATTAAAAAAGTAGTTACCCTAGGAATTGTCACTTATCCTTTTAGAAAAAGCTGGGACATGCACAAGTGGTGTGTTGACTAACAAAAAAAAGGAAGACATGGTCCACGGGTGATGATTAAAGTGTTGATTGAAAAAGAAAAAAAAAACATTTGTGTCATCTAAATTGTGACCGTTGTGGAGGTGGAGCACATGGGAATGATGAAAAATTGGGAATGTTAATAATAAATTGACAAAAAAAATTAAAAAAATAATTGACCGTTGAACGGTCGGAATTTGCAACGGCTACACCCCTTTCAATTTCCCTATAAATATTGATTTTTCTCCATTTTCTTTTTCACAAATTTGATCTCAATCTCTAATTCTATATTTCTATCTACAATCCAATCGGTCATTCCTGATTCCTCATTTATTGCTTCCCTCTTTTTTCCTCCAATTCTTTTGCCCACAAAAAAACAAAAATAAAAACTTTCTAGGCTCGCAAAAAATCAAGAATTAGTTATGTTTCTTTCGTTCGATCGAAACACCAGAAAAAATAAAGAATTTTTTTTCTTTATTCTAGTTTATAAGCTTAAAGATGCAAGATTCTCCTTTTATTGATAGTTCACAAATTGGTGGGCATGGTGGAGATTCGATTGATTTGGATGATGGTTCCAACTTCAGCCGGCAACAACAGCAAAGCTCTGGCTCTGGGCGGTGGTCAAGCACCTAAACGGAAGTCCAAGATATTCACCATGCATTTCACAAATTTTTTCATGAAATGGGTAAATTTTCAACACATGCAAAATGCAACTATTGTTCAAGTTGATTCACATTTGAGCCTAGCAATGGGTATGGAACTTTGAATAAGCACATGGAAAGAGCTCATTCAACGGAGTTTGGGATTTCTACCACTCAAACACAACTAACCGGGTTTGCTCCTTCTACTAAAAACTCTTTTAAAATATACTTATTTGAATAATATAAGTGAATTAGCTAAGATGGTTGCCATGGAACATTTATCTTTTAGTTTTGGTGAAAAATTAGGGTTTGTTAATTACTGTCAAAAACCTTTAAATTCTACAGCTAAAAAAAATGCCTAGAACATCATTAACTCGTGAATTGAAAATTTTTTTATAAGATTGAAAAAAATGAATTGGCTAAATATTTTAGTTCTTTTAATGGTAAAATTTCAATATGTGCTGATATTTGGAGTGATTTGTGGCAAATGCATTCTTACATGGGTATTACTTGTCATTAGATTGATAGGAATTGGATTATGCAAAAAAGCATAATTGATTTTTGTGTTTTTGAAGATAGACACACTGGATAATATTGCTTGTATCATTAAAACTATTTTAGATAAATATGGTTTATCAAAAAAGGTGTTTTCAGTTGGATTTGATAATGCTGCAAATAATACCGCTTCTATTGAAAGTTTAAAAGATGTTTGTGAACTAGATTTAGGTAAAATATTTTTTCATACTAGATGTGTATGTCATGTTTTAAATTTAACTATTCAAGAAGTTTTAAAAATATTTCAAAATTTTATTTCCCCTATAAAAACTGCAGTCAAACTTCTATGGGCACGTCCATCGGTAATGAAAAAATGGATAAAATATTGTCAAGAGAGGGGTAAAGCCTAAAAGATTTGTTAAGGATGTTCCTCATAGATGGAACTCAACTTATGATCTGTTTAAATCTACTAAAAAACATAAATTTGAATTATGTGTCTTTTTTATGCATAATAGTTTACTTTTGGATCGTCATATTGTTACTTAGGCATTGGGATGATTGTTCGAAATTGTTAGATATTTTATCCCAATTTAAAATTTCTACTGAAATTTTTTCTGATGTTTATTATCCCACTTCGTATTTATTTTTAGCGAAATGTTGTAATATTGTTGGTATTTTAATGTATTATAAAGATGATGATAATGATTTGGTGCGAGATTTAGCCAACTATATGCTAACTAAATGGTTAGACTATTATAAAATAATTCCTACAACATATTTGATTGTTGCTATGTTAGATCCAACACAAAAAATTTGGTATGGTGGAAGATGCCTTAAAAAATTATTATAATCATGTAAACAATTATTATGGTTATTTTGTTTCTGAATATGAAAACATTGATCCTGATAAAATTTACATTGAAGCTAAAGTAGAAGCGCAAAAATTGTATGATATATATGAGTTTCTTTATTGTCTTGAAATTTCTAATAGCACTGGATATGGTGGATCGTCAAGTAGTACTAGTGCTAGTTCTATTATTCAAACAAATACTACACTAACTCCTCCACAAACGCAAAACTCTATGTATTTACCAAAACTTGAACCAAGATTTTACTCACATGCACAAAAAAAATAAATGATCGGTTCTGGTGGATTTGAAAGTTATCTAACAACCGGTTTTAAGTTTGAAGAATCACCTTTTAACTTGTTGGCTTGGTGGAAGAAATATGAAGATTACTTTCCCATTGTTGCTATGATGGCCAAACATTTCTTAGGAACACCGACATCAACTGTAGCTGTGGAACAAGCCTTTAGGACGGGAGGCAGCATTCTAGATGTGCAGCGGTTTTGGTTATTTCCATCATCACTAGAAACTCAAGTAATCGTGGCAGATTGGCATAAGGCAGTTTTAAGGGCTCAAGAACAAGACATGATTGATAACTTGAATTTTGACAATGACACAGACAACCACATCTTCAATTGGGGGGCACAATTCTGAAGAAGACATATCAGATTTTGAATAGGTAGATTACTACATTTTTGTTTGTATTTTTAGGTAAGTTTTTTTGTTTTATTTTATTTGAACATTTTAATTTTCTCATATTATTGTAACTTGTTTAGCTTCTTTTTATTAGGGTATTTATTTTTCATATATAACAAACCATCTTAGTTTTAATTAGAAAATATTTGTAAAGATGGTTTATTGATTTGGGTAAGTCTTAAGGACTACCTATGTATTATTATTTTTTATATCAATAAAATCTCACAAGTACCATCCTATTTTTCTTAAAATAAAGTTTATACATGTTCTTTAAATTTTGTTCGCATAAATACACTAAGTTAATTAACTAAACGATAAAAACACTCAATTATAAATTAACCTTGAAAAAATCAGGTTGAAATTCGAGCAAATAATTAATTGAAACTTAAAAAATCAAATAAAAACTATTATAAAACAAAATTAAAACCGAAACTGAAACCAAACTGAACTAAAACCAAAACTGATGGTTCCAAAACTAAAATCGAAACTATAGTCCTAAAGTTCGGTTTAGGTTCCCCTTTTTTCCAAACCAGAACCATCGATTTCAGAACCGAAACCGACGGTTCTGGAACCGTGGACATGCATAGATAAATGTAATACACCTCATAAATTGGACAATTTTTAAATAACCCGGACAAAATAAAATATACCTACATATGATCTAGTTTGTAAACTATGCACAATACGGATAAATATCTTTAAATATTTATAATTTAATAATCGTGATAAAGTTATTATATTTTGAAAAAATCAAAAGTTGTTCGAAATTTAAAATATTACTTAACAAAACTAAATGTATTATTTCTTTAATATATTTATTATATATTATATGATAGAGAAAAAATTCAAAATTTTATTTGTAGTTAATTTGTTCTGATTATCTATTAGATTTTGTAATATTTGTTTTAATTTAAATTTTAAAATAAATATATGTTATATTTTAGTTTATTATTTTTATTTTCAATTTTATATGCAATAGGTATATATTTGGTATTAATAAAAATAATTATCACATTTGGTTGAAATTCGAAGTAGAGTTAAAAATTATAATATGAAAATGTAGTTTTATTAAGTTTAATTCTTTTTAAAATTAATTTTTGTGAGTAGTGTTACAAATTTAATTTATTAAAACACCTTAATAAATATTATAATTAAAAATAATAAAATATATTTTAATTTTAATTTTTGACTTAATGAGTTAATTCAGTAAGTGAGTCACCGAGTTGTTTCGTGTTTGTACTTTTTTCAAAATTATCTTTAAGTTATTGTTTCGGCCTCGTGGGCCTTGTGTCCGAAGAATGCATATAGCCCGATCCAATCCCAATCCCAGCTGTTCTATATTTTGCCCAAATTGCATTTGTTCTCTACATTGATAGAAGCAGCGAGCGAAATTAGGGTTTGATCATCTCTAGAAATGATTTACGACGTGAACTCCCCTCTCTTTCGCTCCTTCCTTAGCCAGAAGGGAGGTTCTTTTGATAAGAGGTAATTGATTTGTCGATCCACATGTATATCCGTCTGTACTGTTGCGTTTGATTGAATTTTAGGGGTTATCATGTTTTCATTATCATATCTTCATATTATGCTTACCATATGTAGCTATTACTGAGACCAGAACAAGCAAAACTTATGAACATATATACTGTCGTATGTTGTTTGGCAAGTTTTTAGTTATTGCTATTTTCATATTACTGGAGGAGTTTCTAAATTGGTTTTGTGTGCTTTTGTTGAGTTTATAGGTATTATTGATTGATTTTATTCGGGATTTGTTATTTGTGGGATGAATTAATATGTAAAAGTAGGCTTTGTCCTAATATGTGGGTATTGTAAAATTCATTCACTTTCAATATGTATATAAGAATATGTATATGAGACAAAGAAGAAAAAATTGGGAGAAGATGGAATTTTTTTTGGCTTTGTTGCTTGCGTACTTGCTTCGTGAATATACAATTGTTTGCCACTTATATATACATAGGGGAGTGAATCAGAGTTAGGGTTGGACAAAAGGCATTGTATAACCACTTATTCATCACAACAAGCAATGGACTAGATTTAATATACATACATACCTACGTTACGTACGTACATACAGACACACATACACTGCTGCAACAAATTGTTGCACACCGGAGAATTTCTCTTTGTTCAAAACAAATTGCTGCAAATGAATTTTTTGTTTACGACAAATTATTGTGACAACGAATGGTAGTATCATCTGTTCTTATTGTGTCAGTGAACGGAAGTACCATCACAGGTACGAATTTTTATGTTAACAACAAAGTTATATTTGTATAATTTTTATTACATGAGTAAAAAAATGTGTAGTTTTCTTGTGCAAGTAAGACATAATGCATTACTGCATTAAACTCATAAACACATTGGTATAGTAAGATATAGTTATTACAAACCCATTAATGATAAGGCTAAGATCATTGAGTTGGGTCAGACATAGTTATTGAGTGATTAGTATTTCTTTTCCCAGTCGAATGAGCGGAATGACTGTAGTAGCTCTTCTCGTAGTCCTTGAGAAAGTAAGCCTCTATTTGTTGGGGAACTTATCCATGAGGAAGTTGTTCTGTTAAGTTTTCTGATGTCATCGCGCATGATTAATTAGGATATGTTTCTGTGTCTCAAATATATTGGTTAATTTAATTTTTTTTTAACTCATCTTTGTCATGATAGGAATAATTTCCTTCTCAAAACTTTTATACAATATTAAGATGTGACCATTTTGGATGCCCTTAGACTCTGGTGATAAATGTTTTGATTGTACTGTTTTTGTTTGACATGTTTCTGATCATTTCTTTGGGAAATTCAGGCGAACTGAAGAGCAGAAGCCAAAGGAACAGAGATTCAAAGCAAATGAGAATAAGCCTGTCATGACAGAATAGTGCTTGCTTGGTTATGCTACAAGGGGTCAGTCTCTCGAATGGTGTTACAAGTATGTTAAGTAGTAGTTCTAAGTGATGTGTTTTTTAAAAGAAATTTGAACTTCTTGCCTGTAAGAATTAAGTAATCTATGTCTTTGACCGATGGATTATGACTTTTGAATGTATGATGACCATGGCTTATTAAACATATGCAAATTATTTTGGCTAATATTTTGAATTAAGCTAATGCAGCAGTGGGTGATGCTTGGTTGCATAAACAATGGTTTTCTTGGCTTTTTATCTTCTTTTCTTTGTTGGATGGTCCATCATGCATTCAATGTCTTTGGTTTCCAGTTTTCCACTTTTTTTAGGTATTTGATGACTTGAATGGTGGTCCAGTTATATAATTGTGCAAGCTGAAGCGTGTATTTGCTGCAGAACACATTTACCTGAAAGCCCTTGCTAATCTTTCTATGTAATTCAGATGTAGTTGACATTATCAAGAATTTATTACAGTATAATCCTAACTCTACCCTTACTCTACCCATGAGGTTTGATCAACTGCCTAATGGTCAAGCGGTCTCTTACCACTATCCTCACCCATCTACAAACTCAAGCATGACAATTTTAGATGTAGTCTCGTATAGAGTTGGAGGCTTATAATGCATGATGTTGAACTTGTGTACAATGTATAAAAAAGGATCATGACAAATAGGCAACTGTCAATGGTGATAGTCTAATATCTGAGGGTTTTTAGCTTAGGATTGTTAACGCCTGCGTTGCTGTGTCCGACTCTCCCTTATTCTTTTACCCTCTGGAGTAATCACATTCCATTAGCTGATGCTCAGAAAAATCAAATAGTGAACTTATCCACAAATGAACCAATTTGGATTTGGCATGTCCTTATTGTGTTTGTTGCTATATGATTGATTTGAGCCTGTTGTTCTGTTAAGTGTCAGCTTGAGTCTTGAGTATAAAGACATGTATGATTGGTAGGATTAATGGATTATCATGTTTAACTGTTTGTGGCCAATTTTCTTGGGAATCTGAAAACTAATTACTTTTTGTACAATAGATGAGGAAAAGTTATTAATCGATCAAAAGTTTGATGCAAGAACTGAGTTGGTTGGCTGAGTCCGGTTGTTGGGGACCTTGTAGCTTCTTCCAAATTGTCTTTTATGTAGAGTGTTTCAACTAGTGCTTCATGATAAAACTTGCATTATTTTTGCTATCTGAACTGGATTGAACTATAGAACGGTTCGTACTGTGCATTTCCAATTGATAAAGGAGATTAATGGTGTTCCCTAATGCTTACTATGTTTGTAGTCTATATGTATGCTCACCGTAAGGATGAATTTATCTGATCTGTGGGGTGAGATAGAATCTAGATAAAATGCTAAACGCCCCTAATGCTTTGCCTTTGGGATCTATCACTGTAAATGTATTGAATTGGAAAGGAAAGGAGAAAGACGCTACAGACAAGATTGACAAAAGTTAATTTACAGTTATCTACAGGGAGACAGAAAAGTATAAGCGGCTATACCCGTGATAAGGTTTTCTCTCTCTGTATTTTCTGCCGCAAAATATATATTAGAAGGAATAAAACTCATTTTCCTCCAAGAGTGGGGGATGGGGTGTAAAAAAGTTAAGAATTGGAGAAGGATTGTTTCACCAGCTACGAACTATCACGTTTTAGTTAAAGGCGAGAAAAGGCATTTTTCTAGTTTACGTTATTAATCATAGGTGCGCTGGAATCCTATCCCATCAAATTGACAATTCTCACATTCATAAAAGACAGGAAAATGAAAGACAAGAATTATGCTAACAGTTAAATAAAGGGGTTGGCGAAATGATTTCCACGAATTTGTCCCAATAAATATGGTGAGCAAATTTCGAATTGATTTTGGCACTAATGGTATTTTATATGCGGGTATTATTGTAATGACTTGTTGGGTATGTAGTAATTTTTGGCCAACCCAAATCTTTGGATTCTCCATGGAAGGATTGAATAGTCAAAACTGAAGGAAAAAAGGCAAGGCAGTGAAAATGCAGAAGAGAAATAATTGAAAATGGGGTAACAGCTAAGTGAAAAAGAGACATATGGGGTCGGCATTGGGGGGTCAAAAGGTGAGGGACAAGGTGGGGTGCATGCATAACATCCACTTGAGTGGTTCCCCATGTGATTGTGCAGTGTAAGAGCACAGCCCCCATCTACTATGTTGGCCTCCCCATTCACTCCTTGTCTCTCGTCTTTCTTGCCATTTTCTTACTCGTGCTGTAATTACACAAGTCTTATTCTGCTTTTACAACAACATTGCACGTACTCCTGGCATTATCTATGAGGACTGAGTCACTAAGGACTGGTATATCCCACCTAGAAGGATAATCTTGTGTGTGTGTGTTTTCAATGATACGTACTAGTGTGTTACTCTATTTGATAGGCAGGCATGCAAATGTTACTCCCTCCGATTCACAAAAAAAAAACAATATTTCAAAAAAATATCTAATTTTTTTGGGAAAATATATAATTAAAATTTGATTGTTTTTTATTATAAAATAATTATCATTACAAAACACATTAAAATTCCAACAAAATGAACTTTTTATTATATGAAAATATTGTTAAACTCTTTTCATAATTTAAATTTTAAAATTTTACAACATAATATAAACAAAATGAAATGTTGCTTTTATGGAGGAACGGAGGGAGTCTATTTTTCAAAGGTTAAACCATTTTGTCATTATACTACCCTCTTACCTGCCATACTAAAACAATGCAATGTTGCCCGCATCCTTTCTTATACATTAGACTGCACTGTTTACCTTGAACCATCCTTAATTCTTTAAAAAATAAGAAAAGTGCATTTTGTGGTAAAAATGTTTGGTGGACATGAGAGATAAAAGAGATAATATATATAGGAAATACATGATTCGGGTCTTAGTAAAATCTTTAAATGACAAATTATAATAACAATAGTAATAATAAAGAACAAGAAATGAAAAAAATGAATGGTCATTTAAAATTTTGGAGTTCTTTTTTAGTTCACATACTTGGAACTGAGAATCTTGATAAACGATATGGGTTCATATTGATTGTTGACAAGTGACAATCGTCCCTTGAGGATATTGTTTTGATCAGTAGAGAAGAGCCAAGTCCGTCTATCAAGTGTTCAGGTATACAAGTCGTACAGGAGAAGGAGTCCTCATGTTTAATGATATAATTGATTGTGTTCATAATGTTTGCCAACTAATTAAAATCTGAAGAGTTCGTTACTGGTGATGAAGAAGATTTATTTGAGACCGTTTACAAGTAATTATCAGAGTATGTCTTTTTTTTTAGTAGGAGCTACTTGCAGCTGATCTGGTAGGTTATGCAGCAACATTAATAAACATATGGATTAGGATAATGTCTGGGAAACTATTAAAACGACCAGTGAGCTACTACGCTTTCTTCAAACGATGGCTACTTTCAACTCCACCTCCTGATTATCATCGCTCGATCACTTTCTTTTCAACTAAGTGATTGTTTAGGAACTTAACGTACGATCTGGATTATTTCCCTCTTGACTTTGGAACTTAGCACCAAAAAAGTCTTTCTGTACAAACGATTTGTATTTGAAGTTTCCCTGAGATTGATTCTGTTGAATCAACTCTTCTTGACCAACACAAATACGTTACTCATTTTAATTTTGTAATGGGTGGTTATATACTTATGTTTGGTATTACTCACTGAGAAATGGACAATTCGGACTTACGCATGTTACCCAGAGACAGAAGCTGAGCTGCCCATGCTCATAGTTGAGTTCAAATTACTCAATGCTCATATTTGTCATACTAGCTACCTCCAGTATGTACTACATAATTTCTTACTTTTTTACAATTAAATTAGCATTCATAGTATGATACGAATTTAACATATTTTTGTTCATTTAAATCACATGGATGTCAAGAAGATAAAATAATTTTTAAATTTACATATCAATTTCAAATGTGTTGTGTTACAAATTTATTAAACAAAAGAAAAATGTTTCTATTTGTGTGGAATGGGATTAAAGGAAAATTCATGTCCATATTAACTTGTCAATGAAACAGTTAGTGGTGAAGCTAATCCTCTATTCAACCCCCTCCATCCTCACCCCCCACCTCCAAAAGAAAAAAAGAAAAAGAAAAAAAAAACACAACATCCTTATGAGGATAATTTTGTAATACCAAACATAATGAGTAATACCAAACATAAGTACGTTACTCATTTTAATTTTCTGTGTCATTAATTATTTGAAACTTTTAGATACCCAACAAATTAATTTCTTACTGTAATTGAGGATAATTTTGTAAAACCAAACACAAGGGCAAATAAAGTGTTTGGTAGTTATAAAAAGTTTAAAAAGTTGCCATAAGGCAATGAATCAATCTACTCTTTTTCCTTTGTCACTGTTAGGTGGTTGATCTTTCTCTTTCTCTCAATCTATCTCACAAGAATCTGCCCTTTATTCACGCCGGTTTCATTCCACAATCACACACATTTTTCTCCCCTATTCCATTCCTCCAAAACAAAAAAGAAAGACTAACCCACTCACTTTCCTTTCTTCCCTCAACCCCAACCCCAACCCCAACCCCATCACCATCATCTATCTTCCATTTTCTTCTTCCACAACAAAGAGAAAAACAACCCCTCCAAGGAAAAAAAAAATGGCTGAGTTGTGCTTGTCAAGAACTTCCAATTCCCAATTTTCTACTCTCATTTACTCTGACTTTGCTCTGTTTTGTTCCTTCATTTTCTCCCACCCTCTTTACTTGTCATACTTCATTTTCTTCTCACCTTATCTTCTAAGACTCCTCTCTTTTCTTTCCCCTCTCTTCATCACCACTTCCCTTCTTCTTCTTTCTCTTATTTATGACAAAGGGTGGCCGAAATTATCGGAACCCGGGTCCAGTTTTCTCCTCTCCACATTCCATGGGATGATAGACAAGTTGCACCCCAAGTTTGGCCATGAATTTCATGATTTGGAGGAGTTTGAAGCTTATAAAATTGTCTTTTTGGTTGATGACACATTTGAAGTTTCTGAGCCCAAGACTGAAGAAAATTGCTTAAAAGCTTCTTTTGATCAAATTCTTGTTCCCAAGTTGGAGATTAGTGATTTGCCATTGATGGAGGAAAAGGAATCAGAAGAGTTCTTTGAAGAAACTATGGATTCTTCCAGGGTGGATGATGAAGTAGTTGGGGTCCGGGGCACGAAATTTGGTAAAGTAGTTGAAGACGAGGAAGAAAAGACAAGAACGACAAGCGGATCGGAAGCGACAGATAAAACTGATGTGACACCCCATGATCGTTTGTACCATAAAGAAGAGTACACTCAAAAGGTCACATCACATGCCGAGGCCTTTAACAAAAATGTTGAAGGTAATATAGATAATGGAGCTTCAAAATATGAGGATTTGGGCGCGAATCTCGGGAGCTACGGATCTATGAGAAAGGAAAAGGAGTGGAAGAGAACATTAGCATGTAAATTGTTCGAGGAAAGGCACAATGTGGTGGAAGGAGATGAAGGAATGGATTCGCTTTGGGAGACTTACGAGTTGGATTTGAGCAAGTCAAAGCGAAAAGATGATTTTAAGAAGAAGAAGAAGAAGAAGAAGGCGACGACGACGAAGAGTACTGAAATTAATTACTATGGAGACGAAGAAGAAGATGATGATGATGAATTAGAGATGTCAAATGGGCAGCTTTGTTGTTTACAAGCTTTGAAGCTTTCTGCAGGGAAGATGAATTTAGGGATGGGAAGGCCTAATCTTGTTAAAATCTCCAAGGCCCTTAAGGGGATTGGTTGGTTACACCAAGTGAAGAAGCATGGCAAAAAAAACAAATTTTAGTTGTCTTTTTATTTTCTGTTTCAAATGTTAAATTGAATTAGCATAGTAAAATTATATATGTAATTTTGACTAGATGTTAATAAACTTACAAGTGTAGTAAATACTTGTTTTGCTTATATAAAAATTTTGCTTTCTCTTGCTTGGAAACATGTAGGCTAAATACTCTTGTCCTGCATCATTCATAAAGTTCATTTGACTATACATCAAATTATAGAGTATCTAATTAGGATATTAGAATATCAATATATATATTTATAACCACCAAGAATTATGGTAGGTTTGCACATGACAAAAAGCTTAATAATGTATGGATTGATAGAATATTATTGTTATTGTTGATGTTGTTTAATCATGAAAGAATATTATTGATGTTAACATGCTAACTTATGTGAGAATGTGTAACAACTAAATTTTATAAAATGATACGTGTCAAGTGAGTTTAGAATTGATAAATAACAACTAATCACGAATACATCCAAAAACTGGACAATCTTATAAATTATATTCCGTAATACAGTTAAATAGAGAGCAAACTTTTAGCAAATGGTAATATCATGAGCGCAATTTTGATCGAAAATTGAAAACCCCAAAAAGGAAAAAAAAAAGAAAAAGAAAAAGAAAAAGAAAAACAAGAAAGATATCATTATAATTAGAGGTCTTCAATCCACATGTCTCATTTAAAATTATAATCGTAAAAGATATTAGACGGATTTAGGACTAAAAACTCTTAGCGCCTAGATGAAAGATTGGGTTCTACCATTTAAATAGATGATTAATTAAATTGTTAAAATTATATTTGACGAAATTCTTTATAAATAAATATAGTCCAGATAATAAACAGATTACCGGGCTGGAGCCCAACTCCTCAAAGAATGAAAATAATACTTGCTATATAGCCATCTTTTAAGGAAAAAGAAAATTGAAGATTACAAGTAGTATATGTATAGACTTGATCATTAAGCTGTTATTTTCTTTTTATTTAGTTTGTCTGGAAGCTGGAAGTGCTAGTTAACCACGGTAAATTGGTATAACGTCTTCAGAAAAATAATATATCTGCTGACTGGTACAATTCGAATATACACAAAATTGTCCTAAAATTAAATATTAAATGAGCCAAATTTAGAGTATAACGAAAAAATAGACAGAAATAAAAATGGAAGGTATTTTTTTAACACAAAAAATAGAAGAACAAGAATACCCAATTCAACTCTATTTGAAAAGAGAAATAATTCATTTGAATTGCATTGAAAATTTTTACGGTTACAAAATATTATTTGCATCCAAAACTCAAAAAGTCAAAGTTTTGTTTACACTTATTATTTATAGTTGTTGATATATTCTTTTTATTCTTTACACCGAAAGGAATATACAGCTCGTGGTAGCATTTAAATACCTGAAAATTGAACTAGATCTAGAAGCATTTAAATAATCTAAAACTTCATAATAATGAGCCAGATTTATTTTGTGTTGGTCCTTTGTAATTTATCATTCTGTACTTAGAAATTGCTTAATATTTTTTTTAAGTTCTATATAAAAAGTAGGAAAAAATTCCATCACAAAATTGCTTGTTTCTGAGTAAGTATATATAATTGTTTAATAAAATGATCAGCCAACAAAAGAAACAAAAAGTAAATGCTGTACATCGGTGACTCCAGCCTTATAATTTTCGCTTCTTCTGTCTCATGCATCTGTCAGTTTATATATAAAGTCAAGTCTTTTTGTTGAATGAATTTATAGCCAGAAAAAAAATGTGAGATGAATTCGATATAGAGACAAGACAAAATTGAAATATATTAAAATAATATCTAATTATTTTCAAAGAATTGTTTATTTTAATTCAGAGAGGAGGAATCTAACTTATTATTTTCATAATTCAAACAAAAAAACATCCATAACTTTGATTGTTGCGGGAATACTGTTTATTTGGTTTAGGCCAACCTTAGTTTGTTTTTTTTTTCACTTTGAAAAAAAACCGCCTTAAATTTTTACTTGCATTCAATTTTTTTTCATTGTAAGAAATATATTTAAACAGCCAAACAAGAATTATTTTATAATATTCACTACATCTTCAAAAGGTGTCTTAGAATCTATCCGTGTTCAAAAGTATGTCTTCAAAAAGTTATGTAAAAGTGTGTGTTTTCTATTAAAAGTTCTCAAGTATACAATTCTTTTATGTTTTCTCTTTATTACGTTAATTGGTAGAACTCATATTCTCTTTGAAACATATACTCAAATATCATATTAAAGACAAAAAAATAAGTGTGCTTCATTTTATTTTTCTCAATTTATGTGTTTGAATTAGGAGTGAGTGTGGTGCGGTTTGACCCCAAATTATTACATGAAACTGCTTAGGTGTGATTTTTGAAACCAATCGCATCAATTATGTATGGTTTCGGTTTGAAAACCAAATGAAAAGAGTTGTTATTTTCTCAGGAAAAAAAACATTTTTATTGTCAAAAATTTTGTCCAAAACTTGAATGTAAACTAAATATTCATTATAGATTAGAGTACAAATACTTAAAAAGTGACTTTTCTTATAGAAGAAAACTTTGAAATAAAGCATATAAAACCTCAAAACTACACTATATATTAAAAGAGAGGGAGAGAGAGCTAGCGAAAAGATTTCCTATAATAAATTATGTACATAACTATGATTAATTTAATTCATAAACAATAAAGATAGATATAATTGTAAATGTTAAAATAATATTTGTATAAACTTAAATGTTGAAATAATATATATATATATATATATATATATATTGTAGTTTTGAGTTTTTACATAAAACCGCAACAAGCGTTTTGAGTTTATATATAAAAACTTGACTTAAACAAAATCAGATGCACTTTCAATTTCAGTATAAATACAAAATCTAAAAATTCTAAGTGTTACATTATCATCAAATATTATAATTTCTATCATCCTTTCATGCAGACATTTTATCAAGGAAATGAATTTCTTATTCTCATACACACGTTATTTATGTTGGATTGATATATGAAATAAAATCTTACCTGAATATGTGATTAATGAAAATAAATGATACTCACATTCCACAATTAAGTGTGTTATTTAAATTATCACCATCACAAGTCACCACCCCTACCCAACCACCACTATGACATCACCCTCACACAACCACCACCACAGTCGTTACTACCACCCAAACCAACCCAATCATCACCACAACTATCATCTGATACCGAACTATCACAACCAACATGACTATCCTACCATCTTAATTTAACTACTATCACACACTCCGTCCAACCAACATAAAGTTGCCGCCTCCATCACCCATTATGTATCACCACAACTCAACCACTACCATCACAATCATACCACCGCTTCAATCCAACAACTGCGATTGTCACCACCCTACACCACCACCCTCTACCTAACCAACACGCACATAAATTTATCATTGTCAATAACTTGTCATTATTATTTAAATTTATATTTTTAAAAATATATTTAAATCTATATAATATCATATATCTACTATTTCTAATTTTTTACAATGATATAACATTCTCAAACTAATATTCTCGCCTGTCAAACCTAACTTAAAAATGAGGAGAGTAATATAATTTGGAATACCTAGACATTCTATTCGAAAGAGGGTAATTAAATGATTAAACATGTCTCGCAATGGGAGAGAGCGAAATGAACTGGAATCACGGATCTTGTTTACAAGTTTGTTATATTTATTTATTTCTATTCAAAACCCCAGTCCCACGTTCAACGCTTATGTCCAATCACAAAATATTACTGTTTCCAAAACTAACGTCACCGTCTCCGTCTCCGTCTCCGTCTCCGTCACCATCTTCGTCTCTCCCCCGAAAGTAAAACCTTTTCTCCATTTCCCATCTCTCTCTCCCTCCATTTCCATGAATACCATTCTGTGCAATCCTCGATAATCTTCATCTTCACCGGAAGTTCCACTAATGGCGTCGGCAACGTTTCGCGGCACTCGCATTTCTCGACCTCATCCACCGTCTCCGGCGGCCGCCGTCGTCTTCAAACTTTTCGCCTCAACCATCTCCGTCGTCCTTTTACTCTTCTTAACTCTTCCTCCGTTCTTTACTTCCTCCTCCGTCTCCGATCTCCCACTCGTAAGTTCACATATCACATCTCTCTCTGCACATCACTGTATCTGATTAGTACATATTTCATTTGCAATGCTCCGTTTTGGATAATTAGTGTTCTATTCTACATATATGTATTCTATTTCCATTTCATACGAAATTTTATCAATGTAATTACGACTGAGTTGCAATTTCACATCTGTGTATTTGCAATGATTGTATGTATTCGTTTCATTTTGTTAATTAGGTGGGTAAATAGTTCAATTTGTACTTCTTTCGTTCTATATCTGCAAACATTTCATTGTCTATTAGTTTTATTTATTATCATTCTTTTGTGTGTGTAATGCAAGTATTTGTCTTTGTGGTGAATTAGGGCTCTGTTTATGGTTCATACGAAGTTCAATCGATTCATAGATCTGTACTGGCACTCAAGTCCGATCCGCTGAGGCCGAGACTCGATCAGATTAGAAAGCAAGCTGATGATCACAGATCTCTTGTTCTTGCTTACGCTGCTTATGCTCGCAAGCTCAAGCTCGAAAACTCTAAGCTTGTAAGGATTTTTGCTGATCTGTCTCGCAATTATACGGATCTCTTTTCAAAAACTGCTTACCGCGCACTATTTGAGTCCTCCGCTGATGCCTATTCAATTGACGAATCTTTTCTCAGGCAGTTTGAGAAGGAGGTGAAAGAACGGATCAAAGTTACAAGGCAAGTGATCACAGAGGCAAAAGAGTCTTTTGATAATCAACTCAAGATTCAAAAGTTAAAAGATACTATTTTTGCTCAGAATGAGCAGTTAACGAAGGCCAAAAAGCAAGGAGCATTTTCGAGCTTGATTGCAGCAAAGTCAATTCCAAAAAGCTTGCATTGCGTTACAATGAGACTAATGGAAGAGAGAATTGCAAATCCTGATAAGTATTCGGATGAAGGTAAGTCAAGTCCACCGGTGCTTGAAGATCCAAGCCTTTATCACTACGCAATATTTTCAGACAATGTGATTGCAGCTTCAGTTGTGGTGAATTCAGCTGTGAAGAACTCAAAAGATCCAAGTCAGCATGTTTTCCATGTTGTGACTGATAAGATGAATCTTGGGGCGATGCAAGTTATGTTTAAGATGAGGGATTATAATGGAGCTCATGTTGAGGTCAAGGCAGTGGAAGATTATAAATTTTTGAACTCTTCTTATGTTCCGGTTCTTCGACAGCTAGAATCTGCAAACTTGCAGAGGTTTTACTTTGAGAATAAACTTGAGAATGCAACTAAAGACACTACTAATATGAAGTTTAGGAATCCGAAGTATTTGTCTATATTAAATCATCTTAGATTTTATCTGCCTGAGATGTACCCTAAGTTGCATAGAATTTTGTTTCTGGATGATGATATTATCGTTCAGAAGGATTTGACTGGACTTTGGAACATAGACATGGATGGGAAGGTAAATGGAGCTGTTGAGACATGCTTTGGGTCCTTCCATAGGTATGCACAATACATGAATTTCTCCCATCCGCTCATCAAAAAGAATTTTAGTCCGAAAGCATGTGCATGGGCCTATGGGATGAACTTCTTTGATTTAGATGCCTGGAGGAGAGAGAAGTGCACTGAGCAGTACCACTACTGGCAGAATCTGGTAAGATGGAAATTTTCTCCTGTCTCAGTAAAAATGTTATAGTAAGCATTGTATGCTATTATTATGTGTTATTCTTCATCGATGACCTTAAATCTCCATATTTGGTTGCTCAAGTTTATGCGAGGATAGGTTTCTGCGCTAAGCTGTAGCATATTTCTATAATTGCAAACTCAAAGGAACTTTTCAGGCACTAGTTTATAGCTTTTATGCTGTTGCTTTATACCTTGGTCTTACTATATGGAGAATTATGGTTGGAGTAGCCATTTTTCATTCTATTTAGAACTTCTAATTTGTTTATTGCTGCACATCGTTTATGTTCTTATTTTTCTGCAGTTTCGTGTTCATTATCTTCTGAAGGCTTCCGCGCTTTCAGTTTTACCTTTTTCTAACTAGAGATACTGATTATGCTCATCTCCTTTTGCAGAATGAAAACAGGACATTGTGGAAACTTGGGACATTGCCCCCGGGTCTCATCACATTCTATTCTACAACAAAGCCCTTAGACAAATCTTGGCATGTTTTGGGGCTTGGCTATAATCCAAGTATAAATATGGATGAGATTCGCAATGCTGCAGTGGTTCACTTCAACGGGAATATGAAACCATGGCTTGACATTGCCATGAATCAGTTTCGCCCACTTTGGACAAAGTATGTTGATTATGATAATGAGTTTGTCCAGACCTGCAATTTTGGTATCTAAATAAATACTGATGGTTAAACCCCACGGTCAGAGGATCTGCACATGCTCATCCTACTGTGAGCATCTACTGCTTTGTGGGGCTCATTGCTTCTCTTTACGCTTAAACTTAGTGTTCTGATTTGATGCCATATATTGTTTTATGACAGTATAGCAACCTTCCCCAATATAGTAACAGAGAAATGCGCTTTTAAAATATTTATAGTATTCACTACTAAGTTTTCGTATGATGTTTTATTCTCTTGTGTGTTTTGGTTATTTAAAATAAAGAGAAGAAAATTGTTTATAATTTATATACTGGTAGCTACCCTTTCCTCCTGATGCTAATTAAAGTTGATCCATATGAAATCAATATCTTGTTGTATACGCTTAATTGATTTGGCAGATAGCTCGACTTTGGTATGTTAATCATGATTCAGTTGAAGAGTCTGTTTCCGTTATATCGTGTTACTTTATAATGGTGAATCGTCTAATGAGTATAATTTACAATATGCTGGTGTTTCATCTACTTCCCTCTCGCTCCAAACATTGCAATGGATGATCATGTTAAGAGTATGTCATTCTGCATCGATCTCTACGTAGTTGGTGAGTAGCAATATTTAAGATGATCAGCATCTCCAGCTGAGCTCGTCTGAGGCAGACTCATGTATTTGTATATCATACATTCCTTCGTACGTTCCTTAAATCAAATAATTATATCTTCATAGATCATAATGCGTGTAACCTCAGTTGCTGAACTGTAGTACATCTTCATAGAGAGTATAACTGCTTTATAATGAAGATAGATACCCTAGAGATGTATCTATCATGAACTTGGTATACGCATCTGGAAAATTTTAATCTGCTTTGAGATATTCCCTCGAGTTTCCGTACGCATATATGGAATTATCTTGTTAAAAATTTGAATAGGCTTGTAAAATTTGTTCACGAGTATATAGTAATGCTTTATGATTACTAATGATTACTAACCGACAGCTTTGGTGCCGAAAGGAAATACTTTAAAATATAAGTCATTTGGAAGAATGAACGTGCCATGATCTTGGTTTGCATGGATCTTTCATTCAAAAACGTATCTGGTATGACATGTACACATTTATTGGATATATTTTTGAATAGAAGGTTCATGGATACCTTGGCCGATGGAGTTTTTTCTTTAAATGGAGCATTCCTTGTCACCAAAACATGGTCTGGTGTCATGTTGATCAGACCATGATCAATTGCTATCGCATCATTATAAGTTTATACGGGGTAATTTTCTGAAGGCAGATGTTATCTTGGCTGAGATTGCAATTTATCCACCATTTTTGTTGATTCAGTTTGTGGTTGGTCTAGTTGTTGGTGGGTTTGGTACAGTGAGTTTTCCCACATGCTAGACGATTGGTTCTAGATGAAGCAGCAGGGTTACCACCACAACCAATTCGGTTCTAAAAATATACGAGAATCTGAATAGCTTCAATCCAAAATTAAGGGCATAGGCAAGGTACAAGCATTAGTAACGCTCTCTGTACACACTTCATTTTTTTTCCAACACAATTATGATTATATTCCATTTCGTAGTTTTAACTCTAATGCTGCATCTGAATTGATGGAATTGAACGAGAGGAGAAATAAATCAAAAATTAAGAGGAATTTAGTGAAAAATAATTGTGACATGAGTGATGAGGAGGAATAAGAGAGAAAATCATAATGAAGAAAAAAAAATTAATCATTCTTTTTCCTTACAAATGGAATGAAATTATATTTATGAAGAATAGTTTATTTCATCACCATCTTCCATAAGAATCATAAAATGTTGTGATCTCCTATAGTAATTGCACATATATCAAATTCATTCTCTCTCGTTCCATTCCCCAAATCCAAACGCAACCTAATTTTGTTTTTATTCATCAATTTGAGCCTCGTATTGCTAACTCTAATTTCATTAATTAATTTTTTTTTTCAAGCATTAGTAACGCTGCAGCACTACTGCTTTTCATCCTGCAAGTCGGTTCATTCCAAGGCATATGGGTGGTTGATTTATTTATAACTCAACTTTTTTCTTTTCCCTTTCTTTACATTTATACCTTGGCATTTAGACATCAATTTTTTTGAGCTACGTTGTCTTTCAAACATGTTAGTATCATACATTAAAATTCATTCTTAAAGTGTTGGTTAAGATCAAGTTTGGCATATATGAATAGCGATCGTGTCCTCAAGGACCTCAACCTATCGACTAATCTGAGTAAGGCAGCTTATTTGCGTTTCTTCCCCGCAAGACTCAATCCATAATAAGTTTCTCGTCTATTCTGTGGCTCCGCCACCACATTTCAGCTAAACAATTTGTTTATGGTCTAGTTGAGAGACAAATTTTCAGCAGTGACCGGACAATTTATTTTCTCAAGGCTGCCCTTTGTCCAACAGGAAAACTTCCAAGTTTTAAGGGCTCTTTCCAGGTTTTAAGAGCTCGTTTACTTCGTGGAATGGAGGCGGAAATGGGAATGAGATCTTTCATATATTTAAATGTAAAATGAAGAATGAAATGAATTTTTTTGTACATTACTTGGAAAAAATTACATTTTAAAACATACAATTATATTAATATATGTATCATATCATCAAATTATATTTTGAAGTAAAGAAGGAAACGAATGTAGAATAGGATTGAATCATTCCTATTCCATCTTCCAATTCGAAATGTAATCAACCCTTAAAGGTCTCAACCAAAACAATCATGAAAAACTGGGTTTCATTTCTTCCGAGTTAGACCGATTCTGCTTCAATAAAAATTTGGAAAAGGAAAATAAGGGGAAGGGGGGAAAAAAGCGGGTCTCAACCGAAACACTCGTGAAAACTGGGTTTCATTTCTTCTGAGTCGGACTGATTCTGCTTCAATAAAAAATTGGAAAAGGAATAAGGGGAAGAGAAAAAAAAACAGAAGCCCTAAATGGGGTACGCGCCCTTTATCTGGTCGACAATTGGGCACAACATTGATGATGAACCATGTATTTACAATCTACTACTGCAGATTTCTAGGCAAAATCCAGTAATAAACGAGCATTGGGCATTAGTGATTCAATTCAATTCTTAGAGAAGCATTTAAACAAGAAACAATAAATAAAACACAGTCAGGGGAATGTGGAAGTACAAATTAAGAAAATAATTAATAATGAAATTACTCCAACTAGGAATCGTACCAGTATACTACATAATAAAAGCTTTACCTGACCTCATCTTTCTATCAACCTATTAGTCTATTGCCACCCTTAAACGGGAAAAAATGTGCACCAAAAAAGGTTAGAAGAATCCCTCACGAGTATCTCAAACATCAGTTCTTCCAAATGGTACCCAGAAGCTAAAATCATACTCATTTGTTTGCCGGTTGCTAATTTAACTGCTTAATCACTACATCAATGACAAAACAAAAAACTGAAATTTCTCACCAATATCATATATGCCAAGTTCCTTAAGCAGTAGCAGGCACCCGCAGTGCCATATTTTTGGCAGTTCCACCACTAGCCATCCCGTTAACTCGGTTCATGCGACCGCTATTGGTGCCAAAACTGTCAGCCCTTTGATACCCATCACTGCCACGATTTGATGAACCTCCTCGATAGTTACCTTTGTTACTAAACTCACTCCTGCCATTAAATTCCCCTCGGCTGTAACCTCTGCTGCCTGCATAATTTCCACGTCCCCTCGTTCCCTCATTCCTAAATCCACCCTCGTTTTTGTACCCAGGCCCCCTTCCAACTGGGAACCTTCCACGGTTGTTCCCTGCATTAAAGGTCAGTTGGAAAACAAATCAATCAAGCATAAAAAGCACGAATCATTAGATCATACAATTCATTCCTTGAATAACAATTATGCAATGACATACAAATGCCAACAAAATTCAGACTGGTAATCATCATACAGTCCCCAACTTCCAAGGCAAAACACCAGGAAATAATACTCGAATAGCTATAAAAAAAAACATTCTAGTAATTACTGAGTGAATCAACTCCATACTTGCTCAAGGGCAGAGACAAACACTGTTCTTTTTGCAAACTAATAGTTTTTAACCAAACATTCAATCCTGTTATTAGTTTTATCTTGTTCATGTGCACACTACATGCCAGAGATTATTTTCTGATCTTATTAATTATAATACGACTTAAAAGCAAAACATACCTCCCGAGTTTGTGGACCTCTTCTCTTCTACAACAGCTTGGCGTCCACCCATTGTGATTGGTGAAGCCTTATCCAAACAAATAAACAAAGAACAAAAAGAAAAACGAAATTAGAGAGAAACTAGTTTGCGCAGGAAACACTTTTTAGGTTAGACAGTAGCAAAACACAAACAAATGAGCTACGCGATAGATCGCGATTTTCAACAAAGGATAAATGATATACAGCAATAACAAAAAGTAAGGTAATCTGTAATGAATGACAAACGTTCAATTAGAAAACTGTTGTGCACTAGCTATGACGGCAATTTTGCAGTTAAAATGATCAATTGAATAAACCGGAACAAAGCGCATAAAATGCAAACCTAGAACTTACCTGCGTAACATAAAGTGCAGGGCTTCTAAAGTGCAACAAAGTGGTGAAACCGGACTAGCATGATATAAAAACACGGACAGCTCTGAAATATACTCCCTCCATCTCAAAAAGGATGGCTCAAGTACAAAAGATTTGTCTAAAAAGGAATGACTTAAATACACTAATAAATTTTATATCGACTACTTTAACCTTAGAAGTCGACCTATTTTATTCTTGTGAAAAACAATAAGTACAACTGTAGTATTTGAAAATTATTAAATAGACCCACTATAAAGATATATTAGTAACATTAAACATGTGCAAATTGTACTCAAGCCATCCTTTATGGGACGGAGGGAGCATATAACTTCAAGACAGGGTCTCACTATTGATATCATGCATAAAGCTTGGTTTATTTTTTAATGGACATGTAAACATGATATCATACGGAAAAAAATCCAGCATTTCACATTTTTCACTTTATTTTAGCATCTAGGAAGCAGGGATTTTCCTGCTACCTATCGAACTTCCAAAGGGAATCTTGGCATTCGCGATTCTTTGGGATTCTTTGTCATTCTCCATCAATAGCATAACATCTTTTTGTATTTTACCAGCATAAATAGCAACATACTTAATGTGTTTGCTCTAACAGCAATATATTAGATCAATTATGTACATGTGTTAGTATACATATAAGTAGTACTTCCAGTTAATTATATATATTTTCTGAATCCCCAAATCACGATTTTTTGAAATATTCCGAATAAACGAACCCCCCTATGGTGAACCTGAATCACCAAACCCAAATCCATTCTTCTTAGTTTAGCATTGTCTGAGAGGAGCTGCAGGATGTTTGTTGAAGTACATGATGTCATGCAACATCTGATTTCTGACCATCTAATTGTGCCCTAAATAATAGATGATGCATAATAAGATATGTTTACATGTGCGTCTCCGTGTGGGCATGTGCATGTGCTTGCTTGCATGCACATATATCACTATGTGCATATATATCAAGAGAGGTTAGGATTTACATTGGAATTTCTCCCAACAAATGATATATACGTAGATATCCAGCAACTAGTAACTTAAATCACAATAATTCACCAGAAGCTTGCTATGAGCACTTGCAGCAAAGTAGATGATTTAGTAAGAGACATAAACTAAACGTACCGCAATTGCTTTTTCTACGGCGCTTGCCTCCTCAAATTCTACAAAGCCAAAACAGAAACCTTGCTGCCATGGTACAGACTATATGTTAACAAAGAATAGTTTTAAAATTCAGGTGACATAAGAAAGAATACATTAGTACCCACCTTGCTTCTAACTTGAATGCCACCGTTCTTAATAGTACCGAACTTCTTGAACTCATCCTCAAGTAGAGCAGGAGTGGCGTTATAAGGAAGACCCTTTATGTAGATTGAATAGCCATCAGCTGCCGAAGACAAACAAACAAAATGACATGTTAAAAGTGTGT
Organism: Centella asiatica; assembly: GCA_014636745.2. NCBI lineage: Eukaryota > Viridiplantae > Streptophyta > Magnoliopsida > Apiales > Apiaceae > Centella > Centella asiatica. The sequence continues at coordinate 35,420,447 of CM025788.1, forward strand.
TTCTATATCAACAGAATACAAAATATGCAAACTGACACAGACACACACTCACACACCCAACAAACATTCATATATAGAGTTGGAGAGGGAAAGAGTTCCAATATCGTACCTTCTCCCTCTTGGTTAACCCCATTTTCAGTAGGATCCAAACTGGAAACTGATTTGTTGACTGATGGGGCTGAAGCTGGAGTAGGGTTCACTTGTTGCCGACTCTTCGGTGGATTTTTACGCATGGGAGATGCAGGAGATGAGAAAGGCAGGCCTTTGTCCTTCAAATCCATTACCTGTAAAACACCATAATGTACCTAACCATCAACTGATGTAAAGTGGACCAGGTTGGCCTTGCAAGCCTTTCATGATTCATATATCGACAATTCATTCAAATGCAGCTTTAGTAGCACATGATTTATAGTTAACAGAATCATCTACTAAAGCTAATCATTAGTGTCAAGAAAACTTGTCGCCTAGCAACTTACAATAGAAGCATATGACTTCTTAGGCACATCTTCACTCTTAATGTTAGATTCAGTGACCAGCTCTGAGTTATCTGGCACCTCATCAACCTCCTCAGCTACTGGCACTTCATCGATAACCTCAGAAACTGGCACTTCCTCTTCCACAACTTCATTTGTCCCATTCTCTGAGATAGTATGCACTACTTCTCCATTGGCTTCCTCCACCAACACATAAGTTGGCTCAGATGTGTGATCCTCCTGCAAGGTAGCAGCCTCCACGGACACTGGACAGGATTAAAGTTTTTATTAAAAATTAGCACAAGGTAAAAACATAAAACTCAAAAAAATAAGATTTTTGGTTACCTTGCTCTTGAACAACAGGTGCCTCAACATCTTCAACTGATTCCTGCTTTGTGTCAGGATGATCTGTTTTCTCCAGATATCGGAACATGTCATTTAGAACAAAATAACCCCCCCTCTCTTGTGGTGCAAGGAAAAAAGATTGGGCAAAATTCCGCATCATGTTGTCCTTTCCTGTCAGGTACCCAGTAACAAGTACATGGACTCCCAAATTCAACGAGTCTTGTGCATCAACAGACTTGATCTCTGCCCTGGACTCACCATAGTTAAGCGAGAGGATCTTTTCATTTATAGCCTGTAATTTTACACGAGGCAATACATCAAAAAGGATTCAGGATTCCAAACTCCAATTTCTTATTACTATCTTCAAACACCCCTGATTATGAATACGTGAATACCAACATAAAGAAAAGGAGTGCCTTTTGACTTAAGCATGATTATAACAATAGAAAACCTATGAAACCAAATATAACTCCATGGTTCCATGCTACAGATCTAGCTATATTTCATGTAATTTAAACAGGAATCCAGATGCTCCCGAAATCCTAACAGACTAAATATACAATTAATAAAAATATAGTATTGAGGTCCCCAATCAAAAAGAGCAACAATACATACAACATCTAGCATCACAAAAAGATTTTATAAACAGAAGCTCAGGTATTAATTTAAAGGAAAATGAATTACTGTCATGGTAGTTGTAATACTCATGGAACCATCCTCCTCTGGACGACCAAGCTTGCTAATGTCCTGGTAAAATTTATGAACAAGGGCAGGGGAATGGCAAAGTATCTGGTAATATTGTTGCACAAAAGCATTGCCAACCTATCAAAACATCAAATCAAGCCCATGAAAAAAACCTGATTAATTCATCAAATCAAAGTATCAAACCCAATGAAACAATATATAAGTTTAAATAAACGGCGAAAACTTCAAACTATTGTGTAAAGCACATACAACTTGAGGAGAGACTGGTGTCGCCGCCGCCATCAGTGATCGATTGAACAAAGTAATTAAAACCCTAAACAAAAACCCAACAAACGTTAAACGGAAAACGTGCGTAAAAGATCTGATTTAGGAAGATGAGTATGTATACCTGGATTTCTGTTATGGATCGGAGAGGAACAAAGGGAGGGAGAAAAGAGACTGAATCTTATTACTCTCTCTCTAGATTTCACTCTCTCTCCACCCACGCGATTCCTAGGGTTTTGGTTTTGCTGAAGAGATGCTTGTGGATCTTGAAGAGGCGCGAGCTGAAACGGAGAGAGAGAGTGTGTTTGTGTTGCGAGAAAGACGAGGGTTTTTTTAGAGAGAGAAAGTAGCAGACCTCTGCACTTGGCTATGTATGTATGTATGTATGTATGTACAACGGGATCGGGTTTTTTTTTCTTTTTTTCTTTTTATCAAACAGATTTTTATTGTCTAATCCAACCGTTAAAAGGATTTCTCGTGTCACATAGAAATTTAAATTTTCTTATTAAAAAATTAAAAAAATAAAAATTTATCAATTTTTTAATATGTATAACATGAATCATGCAATAATGCTTACAAGTTGGTCTCATGTAATAAATGTAAAATACAACATAATAATCAGAATAATATTTTTATACTGCAAATATATCGTGGATAATTATTTCAGAGATAGTCTTTTACACATATTTCCTTTCTTTTAGTTTTTCTAATGTATATTTTGATGAATTAAATTTGTAAATTTTTTGTTACCCAAAAAAATAAAAAAGGAGTGTTAGGTTCAAATGTGTTTAAAACATTGTCTCGCGTCGGTTGTCAAATGTGACTTGATACATACATACATATATGTGTGTGTGCACGCGTGCCTTAATTCATTAACTTATGCTTTTATGTCGAATCGAGCGCATGTTTGTATATAGGATGCCTTGTTTTTTCAATTTTCTCGAACAAACGAGTATCAAAATTCAAGTTCACTGTCCGTTGCGATTCAGTTGGATTATTCTCGAATATTCACAAACTCAACTTGTTGAGTGGAAATGAACTTGATCTTTCTATGGTAGAAGGAGCGGAGCATAGCATAGAATTTGAGGCTCATGTAAATTTTAAGTCGATACGATTTAGAGTTTAAAGCTAGTGCAATTGAGATTGATAATTTATACTTGAGAGGGAGTAATGGTAACGAAGGTGAGACGCACATATGAAAAAGAAAGATTTGTTAGGTTTACATGGTGAGACAACGTCTCACATCATCAACGAAGTAAGAATTGAAAGGCTATACATACATAGTTGTGCATCGACTCATTAACTTAAAATTTTGAAGCGGATTAAGTGCATGTTTGTATGTGTGTTGCCTCTGTAATCAATGATAGGCTAATCAAAAGTCGATGCTTAAATACCATCAGAGTATTATACTTTTTAAATTATTTTATCCAAATATACTTTACTACTTTTTTCTAGATTTACCTTTATTTTAAGATTATAAACAATTCACACACTAAAATTAAAATATATGTCCATCACTACCAGTAGTAATCGTCGCTACGACCAATCAAAAGTTGATGTTTAAATACCATCTAAGTACTATACATTTTAAATCATTTTACCCAAGTATAATTTATCAATTTAAACTACATTTACCTTTATTTTAAGATTATCAACAACTCACGCTCTAAAATTAAAATATATATTCATCACTACGGGCAATAGTTGTCGATGTCGTCAATAATGTCATTGTCAGTGATAAAGGCTTCCACCGGAGACATTCGCTGTCGAAGATGTCACCATCAAGTCCTCTGTTATTGCCTTTAATAACTTTCACTACCATCAATCCACCATAATACTGACCACCACTATGTCGTCATACTATACTATTAAGAATATTGAACAATATTAAAAGATTAAAAGATTTTTTTTTTTTTGTAACATTAGCATATCATCTAGTATGGTAATAGATCAATTAGTAATATTAACAAATCATTTAATAATGTTAATGTTAGGAATTATAGCATTTGATAATAATGTATAATACTTAGAATTGTTAGAACTTGTAATTGTACTAGAACCTGCTAAAAACCATCATCAGTTAAGTTTTTATATTGGTAGTTTACTCTCTAATATACGTAAAATATCATTGTAAAAGAGTAAGTTAGAGTGTATTGTAAAAGACTATCAGGAATGCATTTGGAAAGTTCAACAAAGTTAAAATCAGAGATTATTTTTAGTTTATCAAATCAGAGACTGAAGACAAGTCGAAGTTAGTCAAGCCTATCGGAGACTAAAAATTAGTTTATCGGAGACTAAGAATTAACCTAGCGGAGACTAAGAATTAACTTAGCGAAGACTAAGAATTAACCTATTGGAGACTAAGAATTATCTTATTGGAGACTATTGTTGTAGCTGTAAGAGACTAAAGTAAAGTTACTCTCTGATGTAGTGAAAAGTCCTAATTCAAGTAGAAGTTTGATTCTAAACAGATAAAGAAGTTGTGTTGAAGACGAAGCTGGTTACAGGATAAATAAGTTATCAGAAGATAAATGGCTTGCCATAACAGACCTCTACCAGAGTTCATTAGTTGATATTGAAGATGACATATGGTTGACTGCACAAGAACTCCTAATATGCATCAAAGGATAAATGGTCATCAGAGGATAATTTCTTCATCAGCAGATATTGAAGATGACATATGGCACTGTAGCAGTCCACCAACTCAGTTAGAGCTCTAAATTAAAATAAGAAAGTTGGTCCAATAACGAGAGGTTGGCTACCAGTGAAGTTTCAAGAAGATAAGTTATACAAATACACATCAGGTGTATAAAGTTGCAGGTGTATAAATTGTAGAGATAAGTTATATAAACTTGAAAAGCAAAATAAAGAAGCTGGTCTAATAAGAACTGGAAAAGCTAAAGCTCAAAGAGATAAGTTATACAAATACACAGCAGATGTAGATGCTACAGAGATAACTTATTCTAAGAACTCTAAGAATAAAATAAGGGAGCTAGTGCAATAAGAAAAGAATGTGTACCAGATAAATTACATGGTAGATTGGCGTGCAAGAAATGTTATGTAAAAAAGGAGTTATGTAACAGAGCAGCAATTACCAAAGAATATCAAAGATATTTTTGGAGGCAGCTCAAAGAAAAAGCTTGGAAGACAAAGGAGTTGTGACTATAAATAGAAACACAAAGCAGTTAAGGTAAAACACATCTGAGAATATCTCAACAATATATCTCACATCTCAGAACACATATCTCAGATCTCTCAATACATCTCAGAGATCAAAAAATATCTCAGTACATCTCAATATATCTATAAGCATCCCAAATACATCTTTATACATATTGAGAGAAAAATTGAAAGATAGTAGATGTAATTAATTTACAGAAAGAGATAAACTATATCAAAAGAAATAGAGAGTTAAAATATTGAGAGAGAGATAGAGCAGCAAGTTCTTAGAACTTGAGAAGTTAGAAATCATTTTCTAGATTGCAGTTGTTCATCACTGAACAAAGTAAGAAGCTGGTGCCAACAAGTTTTGATTACTAGGTTGTATATTAGACTCAAAATCAATAAAACCCATTATTTATTGATTGATATAATCTGTTATCTCTATACACTGTGTTCTTGAGATTTTTTATTATTCCGCAAGTTTATCTATTACTTTTAAATAATCCAAAGAAGTTATAGTTTTTGTTGATTTATGTTCAATTCCCCCCTTCTCGCAAATCCTTGAACCATCTGGGACATCAATAACAATTGGTGTCAAAGTTTATTGATTAATATACTAATCAATAGATCAAAATATGGGACAAAATGATGGCTATATCAAGATTCCAATGCTCAAGAGGGAGAAGTACTTTTTGTGGAAGAAAAGAATGTTCTTGCATCTAGAATTAACTGATCCCCAATATGCTGACATTCTCAAAGAAGGACCTGTCATGCCTACAAAGGTTATGCCACAGGGTATTGTTGATAGCATTCCAATCCTAGAAACCTTTGTGCCTAAAAAGCCAAATGAGTTCACCAAAGAAGATAAAGAGGAGGTTCTAAAAGATTGAAAAATCATGAAAATCCTCTATAATGGGTTGGACAATGACATGTTCAACAATGTTATTAATTGTCAAAGTTCCAAGAAAATCTGGGACACAATCCAAGTGCTTTGTGAGGGCACAAAAGAGGTTAGGAAGAATTAAAGGTTATTACTCATTTGGTAATATGAATATTTCATTTCTAAGTCTAGAGAATCTATCACATAGTTGTCTGACAAATTCAATAGACTTATTAATGACCTAAAGCTCTTAGATAAAGTTTATGATGCTGAAGATATTAATATCAAATTCTTAAGAGCTTTGCCATCAACCTTGGATGCAAAGACAATAGTATTAAGGGAAGCCAATGATATGTCTACCATATCCCCGGACAAGAAATTTGAAGACCTATGAGCTTGAGATTCGGCAAACACAGAAACTGAATGCATATTCTAAGGAAGAGAGGTCTGCAACATTAATGGCTGAACTAAGAAGAAAGAAGAAGCTTGGGAGATGAGAACTCTCATTGAGAAATTAGACATAAAGACTGATGATGAAAAAGTTGAAGATATGGAAGATAAGGACTTCCAAACACCTGAGAAGGATGAAGATGTTGAAGACATTGTGGCACTAGGGGACAGAAAATTCAGAAATATGAAATTTAACAAGTCAGCTCCAGCAAAGAAGGAGAGTCAATTAAGAAAGATTGATAAATCAAAAATCAGGTGCTTTAACTGTGATGGTAAATGTTATTTTGCCAACGAGTGCAGAAAACCAAGGTCTGACAAGAAGGCCAAGGAAGATAAATATGTTGCGAAGGATGAGGAATATTACAAATAGAACTTCTATGGTTTCCTCAACAAAAGCAAGGGCAAACTACTTATTTCTGAAGGTAAAGACTAGGTTGAAACTGACTCAGAGGATGAAGAATGCATTAACTTAGCACTCATGACCATATCTTCTGATGGTACAAAAAGAGAAAAAAGCCCCAAACCTATGTTGTTTGTGTTTGCAGGGCATGAATAAACAAATCTAGTTATTGGACAGTGAATATTCAAGATACATGTCTGATGAGAAGTCCTTGCTAACATAGTGTGAAGCTGACGAGACAGAGGATGCTGACATTGACTTATCAAAGAAGATGAAGCTAAAACTCAATAAACTTCCACTAGTGAATGCTGAAAATACAAAAAACACATAAGCCACTAATTTAAGGGGAGTTTCAGAAGTAGCTGAAATTATTTTTTAGAGAAGAAGCAGTTGGGAGCATTAACCCTGAATCAGAAGCAGTTTGTAGACATATTCACCAAACCATTGGATGAAGCCACCTTCAATAGATTGGTCAGTGAGTTTGGCATGCTCAACTTTGGTGAATAAAACCTTGAAAATTTTGTGCAAGTCTGATAAACGATAGTAGTAGATAATTATCTTCTAATGACTTAGTTACCAGAGTATAATTACCAACTGATATTGAAGCAGCATGAGTTATTTTTTGACCAATTAATTAATCAACAACTAATTATATTGAGAAAAATTAGTCAATAATTGTTCTTATGAAAGGATAATTATCAATAGATGTTAATGAAGCAGTGCTTAATTATCCTCAAATAGTTTAACTGTCAGTGAGTAATTACCCACTAATTATATAAAGTAAAGAAACTAATATACTATGCAAGATTCCTTACATTTATTGTTCATCATCTAATTGAGGTTCTTATAATAGCTAATTCATGTATTTTTTGAACTCTTTACTACTTTATTCTTTATTTATTCTACTTCTACTACTTTATTCTTTATTTCTCTAACAAAAGTCATCTCATCTATCTCTCAAAAGATAAAGGTTGTAAAAAGGAAAGAACCACAACTAGCAAAAATTGAGGGGGAGGGTGAGCATTTAAAGGAAGTTATGAGGAAGAAATAAGGAACAGTGAGTGTGAGGACTCAGAAAGTTGAAATAGAAATAAAATGTCAATAGGATTAATTCCTACGAAGTAAGAATTTTAAATGCATGAGTTTTATGTCAAAATGATGTCCAATATTCAATGATTTCAATTCCTTTGTAAAACCATCAAAGGGATATGAATATATTAATCTCAAATCTTATATATGATTAATTTAATCAAGCACAAACAGAGATTGATTTTAATGAACAAAGATATTATCGAGCTTACTTGAGAAGGAGATTGTTGTGGGTAATCAAAAGATTACGTGTTTTATGTTTGATTAGTAAGTTGCATATGTGTTAACAATTAATAAAGATTAAATTGCATGTGTGTCAGCAGCTGCTTGATATTATACCAGTTATTAAAAGTGATATGAAGAGCAGCCACTACACCGGCCAAGCTGGCCAATCACATCACCCTAAGGACATAATTCTAGCCAACGGCTGAGAATTATTATAATTTATCAAAATGATCCAACTGCTCTAATGGATTTACGAACACTATAAATACTTTATCTGAGGCATAAATCCTAACCTCTGTTCTAAATCTAAAATTTCTCTTTAGCCTTCTAAATCTAAAATTTCTCTTTAGCCTTCTAAATCTAAAATTTCTTTTTAGCCAACCACCCATGTAAATTTCAAGTTCACTTTCTAAAGCAACAACCCTTTTTCTAGAGCAACCAAGCTTTTAATTTCTTCCTTAGAGACGAAGAGGTAAGAGCTTTATGCTCGGCTCTGTTCTGTTTTATTTCTTTCATGCACATAACATTTGAAAGTATTAGTTGTGCATGCTAAAAGTTGTCCAAGAAAAGAATAAAGCTTCAAAAGATGCTATCTGTGGGTATGTGTATTATGTAAGTAATGATACAACAACAGGTAGGATAATGATGCACCCTAAGTTGGGTCCTCTATTGTAGCAGAGACAAGTTCTAACTTAGTCTCTGATAGTATAAAATAATCCCCAAGATTATGAAACAATGTTAGTCTCCGATGAAACAATGTTAGTCTCGGATGAGTAACAATACTAGTATCCGATGAGTTTGGCAGTGGCTAAACAGATGGCGATGAGTTTGGTGACAACCAAAAGAGTTTGGTGATAATCAAATGAGTTACCGATGAGTTTGGCGATGAACAAAATCATCCCCTGACAGATGGGTTATCCCCCTGATAGGTAAGTCATCCCCTGATGACTATCCCCTGACAGATGGGTTATCCCCTGATGGGTAAGTCATCCCCTGATGACTATCCCCTGACAGATGGGTTATCCCCCTGATGGGTAAGTCATCCCCTGATGGCTATCCCTTGACATCCATTCATAGTATAAATACTAGATAAAGGCAATATTTAAGAGTCATTACAACCCAAAAATAATACAATTACAGCGGAAGCTATTTAATCTTTGTAAATTACAATTCCAAGATCATTACAACTTCTAACATCTTCCTTCCTTCCTTCCTCAGCGTTATAAAAAAAAATAACTTAGTAGTCGATCATCTTTGCTTTCCCCTTATCAGAGGGTTCAGCCTTTGCATTGTGTCCTGCAAGACATTTAAGTTCAATAAGAGTGAGTCATTTTTGCCCAGCAAGTATATAAACAATTTAGAGGAATAATCTGAAATATTTAAAGAAGTTCAATTCTGTTTGTGAGGCTCAGTGAAACAATACTAATGCCTCGAAAATCCTTGAAGAATCTTTAGGATTACTGATGATAAGCAATGTGTAATCCTTATTGAAGAAAGACAGGTATGCACATGCGTACACTTTCTCAAAATATCCATCAGGGGCTAAACCCGTTGGATTTGCTAACCATATAGTACACAGTTGGCCTAACTATGACTGCATGATCCCTCCTTGTGTGAACGTACGTAGTCACTTATAATTCCTCTAGGTCAGGTGAAGAAAAAATCAGCACCTTTCCTTTCCTCTAGCCAACCATGTGTCATAACCCATTTAAGGGACATATCATTCTCATTTACTTGCACAGATATAAGATTTAGAATTAGCTAGAAATCAAAGCTCAGTTATATCCATGCATTATCATTCATATCATGCTAGCGGAATTTAAAGCATAGCATGCTCATTCTTAAAAACAATTGAAACATATAATCAAGTCTTGCACGCATATCGAATCAAATGTCTCAATTTGATATAAAAACTGTTGAGGTTAAATAATTAATTAAAACATCTTAAAATAGTTTAAGAAAATAATATTTTATAGTTTCAAAAACAAACTGTACATCAGGGAATTACTTCACTTTAACTCATCGGAGACTACAGATGACGTCATCAGGGACTAAACTTAGCCTGTCGGAGACTAAGGCTGACGTCATCAGAGACTAAACTTAGCCTGTCGAAGACTAAGTTAAAACTTGTCTCAGATACAGTGGTGTCTTCCTTACTCCTCCATTGGTGGTGTTCTTAACCATAACCATATTTAGGTTAAAACTAATTATTCTCTCAGTGATACATAACATTTCCTATGGTCTGCATTCCCTCCTAGACACGGTTTAGGGTTCAAACTCAGGTTGAAGAATATTCAAGCATGGGGTTGTAACTACTGATAAAATAATGTTTTGGTAGATAAAGGTTTGTTTACCAGGTGGTTGTCAACATTTTTACACTCATCTTGGGTAGCTTTTTGAAATAAATGACATTAACTCTAGGTGTTAAAAACATGCATCAAATCATACTTTTGGAAATAAATGAACAAGGTATTAAATGTGGTATGTATGACAGAACAAAAGTTTAAGAAATAAAGCAGGACTTTAATGAAATGCTCTTACCTCCTTGGCTGCAAGAAAGAGTTAAAAGCTATAGTTGTTCTTCCAAAAAGGACAGTTGTTTTGAGAGTAAGCTTGGATTTGGTGGTACACTGTATAGAAGTTTATGAAAGTGGGGCTAGGGTTGTACCAACGTGATATATATATAGAAAAGTTCCTGAATACAATTGATGCCTGTTTTTAATGTGGTATAGCAGGCATTTGATGCCTGCTTTTAATGTAAGGCAGATTGTTCCTGACCAAAATGTTATTTTATCTACTTTTAATGCCTGCTTAAGTATAACTGGTATCAAATGTCTATGGTTGCCACAGCCTATAGGACAACCCACAATGCCTCTGACCAGCTTGCTGCCCACATTATCATTGTCGGATTTACTGGCCAGCTCAAAGGATGGTGGGATGAGCACCTTCAAGAGAATGACAAACATGATATTCTTCATACCATTAAGTTAGATTCTGATAATCAACCAATCGTTCATGATGGTGAAAGCATCTCTGATGCTGTAGCCACTCTTATCTATACCATTACCAAAACCTTTGTCGGAAATCCAGGTATCTTCCGAGAAAAATCCACCAAAATCCTTAATAACCTTAAGTGCAAAACCTTAACGGATTATCGATGGTACAAGGATACCTTCATGACCAGGATCTACTCTAGAGCTGATGGCAATCTCCAGTATTGGAAGGAAAAGTTCTTAGACAGACTACCAAAATCTTTACGAGACCTTGTTCGTGAGGATCTCAAAGAACAATATAATGATGTCATTCCTTGGCAAGACATCACTTATGGTCAATTATCCAGCCAAATCCAGCAGGTCGCCCTAAAAATTTGTCGCCAAGATAAAATGATGCGGCACTTAGCCAGGGACAGAGCCCAAAGAAGCAGAGACTTGGGAAGTTTCTGTGAACAATTTGGATTACCCTCCTGTAACACCAAGACCCATAAAAGGCCCAAGCACAGGCTTATGCATAATGAGCCTCACAAGACCCCCTACAAACCCTTTAGAAAATTCCAAACTAAACCTAGATCTTATCCCAAACATGGTAACAATCAGGCTAGATTGCGTGATAGCAATCCAACTAAACCAGCCTTGCCCGCTCCCAACAATAACCTTTGTTTCAAATGCCATAAACCTGGTCACATAGCGAAATATTGTCGCTTTTCCAAAAGGCTTAGAACCCTATCAGGAATAGATGATTCTCTTCTTGACCAAATCCAAAATCTGCTGATCGAAGACAGTGAGAATTCTTCTGAGGCTGATGACGAATGTCTTAACCATCTCCGCAACGATGGATTATACTCATCTTCTTCCGATCAATCCTCCGACAAAGAAGACCAAGGAACCATTAACGTCCTTACCAAAGAGCAAGCCTTCTTCTTGAATTAATAAGACAACTCTCTGATCCTGACCAAAAACAATCTTACATTAACCAATTCAAAAAGACTTTGGAAAAACCTTCCTCTTTTGAGAAGACTTTTCACAAAGACCCAAGACTCAACAATACTTATAATTTTAAAGACATTCTTGATCAGTTCCCTACTAAACCAAAGATTATCACTGTCCGAGATCTCCAAACAGAAATTGCCATCCTCAAGGAAGACATTAGACAGATTAAAGCTCGTCAAGAGATTGATCGATTAGTTCTCCAGCAACTAGTCGATCAAAAGCCGAGTCCTTCCCGTGCTCCCTCACCGGAACCCTCCAACAAACTTCAAGATAGTAGGTTTTTAAACTATATGTCAAAAATATCTATCCAGAGATGGCACGTTAGACTTACCCTACAAATTAAAGATTTTATCCTTGAAATTCCAGCCTTACTTGACACTGGAGCAGACCTTAACTGCATACAGGAAGGCCTTATCCCCGCTAAGTTTTTTGAAAAAACTACCGAAGGACTCCGTGCTGCTAACGGAAAGAAATTAGGAATCAACTACAAAATTTCAGATGTTGATGTCAGGATTCCTAACTCTGCCTTCTCCCTTAAAACCTCTTTCTTATTAGTTAAAGATATTACCAATCCAATTATCTTAGGAACCCCTTTTATCCAGCAGATTATCCCCTTCATGGTCACCAATCAGGGTATCCAGATCGAGTATCTAGGTACCTCCATCGTCCTTCCCTTTGATAGACCTCCTATCCACAAAGATCTCCATCTGCTGAAGTCTAAGAAAGCGCAAATTAACTATCTCAAGGAAGAGATAGTCCATCAGCGCATCGAAAGCCAGTTGCAAAACCCTTCTATTAAGAATAGGATCCATTACTTTTGAAAACAAGATTATCACTCAGCTCTGTGCTGATGTTCCCAATGCTTATTGGGATCGAAAAAATCATAGTGTCAGACTCCCTTACGAGCCTGATTTTGATGAGAAGACCATCCCAACCAAAGCCAGACCCATCCAGATGAACCATGAACTCATCACCCATTGTCAAAAGGAGATTCAAGACCTCTTGAAGAAAAGGATTATATCACACAACAAATCTCCTTGGAGCTGTGCAGCTTTTTATGTCAACAAACGCTCTGAAATTGAAAGAGGAGCACCCCGATTAGTCATCAATTATAAACCCCTTAACCAAGCCCTAAGATGGATTAGGTACCCCATCCCTAACAAAAAGGATCTCCTCCAGCGTCTATATGCCTCTCATATATTTTCAAAATTTGACTTAAAATTCGAATTTTGGCAGATTCAAATTGATCCGAGAGATCGTTACAAAACTGTTTTTACGGTCCCCTTCGGGCAATATGAGTGGAATGTCATGCCGTTCGGCCTAAAAAACGCCCCTTCAGAATTTCAAAAAATAATGAATAACATTTTTAATGATTATTCGAAATTTATTATTGTTTATATTGATGATGTTTTAGTCTTCTCTGCTAGCCTAGAACAACATTTTAAACATTTGCATATTTTCTTCAACATTATCAAAACTAATGGTTTAGTTCTTTCAAAAACTAAAATCTGTCTTTTTCAAACAAAAATAAGATTTTTAGGTCATATTATACAGTTAGGAACTATTGTCCCTATTAATCGATGCATTTTATTCGCCGATAAATTTCCTGACCAAATTATTGACAAAACACAACTTCAGAGGTTTCTTGGTTGTGTCAATTATGTTTCTGAATTTATCCCTGGACTAAGCAATCTTTTAAAACCTCTTCATGATCGGCTTAAACAGCCTCCTCCTCCCTGGACTTCTATGCATACTCATGTAGTTCAGGAAGTTAAAAGGAAAGTCAAGCATTTACCATGTTTATCATTATCTGATCCATCTGCTTACAAAATTGTTCAAACTGATGCATCTGACATAGGATATGGAGGCATCTTAAAACAAAAGAAAGAAGGTAAAGAGCATATCATTGCATTTACCTCAAAGCATTGGAACAGTTCCCAGCAGAACTATCCTACTATTAAAAAAGAAATTTTAGCCATTGTTTTGTGCATCACAAAATTTCAATCTGATTTATTAAACCAAAAATTTTTAGTTCGAATTGATTGTCAAGCAGCAAAATCTGTTTTGCAAAAGGATGTAAAAAACCTTGCCAGTAAGCAAATTTTTGCCCGATGGCAGGCTATTTTATCAATATTCGATTTTGACATTGAATATATTAAAGGAAGCTCTAACCATATCCCAGATTTTCTAACCCGGGAATTCCTTCAAAACAAATATGCCCCCAAAGAAGAGAGATAAGGCTTTTGCCTTAAAAGCCGCTTCAGCTGAGAAATCAGCTCATCAATCTTCTCCAAAATCTCAAGATTCCGGTGAATCTTCGCAAAAGCCCAAGCCGGTTACATCTGCGGACTATGCTAATCAACCGGTCCAAACCAAAAACCATTTCTCTGCTCTTGTAAAGACAAAACCCTTGTCTGTTGATAAGGTCAAGAGATGGGCGGACATTGCCTCTGATGAGGATGAAGATTCTCAGTCTCAATCATTTTACCCAGAATAATTTCTTTCTTGGTGCAAAAGCATGGGGATCCCTCCCCCTCAGATAATTCCTCAAATCCCAAAAATGGAGGCTACTGAATCTCAGATTCATTACCCCATTTCTCAATCCCAATCCTTGGTGGGTAAAGCCCCAGGAAAATCCCAATCTCTGGTGGGTAAAACCCCATGCACCCTCATTCCTTTTCTCCCTTCTCCAAAACCGCTTCCCCCTTTTTCCGAAACCCCACAATATTTCAAATCCCAATCTATCCAAACAATCATTCAAATGGAACCAGATTTCTGGCATCCTGACCTAAACATTGCTGCCAAGCAATTGCTTCTTGGTGATCTTAGATTTATCCCTAGTCACCCCCACAAAAGTCAAACATTTTTTGAATTTATCTTGGTAGATTCTAAATCTATCCTTCTCAAACAATATCAAGATAAAACTCAAACTTTTATCACCCATACTACCGTTCAGATTATGAAAGTTATTTCTCCCTCTGAATGGATAAAAAATCACCCAATCCTTAGAGGGACTCTGGCCTCTAACAAGTTTAAACTTTTGTCTGATTCGATCAGATTTTCTCAATCCTTTACCCCCTAGACTTACAATTACTGGGATTATATTGAAGCCTGGAAACATGCTTTTACAAAACAAAACCCTATAGAAAAACATTCGTGGTTTTTCTACTTCAAAAGGAACCAACCTTTTCATTTCCCAAATTGGTTCCTAAACCAATGGTGGCCTGTCTTTGGTCCATCTTTTGAAATCCTTCCTCCTCTTGTCAAAGAGGGATATCAATATTTTTCTGGCAGGTTTCAGCCACCACAATCTACCCCAACACCCGTGTCTCTATAATTTTTCTCAAGATTTGCCCTGGCATGGATCCATTGTCAAAAGATCGAGTACCACAAGCCCGACGGCCTTCAGGGACTCCTTTTCCTCGCCCTCCGAGGATACACAAAATGGTGGAAAGATTTCAACTCCAGTCATGCCACCACCCCAGCAATCCAACAGTGGTTCAAGACAAATCCACAATTTATCAAGTCAACAGAGGTTGAGCAGACTCAGTTCCTTGCTTAAAAATCTGTTTTATCCGCCAGCCTAGCTGCAGCCTCTACGGAAGATGATCTTCTCAAAATTATGCTCCAGCTCTCCAAAAAGCTCAGCTCTAAATCTGCCGAAGCTAGTACCTCGGCCCCAAAAACAACAGAACCGCACTTCGACGTCAACCTAGATGACGATGAAGACTTCCTTTTGTCTGAAAAAGACGAAGAATAAAAAAAAAAATAATTTTGACTTTCACTGTAGCAATCTACTGTAGCAAATTTGACTTTTTACTGTATTATTTTTACTGTAGATTGTCACTGTAGCAGTTTGACTTTTACTGTAGCACCTTTACTAAAAGTCATTGTAGCAGCTAAATTTTTGTCTATTTAAAGCGACCTCTTCCTTTCTGAAGAGGCATGTAATTTTTGAGAGCTTTCTCTCCCGAATCCTCTCTCCCTCTGAAGGTAGTCAGCTTCCTTTAGTATTTCAATCTTACAAACTTGTAATTTTCAGTTTTACTTTCAGCTTCAATCTTGTAATAAAGTTTTATTTTATAATACAATCTGCATCTATGGTCGGTTCTACCGCCTAACTTTACAATAGTTCCTGAATATTGTAAAGTTAGAAACAATCTAACTTTACAATAAGGGCCGTCGGATTTATTTGATATAAGTCGTTGGCTGTGAAAAGAAAAGAAGTGACTGTTGAGAAAAAGGGTGGTTGCAACGGCTTCTAGTACCCATCAGTCGTTTATCATAACCCACTCTAGGGTACTGATGAAGGTGATGCACATTAAATGCTACTGTCTCCCAGCAGTTAGGTTTTAAAATAAAAACGGGTACTGTAGCTAAACCTGTTAACACTTGGTGAGCCCTTTCCCGTGTGAACACACACTCTCACAAGACAATTCTTGAATGTAATAATCTTTTAAATACTTGAGCTTCAAAATACATTTAAAATCTTTTGGACATCACGTTGCCATTGAATTTTTATAAGAAAATATAATTTCATCATTTATACCCAATAAGGAAATAAACCTTCATGCAGAAAATAAAAATAAATCTCATAATCAAAATCTTATTGACATTTTCGGGTTCTCACATCAATCATCAGAGAAGTTAATTCTTGAAACTGAAATACTAATAGCAGCTCTCAATTCATTAGTAAATAATACAACTATTCTTTATCAAACATCAACTGATGTAGAATATTTACTTCTTATATTTCCTACACCACTCCATATCATCCTCAACTGAAAAGTTTAAATATTTGCAGTGAGCATGAGAGAATACAAAATGAAAGTCAGACCTTGTGTCTGGAAAAAGGTGAGGAAAAAAAGAAGAAAGTAAGTGTGAGAGGCCGACTTGTAAAAGTCAGGTAAAAGGAGAGGGTGTGAGCAAGGATGAGATCCTTGAAGAAAAGAATAGAGAGAAATTGTTCACACACTACTACCTTTATAGCTTATGTATTCTTTGATCACCATTTTGATCAGACATCAGATGATAGTGAGAGAAGAAAAGATTGTGGATGTTTGGTTAGATGTAAGTAACATAAGATTATTGGATTATACAACAACACACTTCATACTAGAATATTTAATCACACGAGGATCAAGTGTAATTGTATTCGCAAGATGTTTATAAAGCATTGATCAACACATAAAAGAGAAATATGAAGCCCTAACACTTCATGATCAATGGTTTTCAAACTGAGCTAAAAAATGTTATGGAAAACAATTAGTATTCTTACTAATCTTCCTACAAATTCAAAAGACATTGAAAGTGGGAGAATAGTCAGAACATAGTTCAAAGGTTATTCATGAGCTGAAACATTTCTTCATACTAGTCAACCTAATCTGTCCAATTCTACCCTTCAACATGAAGATGTTGATGTCAAAAATGAGGAGAATGATCAGGTCAGGGGGAGTAAAGAATAATTTTGATGAAGACATGAGGAGAATTGTTAAAGATGTTAGCAGATTGATGACTAAGCTTGAAGACCTGCAGAAAGCCAACAAATCGATTAATGTAATCATCACTGTTAGCAGAACAAAACTAGTACAATGGTGTTCACACATCTTTAATTTCAATTCTAAGTAGTGTTGTTATGAATATTGTGTTTTGACATCATCATCAAACCTTGATTTATGCTTATCATTGGTAATTATAAATAGGAAAAAATTATTAGGAATTATAACATTTGATAATGATGTATAATACTTAGAATTGTTAGAATTTGTAATTATACTAGAACCTGCTGATAAACATTAGCAAATAAGTTTTTATAGCTGATAGTTTACTCTCTGACATATGTAAAATATCATTGTAATAGAGTAAGATAAAGTGTATTGTAAGAGACTATCATGAATGCATTTAGAGAGTTCAATAAGTTAAAGTCAGAGAGTATGTTTAGTTTATCAGAGACTAATTATTAGAGACTTAAGACAAGTCGAAGTTAGTCAAGCTTATTGGAGACTAATAATTGTATTTTGCCTATCGTAGACTATTGTTGAAGTAGTAAGAGACTAAGGTAAAGTTACTATCTGATGCAGTGAAGAGTCTTAATTCAAAGAGAAGTTTGATTCAACATAGATAAAGAAATTCTGTTGAAGACGAAGCTAGTTAGAGATATGCAATTACCAAAGAAAGGTTATGCAAAAGAGAAATTATGTAACAGAGCTGCAATTACCAAAGAACATTAGAGATATTTTTGGAGGCAGCTTAAAGAAGAATCTTGGAGGACAAGGGAGTAGTTGTGGTAAAACACATCTAAGAATATCTCAACAATATATCTCACATCTTAGAAAACATCTCTCAGATCTCTCAACATATCTCAGAGATCAGAAAATATCTCAGTACATCTCAACATATCTATAAGCATCCCAAATATATCTCTATACATATTGAGAGAAAAATTGAGAGATAGCAGTTGTAATTAGTTTACAGAAAGAGAGAAGTTGTATCAAAAGAAATAGAGAGTTAAAATATTGAGAGAGAAAGAGATACAGAGCAGCAAGTTCTCAGAACTTGAGAAACTAGAAATCATTTTTTAGATTGCAGTTGTTCATCACTGAACAAAGGAAAGAAACTAGTGTCAACAAGTTTTGATTATCAAGTTGTATATCAGACTCGAAATCAATAAAAACCATTCTTTACTGATTAATATAATATGTTGTCTCTATACAATGCATTCTTGATATTCTTTTATTTATTACTTTTAAAGAATCCAAAGAAGTTGGAGTTTTTGTTGATTTGTAATCAACACCCCCCCCCCCCCCCCCCCCCCCCCCCCCCCCCCCCCCCCCC
>CM025788.1:35439359-35477192 GCA_014636745.2 Centella asiatica
ACCCCCCCCCCCCCCCCCCACACACACAAAAATCCTTGAACCATCTGGGACAATAATAACAGTAAATAAGTCATAAATTCAATTTCAGTGTTTTATTGGAGGCATCACCATCATTGTTGTCACCACCACCACCATTGTCATCACCACCACTACAACCATTCAATCACTACTACCACCACAACAATTGTCAAACCACTATTATCGACCATCAAATTCTCCACCGTAAGCACGCTAATCACCAACACTACCATGAGAACTAGTGACATCATTTCCACCACAACCATAAGCCACAACCATCATAACTTGGTTGAAATCACTAAAAGTTTTTATTAAAATTACTATACTTCCCTTAAAGTTGCTAACACCTTTCTTAAAATTACTAAAAAAACATGTTATTATTACCAATGAATTTAAAAATATATACGTAATGAAAATTACAAGGCATCCATATAGTAGTTGTGAGAAACAAGAGAAAAAAAATAAAGATGTGGAGAAATGTAGAAGAATTTGCTTTGGAATTGTGGATGTGTTGATGTTTGGTGTACAAGCTGATGATATAGGG
Source organism: Centella asiatica (assembly GCA_014636745.2). Classification (NCBI taxonomy): domain Eukaryota; kingdom Viridiplantae; phylum Streptophyta; class Magnoliopsida; order Apiales; family Apiaceae; genus Centella; species Centella asiatica. The sequence continues at coordinate 35,439,922 of CM025788.1, forward strand.
TCTGACATACGAGAAAAGATAAACCATACTGATCCCAACAAACTTTTACCAAAGTTGACAAATGAATGGACCGATGAAGAAAAGAAGCTAATAGGATTCAACAAAAAGGCAATGAACATTCTTTTCATGGCTCTTGAAGAAGAAATATTTGAAAGTTGTTGGTGCAAAATAGGCTCAAGTGTTTGTAGAAGAGGGGGGATGAATACAAACACTACAAACTTTTTGCTCTTTTTATCTTTTAAAAGAACTTACAGGAAACAACTGCACAGATCAGAAAAACTATGTAATATGAACACACAGATTCAAGTTAAAATAATTATATTAAAACTTGGGATTTTTTTGGAAATCTGTATAATCACAAATGTGATTTACAGTTACAAATTCTATGAATAAAATTCACAGCTTCTCACACTCACTAGCTACAAAAACTTTTCTCTGAAAAATAAATCTCTCAAGAAATATATTACAGAGCTTCCTAGTGTTGTGTGCTTCTATGTTTGTTTGATCTGTTTTGTTAGATTCAATCTCTCTATATTTTTGTAATGAGAACTCCTTTGCTTATATGTCGAACAGTGGTTGAAATCACATGCTTGAGACGTGCTGCTTTTCTCTCAACTTAGCCGCAAGTATGTCACATTGTAGCCCTATGTGTCAGACTGTTTCATGCTTTGTTGCTACTTTTTCTTCCCCTGATCTGTGTGCATTTAATGCGAGAGAGTTCTCATTGGATCAAGAACAAACTTCAAGAAATATCTTTCCAGTTGATATTTTTTGCTTCTGTAACACGTTACGTTGATTTTCGTATAAGTACTAATGACGGGTGTATGCTGTCATAACGATCTACTGACTACTAGCCCTGATGAAGTTTGATTAGTGCTTATGAATCCCCTGATGCTTATTGACTGGATCAGGACTTCAACCTTCACTTGAGTTTAACTTAGTGCTTCTTGATCCTGATGGTTATGACTGACGGTATACACTGATGGCTTCCACTGATGCCATGTTGGTCATTCCCCCTGATGAGTTACCCTGATGAGTTGGCCTGACACTGACATGTCCTGAAGTATTTCCCTGACGGGTTGGTCTGCCTTCGTCATCCCCTGACAGGTTTCCCTGATGAGTTCCCCTGATGAGTTCCCCCTGATGATACTTAATCAATGTAACTTTGTTTAGAATTTCTGATGTGCGGAATACTTTGACTATTTACAAGTAACATCAGACATTCTTCTTCACTTTGTCAAGTCCTTTGAATGTTCCATTTTCTGACTTGCCTTGTGAAGTTATTGACCATCCATTGATGAATAAGTTTATCATCAGTGGATGCAAAACTTGTGCTGATCTTAAGGTTTATAAAATACCTCAAGTATTTAGCTGCACAATTTATTACACAATCATCATCATCATCATTTAATTCTAACAAAAGTGTTTCCAACTGCACCTCTGCTAAAGAAGTGTGGGATGTCCTGCTCGTTCTAAATGAAGGCACAACAAAAGTCAGAGAAAATAAGCAATCCTTGCTGATACAACAATATAAAATGTTTAGTATGCAACAAGGAGAAAATCTTATTGCCATGTATGAGAGATTCACTGTCCTGCTCAACAATATACGTGCTCTAGGGAAGACCTATGACACCAATGACATCAATCTTAAATTCATGAGATCTTTACCAAGACAGTGGGATCCAAAAACCACTGCAGTAAAGGAATTGAGAAACTTACATGCTACTGACCTTCAGCAACTGTATGAGAACTTGTTCACTTATGAAATGAAACTAGCTCAAAAAGATGCCACATCTGAACCCAGAAGGAAAGACAATGGAGTGGCCTTAAAGGCTATTGAGTCTAAGCAGGTAGCAGACTCAAACTCAGACTCAGAGTTTGCTGACAGTGACGAAGACATAGCTATGCTAGCAAGGAAGTTTAGAAGATTCTTGAGGAAATACCGAGGAAACTTCAGAAGAAATGGAAGTAACAGCAAGAGAGACCCATCAAAAGACCTCTGCTACAATTGCAAGAAACTAGGACACTATGCTACTGACTGTCGAAGCACAACAAGAGAAGAGAAGAAATACACTCCTAATGATAAGAGTAAAGGAAAAGAGTACTACAAAAAATACTAGCAAAAGAACAACTCCTCCAAGAAGGAAAAATGAATCTTTGCTGAAAAATCTTGAAGTGATAGTGAGAGTGAATCAGAAGATTCAGGACCAAAAATAACTAACCTCTATTTAATGGCTAAGGACTCTGAAGCCAGCAAGAAAATAGATCTTACTGAGGTATTTTATTTTGAATCTATTGACATTACTGAAGCTAAGTTGTGCTCCTTGCTCAAAGATGTTGCATATCAGTGGCATCGTTACAAAATATTGTTGAGAACTGCTTCAACAAAGTTTGATCAACTAAGGAGCAAGAACTCTGAAATCTTGCTTACACTTGGAAAAGTGCGAGCTGAGAATTTGGAGTTAGTTGCTACTAACGATGTGAGGAGTCTGCTTAGACAGCATCACAGAGAATATTAAGAGAGAGAGTCTAAGTTAACCTCTAAAGTTGAGGAATTAACTACTACAATCTCCACATGGAACAAATCATCCTCTAATGCATGTGCTTTGCTAAAAAGCCAAAGATGCTGGCTAGATTGAGGAGGAATTGGATCTGGAACTTGCGAAGTTCTTGCTGAAGGTAGTGGAGAAAGTGAAGATAAATCTATCAACAGACTAATCTCTATTCATTCAGCAGAGTGTGAACCTCCTACTAAAATCAAGGGTAACAAAAATGCTACCTTGCTAAAGCACAAATTTTCTGCTGATCGTAACCATAAGCAGGAACGTGGTACAAAATGGACCAAAGGTGGAAAGTTTTGCAAGAGCCATGTTTTCCCTACTCATCATTACAACAATGCAAGGAATTTGGAATTTAGCAAAGATTGGGTTAGGAACAAACACCGGAAACCACCTTAACCAAAGAAAAAAGGTAATCAACACACACAACATAACATGCTGCATTTGAGATGTTATTGTTGTCATAGGAATGGTCACAATGCTTCTCTTTGCCTTGTAGATCCTTACTATACTGTTGGGTCTCAAAGACCAAAAAAAAGACAAGTATAGGCCCTCAAGGGTACTAAACTAACTGGACCCAAGGGTACCAAAGTGACTCTACTTATGAATTGTAAGTTGTGAGCAATGAATAGATTTGGTACTTGGATAGTGGATGTTCAAGACACATGACATAAGACAAAGCCTTGTTCACCAACTTCAAGGAGAAAGATAGACCTCAAGTAATTTTTGGAGATAATAGCTCTGGAAAAACAAAGGGATACGGTTCAACAGGAAATGGAATAATCTGCTTCAACAAGGTTGTCTTTATGGAGGGTCTCAAGCACAACTTACTTAGTATAAGTCAGTTGTGTGACAAAGGGCATAAGGTCACCTTCTTAGACAATCAATGTCAAGCAAAAGATCTTCAAATAAATTCTCTAAAGCTTTCTGACTCAAAAAATGGTAATGTTTATGTAGCAGATTTAGCTAAGCTAAGTCCTGTTAAAACAACTTATTTTCTTGCTAAGGCTTCAGCAGATGCTAGTTGCTTATGGCATAAGAGACTTTCACACTTAAATTTCAAAACGATTTCAAAACTCGCCGTTAAAGAACTAGTAAAAGGTTTACCTAAATTTTCTTTTGAAAAAAAAAAACTGTGTAGAGCTTGCCAATTTGTTAAGTAGACAAAACAATCTTTCTTAAGCAAACTTGAAAAATCAAACTTTATGCCTCTCCAATTATTACATCTTGATCTGTTTGGCCCTATATCAACTAGTCTTTGTGGAATGAAATATGGATTCACTGTCGTGGATGATTTCACAAGATATACATAAGCATTATTTTTTGCTCACAAGAATGATGCACTAGCAGAGTTTGAGAAGTTCAAAAGGCAAATGCAAAATGAGAAGGATCTCAAAATAAAGTCTGTAAGAAGTGACCATGAAAAATAATTTGACTTTGGAGGCTTTATTGAATTATGTGATAAGCAAGGAATCTCTCACATCTTCTCAGCACCAAAAACTCCACAGCAAAATGGAATGGTTGGGAAGAATAAAACTTTGGAAGAAGCAGGAAGAACATTGCTTGTTGATGCTAGATTCCTTGAGTATTTCTGGGCAGAAGTAGTAAATACCGCCTGCTATATGCAAAATCGTTCTCTCATACACCCGACTCTAAGCAAGATTCCATACGAGCTATGGAGAGGAAAGAAACCCAACATCAATTACTTTCATATTTTTTGATGTCCCTGCTATTTCCACAACAATGGTAAGAAGTACTTAACTAAATTTCAAGCAAAATCTGATGAAAGTATGTTCTTAGAATATTCCACTCACAGCAAGGCTTTTCATATTTTTAATAAAAGAATTCTCGTTGTTGAAGAATCTATGCATGTAGTCTTTAATGAATCTAACCATGAGGAACTAAGTGGTTCACTCTCTACTATAACTGAGTAGGAACATGATCAAACTTATCAGACTGCCCAAAACTAAGGAAGAGTCTCCTGAAAAACCGTCAGAACACTTTATTCCAGTTGAAAACACCTTTGCTAATGTAAAAGATAATGAACCAAACTTGGAGGAATTAAGGCAGCAAGACACTCAAGTAGACCTACCAAGAAGGATGAAGTGGACCAAGTCCCACTCAGAAGATTTGATAATATGGAATTTCACAAGTTCAGTAAGGACAAAAAGATCTACTCAAAATGAAAATAATTTTCTAAGTTTCTTATCTCAGATAGAATCAAAGAAAATTTAGGATGTTCTTGCTGATGCTGATTGGATCCTTGCTATGCAAGAAGAGCTTAACCAATTCAACAGGAACAAAGTTTGGAATCTAGTTCCTAGGCCAATAAATCATACAGTAATAGGCACCAAATGGGTATTCCAAAACAAGATGGATGAAGATGGAATCATCACAACAAATGAAGCAAGACTTGTGGCTAAAGGTTACTAACATGAAGAAGTACGATGAAACCTTCGTTCCAGTAGCAACGTTCGAAACCATAATAATTTTCCTTGCTTATGCTGCTTATCAAGACTTCAAAGTTTTTCAAATGGACGTCAAGAGTGTCTTTCTAAATTGACAACTTCAGGAGGAAGTTTATGTTGAACAACCCCTAAGTTTTGCTAATCATTCTCATCCAAGCTATGTATATAAGCTAGATAAAGCTTTATATGGGCTTAAGCAAGCACCATGGGCATGGTATGACACTCTATCTTCATTTTTAGTTAATGAAGATTTCAGTAGAGGTAAAGTTGACACCACTCTATTTATTAAAAAGCATGAAGATAAAACACTGCTAGTACAAATTTATGTAGATGACATAATATTTGGTTATGCTAATGAAAAATTTTGTGCGAGATTTATTAATCTTATGCAAAACAAGTTTGAGATGAGCATGATGAGAGAGTTGAATTTCTTCCTTGGACTTCAAATTAAGCAAAATAATGATGACATATTAATAAATCAATCCAAGTATACCAAAGAACTGCTTAAGAAGTTTGGTATGGAAACAACAAGTCCAATAAAGACTCTCATGTCATCAGCAACAAAGTTAGACAAAGACGAGTAAGGTAAATCTGTAGACATAACAAGCTATTGAGGTATGATCGGATCCTTGCTTTATATAACTACAAGCAAACCTGACATAATGTTTGCTACATATATTTGTGCACATTTTCAATCTAACCCCAAGGAATCACATTTAGCTTTTGTTAAGAAAATTTTCAGATATCTCAGAGGAACTCCTAACTTAGGAATTTGGTATCCAAAAGATTCTAACTTCGACCTTGCTGAATACTCGGATACGGACTTTGCTGGGTGTAAAATTGATCAAAAAAGCACGAGTGAAACATGCCAATTTCTGGGAGGAAGACTTGTCACATGGTTCAACAAGAAGCAAAATTTTATATCAACATCCACTGCTGAACCTGAGTACATATAAACAAAAAGTTGCGTTGTGCAAATTTTATGGATGAAAAATCAACTTACTGATTATGAGTTTAATTTCAAGTCTATTCCTATATTCTGTGATAATACTAGTGTTGTCGCCATTGCTTATAACCTTGTTTTACACCGTAGGACTAAACATATAAATATAAGACATCATTTCAATAGAGATCACGTTCAACAAGGTACTATAGAGATAAATTATATTCCTATTAAAAATCAATTAGTAGATGTTTTTACAAAACCCTTGGATGAAAATCATTTTAACAAACTAATAAGTGAATTAGGCATACTAAATTTAGAGTAAAAGTTTGTTGTACTAACATTTTCTCTTAAGCAAAGACATATGTCTTTAACAATATAATGAACTCGCTACTCAGGTGAAGGAAAAGATCCTGCTGATAACTAAATAGCTCTTATCAATGCTGTTATGTCAATCCATGTCCGTCATCCTGAAATTTATTAAAAAGGAATCCTGGAGATTACCTGCTGACTTTAAGCAGCGTTCATCAATGCTGCTATCTCAATCTACATCTACCCTACTGCAAAATTTCCAAAACAAAAAAAAAAAATAATAAGTAAAAGATGTTCTTATTGGTTATAAATTCATGTTCCCTGCTCAAGACTCCGGTTCCCAAGGAAGACTCATTAAGACTACAAGTTGCTGTCGATAAACAAGATATGTGCCAACTACTGTTGAATCTTATCCATGGTAAACTTTAGCACCATCAATGACCTGCAACCAGATCCTTTCTAACATTTCAATGACTCATCAAAAAATTATGTCATCCCTTCTTTTACAGCTGTAAAAATAGCCCATCATTACTTTAGCCGCTTGTTTTCTCTTTCCTCATTTAATGCTACTCTGCCCCTTTATCAAATTACGACTGTTGTCCTTTCGGTAATTAATTCTCACCACTACCTCCACATATTTCTCTTCCATTAACTCCTCCATTTCTCATATCAGTAACGGCTCTAAACCTTTTCAACTTTCATTTACCACCTATAAAAACTCTTTCACCCCTCATTTTTTTTACTTCCATCTAAATCGCTCTCAACTTCCTTTAGTAAAAATTCTCTCTATACAAATTTCTTCCTAAACCACCGAGACTCCGTCCTAAAACCACCACTTTCTCTAACCACATACATCAAAATGGTAAATTGGCCAGATAAAATAGAGTCTGAGTCAATTATCGACTTGGATTCCTTTGCTAATGATCAATAGGATGTTGATATTGTAAATGTCATACGACTGCTCAAGAACAACGACATCAGATATACTATCATTACTGATTGCCAAATATATGAAGAAGTGATTCGAGAATTCTGCCAAAACGTCCAAGTAGGACATAGCAACATCACTGGCTAAGTGAATGGACAACAAGTCTCCATCACACAAGCAAATATCAAGGATACTCTTTAGATGATAAGTCAGGGCTTGCTGACTCCGCCCACATTAATCCTTATTGTACTAGAAGAGCTTGGATATGTCAAAAATCACAACACCAAGAAGATAAAGGACTTCTTTAAGAAATGGGATTTCCTCATGGACATTCTACATAAAATCTTGCTGTGTAAATTCACGTCACAAGACAAAGCATCAACAAAGGTTATCTTTCTTGTATCCCTGCTGAAGTCTGAACAGGAGATAAACAGGGTTCAAATTTTCTTTGAAGAGCTCAAAGAATTCTTCTCTAGTAAGAAGAAAACAAAGATCAAGTACGGGCGAAATTTGTCCTTGCTGCTAAAAAGAATCTTTGGAGACCATTTTCCAGTAGGAACTAGACCCAAGAATCTTCCAAAAAGCAAAATCATCACCCCCATCAATTTTGAGAAATTATGATAGAAATCCTGCTGCCCTAACAATGGTTACTGTTGAGAGAAGAATAAAGAAGGCAACAAACTACAATGAGGAGATTGCTGAAGAACAACAAGACATGGAATGTCCTGCTGACAGGCAAACAACTGCCGAGACAAATCCTGCTAGTAAGCCAAAACCCACTAGGAAAAGACATGTTGTTGCTCAACTGCAACGACTGGAAAAAAAAAAAAGTCTGTTGCTGCTGGTGCAGATTTTGATCCAGACACCCTAAACTCAGAAGAAAAAGAAATATATAATTTCTTCATGGAATTATATGATGAGGATGTTGTTGCTAAAATTGTTGCCCAAGGAGGATCAAACATTGAGCCTCCTATTGATGAGGAAGATGAAGAACAAGGCCAACGGGAAATTCCCTTTGTAGTCCCCATCACTGCTATACCTACTGAAGATAGAACTCTTCAAGGAGATTGACAACTACCATGTTGTTGCCAGGTCTCCATTAGTTGTTGTTGCCACTCCGAAAAGTTTGTTTGATGAACTTTTTAGGGAGATTGATGCTGTTACAGAGGCATTTACTGCAGATCAACCAACTTCAACTGCTGAATTACCATGAATAAGTGATGAATGCCACCCTTACTGAAGTGATCAACACCATTGAAGTACTAGAGCTTGTTGACGCACCTATTAGTGTTATAGGTCCAGAAGCCAATGATGGTGCTGCTGAAGTAGAGATCACTAGAGCACAACAACATACGAACATTCGTCTTGCTGATTTGATCAAGCTAGAGCCAATCACTGAGGAAGAATTCTAAATTGATCAATTAGCAGAGGCTACAATTGCCATTGCCAAGCCTATTGCAGCTCGAAGTCTTATTTTTCCTCCCGTTGCCATTAGCGATAATGTGCAAACAATCAAAGAGAAAACACATTGCTGTGAAAGAGAAGGTCAAAGCAAAGAAAACTATAGAATCAAGCACTAGGGACTCTGATAGCAGCTTTGATGAGGTTCCTACTAAAAGAAGAATGGAACAAAAATATGAAGAACTCATCAGAGCTCTGCTGCTAGAAGATGTTGAATAAGCCGACATTGATACCAAGGCATATCTTGCTGAACAAATTCTTGAATGGCCAAGCGGCGTGTCATCACCATTGCAGACACATACTAAGGGAGACCCTACTGAAGAAAAAGATATCACAATTCTCTATACTAAAGAGTAGCCTACTACTAAGGGGGAACAAGATATAATTAAGGAGTCAACCAAAGAGCGTATGACTAAGGTAACTGCTGCTAGAATCAGGATGGTTAAAAGAGATCTAATTGAAGACAACAACTTTGAACTTCAAAATGACTACTGCCTTTTTGATTATGATCTTGACTTCACAATAAGGCACTTTCAGCGAATCCTGCTGAAACGACTAAAGGAACTTGGTTTTGATACACCCGTTAGACACACATCCTTTTATATTCGTGTTAAAAAGGAAATTATGATCTATGAGCATTTTCTCGAACGCTTAATTGTAGAAAAATCAAATGACTTTCATACTAAAAATATGAGTAGCATCAATGGAACATCAACAATTATAAGAAGAGAACTTCAGGAAGAGATCATTCCTTTTGAAGCATCAACAAGGAGTAGAAACTTATGACTTGGACTAAATGACGATTTCTTCTCGTACATGCTTTCTACTGATTTCATACTATTTCTTCCCATGCTTTATTCCTACTGATGTGGAATAAGCATGCAAACTATCTCAGACTCCTTCAGAAGAGTTCCTAACTTCATGGTGACTAAGTGTCCTGTTGTATTTTGTTCTGTATGAACATTCTTAGTGAGTGTCTTCTCAAGTAAAGAGAAGAAGAGTGGAGTATACTTAGACTTAACCACTATAAAAATTTTCCTGTTCACTTTACTTAACTGCTTATCTTTTACATTACTTATCCTTTTATCCCTACTTTGCTCTGTCCCTGCTAAAGTAGGCTAAACTACTTTAGCAAAGTCCTACTGACATTTCTGCCTCAAGCCATTCGTTTAAAAGCTAAAGGGTTCTTTGCTATAAATTCCGCTGTCAACTCTTTTCAAAATAAAAAAAAAGATTTTTAATAAGTAAGAAGTGTTTTAAACTGCAATTTTTACAAGCAACACTTAAATTTTGAAAAACATTATTTAACCCCATTCTAGTATTTTTCCCTCTAGGACCTAACATGTGTGTGTGTGTGTGTATTCCTTTACCTCCCTTTTGCTCTTATAATATTATTGATATTAATTTATATTCTTAATATATGATATATTATATTATATAATATTTTTATAAAAAATTATAATATTTTAAACAATATATAGTAATATTTTTAATATAAAAATATATACAAATGTATATATTAGTATTATATTATATTTCTTAGATATACTGATATAGGTGTTTTTTGTAATGTTTTTAAGAAATACAAACTTATGGATAGATAGAACATTCAAAGACACGAAAATGTGCAAATTCTTATAATTTTGTGTGATGCGTGGAGTAGTTTATAACTACATAAGATTATAAAAAAAATTTACTCATGAAAATTTGTTCAACTGACGTCACTACAAAAACTATGATGCATATCATAAGAAGTTATGACATTTGCATACTCTATCAATTTTTTAAGTTATTTTTATCCGTACAGTTAGATTTTTCAAAACATTGCAAAACACAAAAATTTACTACAACTTGAATTTTAAAAATAATTTTGTAGCTTATTTCTTGTAATTCCTTAATATAATATTATATATATATATATATATATATATATATATGTATGTATGTAAATATATGACACTATATATATATTGTTATGAATCATAGTAAGTAATATTTTTTTTCTTATGATTTATGAATAGTAAATTATAGGTATAAGGATTTACTATTCTTGATCATCCACTTAACTTTAAGATAAGAAATTTTATTAATTTTAGGGATAGGCAGGAAGGGTACGACATTTCCTAATTTGCTCCCAAAATGTCTCCGTCTTTAAAACTTCAAAATCTTCTTTAGTGATGGGATTGAGTCTATAAAAGAAAAGATCATACAATTAATAAATGTTATTAATTTTTCATGAGTTGGATAGAAAAAAGAGCTAACCTCTTCAAAATTTATATGTTATACTCTAAGTTGAAGGTATAAGTAATGAGAGGTCAACTTCTGTTTGCATTATTTTGGTCAAAATTTTAAAATGAAATACTATTCGTAATAGTTTAGAATCATTAAAAAATAAACTACTGAAAAAAGAAGAAAAAGCTTTTGTGATCCTCCAATCTCTTTTTTTGTTTAAGTTTAGGCTACGGTACTGACTTTTTGATAGGAAAAAAATGAGTGGGAAATTTTTAGTTAATCGAGAAAAATAAAATAGAAACGTTGTTACTTCTTTTTTAACTATTTGGGAGTGTAATAATGTGAAGAAGCAAAAACTTAACTTAGATATTGAAATCGTTATTTTATCTTATTGACATTATATGATAGATTGATGTTAATTAATACTCTCCCTTCTAAAATTAAAGATACAATTTTATTTTAATGTAGTACTATTTTAAAATATTAAGGTTTCATTTGTGATAAATATTCCTTTTTATCCAATTATAAATATTTGTATTTTAAAGTATTTATCATGCACTTCATTATATTTTACCTCAAAATTATTAATAATAAAAAAATTCATTTTAATTTTGAATTATAACATTTTACAAACTTTAATTTTGGAATGGACAGAATATAAACTAATTTTGTTCCGTTTTAAACAAGAAAAGAAATAACTTTTTCAATACATTTATTTTCTTTTTCATTCCTAGAAAAATTAGTAAGATAACATAGAAACTTTTAAGTATCTTGCTCTTTTCTTTTTAAACAAGAAATTTATTTAAGAAAAAAGAAAGAAAAACTCTTAATAACATAGAGTTAGCCATTTACGACTATGACCATAGATGGTCATATCTTTATCTTCCTATTTCTCTAGCAAATAAACTATTTATTGGCGTTATATATACATTAGTGCTAACAACCACTACCAAAAGACAAGTATATATATATCTACCACTTTCATATGGCTTAAACTCTACGTAGTCTTTTCATTATATATTTTGATACCTTCTCCCCGTCCCTACCCAACTTGTTAAGCAACAACCAACATGTTTTCGAGAGTTCATTTAATCGTACAAGTTCAAAGTAATTATGGTTAAATATATATCGGTCATGTCTGCTTCGGTTTAAATTTTGAAAATTATAAATTTTAGTATTATATATTGTATACAAGAATTTAAATTCTCTAAAATTTAAATTGAAACAGATGGAGTTATTATCTTTCATTTGTTAAGACCAAAAATTTGTTTTTTGAGATCCGTAAATAACACTATTGTTAATCTTTATTACTTATCATTAATAGAACTTCTGTGCTAAACCATTTTTAACAAATGAGACTTGTTTGTGAGGTCGCACATCATAAACTTGAAAAAAGAAATTGTGTGCTATACGAATCATATCAAAATATGTCCGTCCGTTTATATTAAAATTAAATATTAAATTGATAAATGTATCTCTCCCCTTTTTCCATCTCTTTTTTGTACCTTCAAATTTGTATTTGAATCATAGCTCACATTAGTATATATGAGATTTGACAACTTTTCTTTTTTCCCTTTTTGGGATATGAGATAGTTTCATTTTAGAAAATATTTTGGGACATGAGATGTAGTACATTTTTAGTATACCCAGTATAAATCCAGTTTGCTTTAGAATAAATTTCAACATTTTTAAAATTTTAAAGTGTAAATTATACTGTGTCACGATCTAAAATTTTTAAAATTAAAGTCAGGCCAGAATCATGGTGTACTCTACTTATTGGAGGTTTTTTTATTTTTCGGTCAACAAAGGAGCATAAGCACAAGTGTTTACCTTCGGTAGCCCAGGAAATAGCACTAAGGTCTCGTAATTAAGACGCAATACTCTAGTTAACAGGCCAAACGAGGAACTTCCGACGACCAATATACTCCTTCAGATCCGAAAAAGAAGATAAAACAAATATTTACATAACTTTTTCATTATAATACTATCTTTTTTGAATTTTATCATTACAATATTTTTATCTTATCTTTAATTGAACATTTATAAAAATTCATTAATAAATATATTACTTATATATATAATTCTCAATCAAATATATAATATTAATATTTAGCGAAAATCTAATATAACTATTTTTGTGAAATCTAGAGAGTAGCAATGGTTAGCGATAATGCCATCACTTTCACCCACATTACTTACAATTCATCAACCATAAGAAAAAACCACAAGATATTGACAATCTACTGAATTTGAAATTATAGTCAGAGAATAAACCACTGTTTCTGTTGTTGAAATAGAGTTAAGAAACATATTCTAGCTCATAAAGAACTTAAAAAGGCAAGAGCTGCTGAAAACAATTTTTTATGTTGGCTAAAATAGTAACTTGGAAGGGTCTCATCTCCAGGAATGGGAAAACTGACTGAAAAAAACTACAAGTATTTTAATTGTACATATAACATACTCAATTAGTGAGGAGTCATAATTAAACTCCAAATCTGATACCTCTATGACCTGTAGTTAGAGTTGTCTCCTTTAAACTGGACAGAAGTAAGAAGTAAGTAACCCCAAAATTAAGGCTTGAGATATAAGACCTTATGGTGAGAGTTTAGTCACACCAGAGCTGATGGTAGTACAGTAATGTGTCTCAAGGGGTTGTCGATGTCTACGCCCCCGGCATGCTTAACAAACTCGGCTGGTGAAAACGTCGTTCCATGGCAAACACAGACAATGCTGACTTCTGTTTTTGTGTACCTGTACAGGAATCCTGTAATGGTTCTCCCATTCGGGCCATTTCCAGTTGTCGAAACACAAGGCATTTGAGGAAGAGACGAAGCACCCTGGCATTCGATTTGAGGGTTGGGCGGCTTGGTAGTGATTCCGCTGGAGGGTTCTTCTTTCGATGTGATTGGAGGAATTGGACCCTGGGAAGTTAAGATGGGCTCCTCAGGTCTTGGCTCTTGGCTGCACTTGGACCGAGGGGTACATAATGAGAGACTGTGATTTGCTGCTGTGTTATCTTTGACTTCATTTGATTCAATCCCCTTGAAACAACATTTCTTTTCAGATTTTTCATCTCGCTCATTGCCTGCACTCGAAGCATTGAGGTTTTCTCTTGGGAAATTACTTGAACTGCTTCCAGTATCATTGCTTTTACCACCTGTAAAAGAAGGAAAGGAACCATATTGATGTGCATCAATATCCCAACAAAAATTGGAACCATGAGTTTGACAATACTAAGATTATAATTCCTTGTTTTTTTCAAGTTCAAATACCTCTTTCAAACGTTGGCCTTTTACCAATCACACGCTCAATGTTTGTTAACACAATATTACTAGAAAATATTTTAGGTAACCTGATGTATTACCACACATTCTACATTCTACATTCTAAAAAAAACAAAAACAATTTCCTACACCATCATCATGTTCATACGCTTGAAACAGAATAACAATTTGGTGTATGAGGTTCATAGAGATCATTTCAGACCAGAGCATACCAGATATGTATACTTGAGACATGTTTGCATTTTTTAGTAAGTATACAGTAACAAGTGGCAGTCCTCGAACATATTATCGAAGTATTCATTCCCAAATCCATCAGAGTAAATTACCCTATAATCTATCTAATCTATTTGATACATTTTCAATTCTTAGTTTCTCAAACAATGCTTGGGTTCATGCTCGTACAATTATGAGGTAGCCCATCCTCATTAATTCCTTATTGCGAATCTAGTTTTCTTGTACGTATACTCTTCGAGCAAAAGAACCAAGTTAAAGAAACCAAATGCTAAAGCTCCAAGAATCCCAAGGAATCAGCACTCACCTTTCTCTCCACAACAGGAGATAATTTTGAGTTTTCTACTGATTATTTCTTACAATGCCTATCAGAAAATTAATTTTACCTTTTCTTTCCCATGTTACTACACTAATTCTTAATTTTAATTGTGATTTATTAATCACCTGACATTCGAATTCAGATACATTGCCTAATGACATTATAAACTCCTCAAAATGAATGTTTTCACATGTCTTATATTATTCACACATTCCAATTAATTAGCGATGACAGTTCATATACTGTACATGGTTGATGATGGGGGAATTAATAATTTTCACTCATTTTGAAAGCAAGAAAATATAATAGTATCCCCTCCATTTCAAAACCAGTGAGCTTTGAAACTCCCCGTAGCTCATTGTTATAATGCAATACTAATATTGGTTCATCATTCATCTCCTTTTAATTAAACCAATAATGAAATTTGTAATTATACAAACAAATTATTACAACTATTTGCAACTTACAATTCAAAAACATCACGACAGTTTACTAGATAAAAAATTAATAAAAATTGACTCTGAAAAAACAATATATTCCTTGTACCGTGGTATGATGAACTCTGAAAATCTGAACCAGCATTTGGACCACCTCCCGAAGATCCATCAGATTTCCCATTACCAGTTTGCTCTAAATTCCAATTATTCCCATTATACGGCCAGAAACTCCGGCAAGCCGCCGGCTCAAAACTCACTTTTTTCTCTTTTTCCGGCCCTTCACTCCCATTACAAAAATTAATGCTTTTCTCCTTCTCCGGCCCCTTATTGGCCACAGGCGCCGCCGCAACCGGCCCCCAACACGGTTGCGCCACCACCCCATAAGGACAGACGAACCCATTTGTTAACGGCACATAATGCATCGCCGGCGGCCGGTACGGGTACGGCATTTGACACACCGCATTGAACCCATGATGTAAAGTGAGCTTCAAATCTTTTGCCATTGCTTCGTCATCATCATCATCATCTTCTTCTTCTCCATTTCCACCAAAAGTTTCATTTTTCTCTTTTTTTCTTGGTGGCTCTGACTCGTCATCAGCTCCATCATCCTCGTGGTAACTTTCTCTCTTTTCTTTATCCCCATTTACAGAACAAACAGAGCCACCATTTTTTCCTCTAGAAACAGCTTTTGTTTTGAGCTTTTCTTCTCTCTTTTTTCGCGCTTCTTGTCTTCTCAAGGCTTGAATCCCTCTCTTTGCTTGTGGATCTGTCGCCGGATCTGTATATTTTACATGGGGTCTCGAGAAACCACTCATTTGATGATAATTATCTTCTGCACAATTTTCAAGAACACCCATTTTTGTACCAGAAGAAGAATCATTAAAACCCATTGATATTTTGGGTAATGGGTTTGATTTTTTGTGGCTTTTTCTCCCAATTGATAACTCTAAACTCAGCTCAATCTCATCTCCATTGTCTTCTTGTTGTTCTACTGGTTCTTGTTCTTCCTTCTTTCCTAAATCTTCCACTTTCACAACTCTTGAAACTTCCATCATTTCCCAATCTTTTCTCACAAATTCTATAAAAATGCAATCTTTTCTCCAAGAAAACTCTCAAATCCTTTCTGGGGTCGTTCTGAAATTTTGAATTGCAGGGAGAGAGAAAAAGAAATGCAAGTAGTAGAATAGAATAGAATAGAAAGAGAAAAACAAGACGGTGTGTGCCATGTGGCAGACTGAGGAAGATGGATAGGGACGGTTTATGACACGTAAGAATAATATTGTACGGTTACGCCATTAACGCCGAGTTCTAGCGGTAAAAATAAATTACTAAACTCCCATTAGATTTTTACGCGGGCTCATCAAAATCCGCTAAAAGAACATACGCGACACGTGGATGGTCCTCGCTAGATTTTTGACATGTGGAAAGATTTGTTTGGATTCGAAGAGCGGGAAAGTACTTAATGAGGTAGACACGTAATGAGAGAAGGAGGTGGCACGTATGATGAAGGGAAGTGGGTCCAACGTTATTTTCATAGAAAATACCACAGGCATGTGTAAGGAGGTGACACGTGGAGGAACAAGGACTGATGGAGTTAGACTAGAGAGCTGAAAAGAGTAGAGTATGCTTTATGCAGCTTTACAGGTTATTTGTTTGGGTGATGGATGGCGACCAATCGACGACGTGGCTAGCAAGGTATGTGTAGCTGGTTTTGCCACGTGGTGAAATGGGTGTGGGGTGTAATGAACTACAAGGTTTCTTGTAACGTTGGAGGAGATGATAAATTGATGAAGGTTTATGATACGAGCTAATGGGTTTTCCTTGCATGGTAAAGGATGTTTCCAACCCGGAAACCAACCGAGTCGTTCGCAAGTGTAGCTTCACTCAACTTAGTTAAAATTCGTTTAATTTAGTTTGTTTAAATAAATACGATGATTGCAAATAAAATATTTTGTTCGTATAAATTTTTAAATTCAATTCAATTTAATTTGAGTTCAAAAATTTGTATATACTAATTCAATTCGTGTTTAATTCGTTTAATTACCTAAATAAATTGATCTCACACACAACTTTTTATTTTTTAAATAAAATATATTTGGACTTGATTTAAGTTAGCTCAACTCCTGTTTTACGACCCTATTCTGGTCAATCACATTTTATATCTGTTAATTAGAATTATGGAGTAATAAGAACTAATTTCAAGGTAAACTTCTTATTCCTTTCATTTTGGAACGTTACTCGTTGCAATATTACATTTTTTTTTATACTTTTGACGTTTTAATATAAGTTATTTTTAGGTGAATTCTTTTATATATTAAATATTTTATTTTATTTAAAATTTTTAACTAAAATAATACTCGTATATTTGGAGCGATTAAGTTTGTTGTGACACAAAATTGAAATCTAAAAATCCTCATAGGAAATCGTTGTATCCGAGGTGAGAAATAAAAGAGCAACAAATAGATATGACGAGTATTTGGACTTTGTTAAATTATTATCAAAGTACGGACAAATCAATTATTATTTCGGGCCAAATAAAGGAAAACATCTCCCTACAACTTGTTTTTATTGCCAAAAATATTTAACATGGTAATAACTATCGAAACAAAATTGTAACATTAAATTTGCCTCATATTTTATTGTTATGAATCCTTGAATAGTATAGATTCGCATGATATTTGATTGTTATGAATCTCCAGATTGTATTAATGATTAAAGTTTAATATTACGATTTTTATAAATGTCACAGTATGAAACAAAACCGGTGATGTTGACATATATGTAGATTTTTCCACCGCATCGTATCTTTTGGAATGACATTCTTAGAAATGAATATTGCTATACTCCTCTCTACTAGGCTGAAGATGAGCTGAATCAATTTGGGAGATAAATTTGCAAGAACTTAAATGTGACATTTTGAACCGAGAGAATCGATTTGATATTCTAATTACTCCTCCATTCTTAGTTGCATATCATTTAACATTTTTCAAGCGTAATTTTAAATGTATTTTTATATGTGTTAAATATTTTATTTTATTTTTAAAAATTTTAAAAGTAAAAATATTTTAAAAGAGAATTATTATGAATAAAATATTTAACACATATAAAAATAAATCTGAAATTATATATCAAAACGGAGGAAATATTATTTTTTTCGGTTATGTGACACTCCATGTTTGACTTGTATAAAGAATTCATCGACCGAGTTAAAGATGATTCATTTAACTCTAATTAATATGTACTCGTATAGTGAGTTCGATTATATTATATTGATGTGTTTTTATCTGATATTATACTACTAAATATTGACAAATAATTTTTTGTGACCAGATGCTTGGGTGGATAGAGAAAAGAACAGATGATATGATAAATTTCAAATGTGTAACAAGAGATGTTGTATATATTGAAGCAGCACCTAAAACTCATTCCTAAATAGAATATTGGATGATACATATACTTGTTATTTGCTTACCATTTGTTTTAAAGTTTTATATTACTCCGTACTTTGTAAGATTAAATAAGAAATGAAGAAAAATATGTGATAACCACATTCTTGATGCTACTTTCATTTTCAAATTGGCTACTAATTGTTCCTCGTTACACAAACCAAATTGTACAAATATGTTGAAGTAAAAAACCCGAAATTTCAAACTGGAGGCAAGCTGACTAGAAGTTGTCCGTTCACCACACTGCAAACTCGGAAAAATGCAAGCAAGCAGTAAGACCAAAATCGCCATTAAAATTGTGAAAATGGAAAAAGAAGACAACACCAGAGATCGAGAGGAGAATGAGAAGAAGGGAGGCTCGTACCTTTTCACGTAGTAGTAACAGAAATCGGCCAATATGAAAGTTTGAACAGTTTCGGAAAGCAGAACCATTGGTAGCCAAAAGTACCCGCTTCCAAGCAAGTATAAATATGTTCCAGCAGTACCATAAACCTGCAGAAAACACTTTGCATTACGAGTTATGACATATTCAATTACATTCCCGACGTAACTCACATAATCTT
This sequence comes from Centella asiatica, assembly GCA_014636745.2. Taxonomy (NCBI): domain Eukaryota; kingdom Viridiplantae; phylum Streptophyta; class Magnoliopsida; order Apiales; family Apiaceae; genus Centella; species Centella asiatica. The sequence continues at coordinate 35,459,104 of CM025788.1, forward strand.
TGGCTTGAAACTATTGAGAGAGAGCGCTTAATACGCCGATTTCTGAGTTTCCTGATAAAAATTCAGCGAAGAATTCGTCTCATTTGCTAAAATTTTCTAGGGACATTTGACTGCTAAGGTATAGCTGATCTTAGATCAGCTAGAGAATTACCTAAGTTTTTAATCGGATAAACAGGTCTGTTTTCTTATCCCGTCTTGACTTGAATTAGAAATGCCTCCTATTCTTATTAAATTAAAAAGGCGTAATGTTGGTAATCTTGCTCCATTACTATTGTTTACGCGATTTCTTTTGCAAGAATTTGTAGCAGTGTCCTACTGCTGGCAGTCTCAGGTGAAAGCTTATAACAAGCAGAATATTCTTCAACCTTAAGTCACATAAGCTTGATACTCTACTATATGATAAAGGATCATAGGACATATATATCAGTTTAGAGGGTCAACACGAGGAAGTATCATTTCATATCAAATGCCATCTATATGAGAACTCACCGAGATTATCCAGTGAGCGCATCCCAAAAATCGAGCAACACCAAGCGCAAACACATAATGGGCTGTAAATGGTTCGATAATCTGAAGTGCATACGGAAAGATATTAATTATCTTGCTTTCTCTTTGTTCGTTAGACATTAAGCTACAAGTGCATATATGTACTCGAAACAGACCTTTGCCTTCTGCATCAAACGAAGCTGAGGCAAAACCGAAATAGATTCCAGGTAGACAGAGAATGCCCAAAGAATGCGACTAACATATGAGTGGAGCGTGTATGGGTGAATAAGTACGCTTAGAACGGCACAAGGCACCAGCTGTTGAATATATATAGAGAAATTTGTCAGATGCAAAGTAAGAGAAATCACCAACGCTATCAAAAGAATATCAAATTTCTTACCAAAATGAAAAAAAGAATCTAAAAAATTGAGCTATGAAAAATATAATTACCAAAAAATATGAGGGCATACTGTCTAGCTCCTCCATGTAGGATGACTTTAACTTGAACCTCATCATGTATATAACCCATGCCGTAAACACAAGTGTTGCAAAATCAAGTAAAGTGTGAATGTCACCTTCCATGACAAAACTACAATACAATCTGACCGCTGTGTATATAGCTGTAAGCTCTTGTGTCTTCAGTGAAAGACCTAAATAAGTCACCAGAGATTAAAATTTTGTAACCGCCAAATCATATTCAATAGCATATTATAAAATCATATGCATCATAGACTATGCCCGTTTTCCTAGATTCTAGCATATTACTAACACCAATGGAATCTAAAATTCCTAAAAAAATAAACTGAAACAAACGAATCTTATGAACTAATCTCATATTGGGGTATGCATACTATAAATTACGAAGATGCTTTCATCCTTCACTTTTTCCTTACCCATCTCTTCCATTTTTCAGCTGTGCCTATTTGCTTGACAAAATTGGCAAAGATATCATGAACTCATCCATTAATTTATTAACAACTCACAATTCGACTTAAGTTAAGGGTACGAAATACTAATTTTTGCATGAACCAATATTTATTAGATTATGATCAAATTTGAATTCAACATGTATTAGACTACGATAAAATCTAAATTTGAATAGCTTAGACAAATTGAAACAGGACATTTTCTTTTTTAATGCAACTGAGAATTATTCTGTACTCCACAAATTATAAGTACAATTTTCTTTCAAATAATACGATTATGGGTAAAACCAATAATATTAAAACCACAAAAATTAAAACAGGAATAAATTAACTCAAAATATTACTCCCTGCAATCCAATAACATTCGGCTTAAACGAATGTAAACTTAAAAAAAGGAAAACTTTGAAATTATAATTTTTTTTTTAAAAATTCATATGGCGCTTCAAGCAATACACGAATATATATATATATATATATACTCCCTCCGTTTCATAATTATAAATACGTTTCAGCTTATAAAAAAATAATTTGCAAAATTTTTACTTTAAAATTGAAGTAAAATTTTTTCTTATAAAAAAAGTTGAAGGGAAATTTTTTGTTTTTGATAAATTCGAAGCAAAATATTGTAACTTATATGGTTAATACTCTTTGAATACAAAATTTTATACTTCAATATTTTTATAAAGTATATTCTTTTGAAATTGAGGGAGTATAATTAAATTACAACGTAACGAAGAATATAAAATAAAATAAAACTTGAAAGATACGAACCGGAGCAATTTCTTCTGGTGGTGAGCTTGTAAATCAATACTAGGATTCCGGCGGCATGAATGGCTTCGGATGCAACAAAGAAATGGTTGCGATCTTTCACGAGAAATTTGAGACCCACCAGCAAGGAGACCACGGCGGTAATACCGAGGAATATTTTCACCTTCATAGATTGACTTCTCACCCATAAGAACAATTTGTTGACCGCCGACGATCCCCTCCTTTTCCCCATTTTTTTGAATTATTAAATTTTCCGGCCGATCACTTCTCTCTCTTTCTCCGATCAATTCGAATTGAATTGAAATTGAAGGAGAGAGAGGAGAGATGGAGGGGAAGAAGGAGGATGGGTGGGCGGTTCAAAGTTGTTGGATTTTGGTATGTATGTATGGAAATGGCGCAATTTGGGAAGGTGAGGAATTAGCGATTGTGTAGCGGCATCAGTTAAATGGCCGTGGTCATGACATTACGTCGACGTTTTGTGCTCATTTCATTGGTCTCCTTTTTTTCACTTTAAAATAAAAATTATAAATAAAATAAGAACATCCTCCCCGATTTCGCCCCAACCTTAAAACATCCTAAAAAAGCCAAGTTTATCAAATTTATTTATTTTTTTACCAATCAAAAACTAATATCTAAAAACTCACACATTTATCAACAACTACCTTATATCTTATGGATATTTTTCTGCAACTTGTATAATTTAAAACTCAAACCTTTCAATCTATTATTTAAAATATGATAGAATTCATTTAAAGAATATAAAAATATGAGAGTAATCAATCATAAAAATGTAAGTAAGTCATTTAAGATAAAAGATCTTAATTAATTGTAAGCCAGTTATTATAAGTGTGCAAGATTTTTAGACAACTATTTGTTATGTAATTAAATATAAACTTGTTTCGATGATTAAATTATTGAACCAACTTTTACTCCAATAATCAAAACTACCAAACAAGTAGAAATAAAAAACACAAGAAGGGTATTTAATATCGGTTATTTATTACTTTCTATGTCCGATTTTATTTGTCATCATTTTTATTTTAATTTGTCTGAAATTATTTGTCTTTTTTCTATTTTAATACTATTTTTATCATATTTTTCTAATATTACTTTTTTTTAAATTAAAATTTATTGTTGAGTGCATTAATTATAGTATTATAGAACGTATAAGGTTATATTGACAACACTTTTTTCAAAGCAATGAATAGAAATTAAAATAAGTACTTTCAGAATATATGTTTTTTTAATAATCGTATAAAATATTAAATGGTGACGAGCAAATACGAATGTAGGAGTATCATGAATTCAATTACACGAGCTTTAATCAAATAGAGTCAATATACAATTTAACTCGTTTATAAGTTTATCAATGGAGACAAAAAAAAAATAATAATAAAGGTACGATCGAAATACCATAAAATAATCGTATAAAATATATGTCTAAAATATGTATAAAATAAAGGTATAAAATATATGTTTTTTTAATAATCGTATAAAATATTAAATGGTGACGAGCAAATACAAATGTAGGAGTATCATGAATTCAATTACACGAGATTTAATCAAATAGAATCAATATACAATTTAACTCGTTTATAAGTTTATCAATGGAGACCAAAAAAAATAAATAAATAAAGATACGATCGAAATACCATAAAATAATAAAGAAAACTTAATTTTTCAGTATTAGAAACACTAAAGCATCGTATCGCTCAAGTGCTTAATCCGTATAATCCCCGATCTTGGAATTAATAATGTAATGACTTTATGGGTTCTCAACTAAAACGGAGCGGGTAGGTTAGTCTGGTGGGTGGGTGTTGGCCGTTGATTTGGTTGTTTTATTGTTGATTTGACTTTGGTGTCGCAAATAACCGACTTTGTGTTCTATGCTGTGGACCATCTGGTCAACAAGTTACTTCATTGTTTGATAATTAAAATTTTGAGTATTATCAATCTTGTTGCAGTGGAATGAGTATTTCCTCAATTTAAATATTTTGCAAAGAAAAAACTATTTTGACTCCACTCATACACATTGCATTTAATTTATCATTTTAGTTGTACTATATATATTTGATTTTTGTATGTACTTTTAGATAGAGTTTAATATATGTTAAATATTTTATTTTTTCAAAATAAAAACTAACCTAAAAATATTTTAAATAAAAATTAATATGATATAAAAATTAAAATTATATATAATATTTAATATATACTAAATTTCACCTAAAATTATGTGAAAAAAATCAAATACCATGTATTTTAAAAAGTAAAATAATACTACTTCAGTCAATATATAAATGAATGCATTATTCATTATTACACAGGTTAAATCTCATTTGTGACCGTTTATTGAGATTAATGTTTACTTTTAACGTCGGTCCTAAAGTTGTTCGTCTAATAATCATCGTTCTTTCATTCATTCTTTCACACATCTTCGACCACAACGTAGAGTTACTATTTATTAATTTAATAATGAAATTATGAACATCATGATTGATATTAAAAATTAAAATCAACCCCCACTTCCAAAAAAGGGGTCTAATTTTAGTGGTGAGATTATTAATTATCTAATACATGGGGTGAGATGATAACGGGTGTATTTAATAATTTATGCTCGAAAAAAAATAAAAACCGTATACACCGAAGAAGAAAAGATAATATATTTAGGATAAGTAGTGAGGAGACACCAACTTATATACAAATAAATTTATATAAAATATTGATATGATAAATCTTATAAAAAATTATTGAACCTCAATAAATTCACTATTAAAATTTTAATAGTTAATAATTAGTAAGTATGTTAATAATTTCACTATATCAACACTGGGTCAGATTGACAATAACAATATTACAGTGCTATTCATCGATCCTTCGATTCAATTTCCCTTGTGTACATTGTGTTAAAAGAATGAATATGTAGTGCACGAGAGTGTGTGTATATTTGACACGCAAACACACATACATTGCATTTAGTAAAGCATACTATCATTGCAACATATGGGTCCATTTACGTGCGTACCTGTCTACATATAATTGATTTCTATGAATATCATTTCCCATGTATTTATCTCATAATTCCGATGAGTTGAAAAATAGTATCTCTAATTTCCGATGAGTCCCTTAATCAAACAATAAATGATCGAGATTTTAATCTAAACCGATAAAAAAAAAATCTTAATTTCAATAAGAAGTAGTTCGAAGAAGTTAGAACATTATTTTTCGACAAATATAAGAATATATGAAGACTTACAAAATATTTTCATTTATAGTTCACCACATATATATATATATATAGGGCCGATCCATGGCTAACATTAGCTGTGGAGACTTTTGTAGTTAACACATTTATAGTCGTCCATGGAATGATCCAACGCTTGAGATCAAATTCACAAAAAATAAAATTCCTTCTGCCAGTATTACTAGTAGAAGGAAATTTTTTTTTTAAAAAAAAATTACCCTTCCGCCAGTGTTAGTAGCGGAAGGGACTTTTTTTAAAATTTTTTTTCCCTTCCGCTAGTGTTAGTAGCGGAAGGGGAAAAAAATGGCCAGTGTTAGTAGCGGAAAGGACTTTTTTTTAAATGTTTTTTCCCTTCTGCTACTAACACTGGCAGGAGGGAAAATTTTTTTTAAAAAAAAAGTCCCTTCCGCCAGTGTTAGTAGCGGAAGAGACTTTTTTTAAAAAAAAATTTTCCCATCCACCAGTGTTAATAGCGGAAGAGAAATTTTTTTTAAAAAAAAGTCCCTTCCGCCAGTGTTAGTAGCGAAAGGGTAATTTTTTTTTTTTAAAAAAAATTCCCTTCCGCTACTAACATTGGCAGAAGGGATTTTCTTTTTTTTTTTAGTTTGATCTTAAGCGTTGGATCATTTCATGGACGACTATAAATGTGTTAGCTACGAAAGTCTCCACAGCTAACGTTAGTCATTGATACCAGGTTACAGTAATAAAAGATAATATAGAGTAACAAACAGAAGATAATATATAGTAAGAAATAGAGTACTGAAAATACTAATTTAAGAAAACTTACAGGAATCTTCCATGATAATTGATATAATAATTGATGCAGACTTGTAAAGAAAAGAAAACTTCTTCTTCTTTATTCAAAGATGGAAATTTATACAAAAGAGAAAATATTTATCTGTCTAAGTTTTAGCCTAACTTGGTTCTGCCTAAGAAAAAAATCCCGAAGGGGCTATTTATACTACAAAAGAAATTCGGATTTCAAACAAATAATTCAAGTCCGGAACAGCTCAAGGAAACAACTTTATCAAAAGCTATCAATAATATAGATAAGAATAACTTTTTCAAAAGCTACTTTAACAAAAGCTCTACAGGAAGAGCAATAATAATGCTCAGGGAATCTTTTGACTTTAAAAGGCTGGGACCATCACTTTGATAATGATACTTTGTCCTTCTTTTTCTCCTTGTCTTTGGCTAAGAGAGAAATAATTTAAAGTTTACTGTCTTCAGAAGCATTGAAATCTACATAAGGATCTTGTGCATCCTCTAGACCTTCTGCCTCTTTAGATTTCATAGAGACATCATCTTGAGACTTCGAGGAACCTGTATCTTTGGGACAGGCCTTCCATAATCTGCGAAAGAGATTTCTGAATAGAAGCCTTCAATTCCTCAGGAGATTGAGAGGAGTCCTCCTTTTGAATAGAAGATCTAATTAAATTCACAATCGCCAGTGGAGATAATTCTGATTGAGAACTATAATTAATCTCTCTGAATCTCGGAGATTCCATAATAGACTCATTTTGATACTGAATAAAAATTCTTTTTATATCACTGGTGGTGATTTTAAATTGAAATTTTGGCCATCATTTATAAAAATAATTAATCCCTAAATAAGGGAACTCATTCTCTTCCATAATTGCTGAATATTGCCAATTCCAAATCCAATGAATTTTAAATTGAGCAATAAATAATAATAAGACTTTTTTCTGAACCTTAACAGAATAATTCTCATTCCTTAATTTCGGATGGAGCCTTGCATAAGGAACTAAAAAATGTAATAGATCATTAGGGAGGAAGTCTTGAACAGGACCAATCCTTTCCCAATTATTATAAAACCAATTTGGAATATCATCTGAATGAAAATCATTGTTAAACATAAAGAACCATGAATGCTTCCTCTGGTTGCTTTGATAGAGGAAAGCATAATGCCATGCTTCCACATAATTCTAGTAATTATAATAAAATAATTTTGTATGAGTTTCTGGATCTACATACCTTCGGTATTAACCCGGACTAGAACCCCATTCATTGACAGAAATAATATTCAAAATCTTTGCTTTTGAAAAATCATAAGAATTTTTATCATAATTATTTGGAGCATGTTGAAAGAATACTGAGCCGGTTTCACTCAGAATTATTTCATATTGCATCCTTGTTTTTTGAGCACTGTTGGGAAAGAAAATTCCTTTCTAAAAATATTTATTAGCAATCTTCCAGGGTTCATTGAGCCACATGCAATCATAATCTTCAATAATCATAAGATAATTAGAAAATTCTTTTTGTTTTAAATCCTTGGACTGCTCTGCAGCCGCATTATTAGCTTCCTCAGCTACATCCTTCATTGATTTTATGTTTGCAGGAGTAACAGGATAATTCTGATCATAAGAAAAAGGAGCATGACCTTGAGCCCCTGAATCATTTAAAGAAATAATTGATCTTCCTCTGCCACAAGGAGATCTTCCTCTGATAGATCCTCTCTGGGATCCTCTAATTGATTGTCCTCTTCCTCTAGAAGAAGATGGACCTATATAATTCCCTACAAAAATTCTCGAGTTAAAAAGTCAGGAAGAGAATTTTGATCACCTTTAATGTATTCAATTGTAAAATCAAACACAGAAAATATGGCTTGCCATCTAGCAAATATTTATTTTGAAACCAGATTTTTAACATCTTTTTCTATAATATCTTTAGCTGCCTTGCAGTCAATTCTTAGAATAAATTCTTGATTAAATAAATCATCCTGAAATTTTGAAATATTCTTTACAATAGAAATCATTTCTTTCTTAATAGTAGCATAATTCATTTGAGCTGGATTCCATTTTTCAGAATTAAAACTAATTAATTCTTCTTTATTAGTAATTAGATTTAATTGTTTTAAGATTCCTCCATAGCCTATGTTAGAGGCATCTGTTTCAACAATTTTTCTCCAATTATGATTAGCCAAAACCAAACAGGGAATTTTTTTAACTTTTAATTTAATCATCTGAACTGCTTTAGTATGTTCAATTCCCCAAGAAGGAGGATTCTTTTTTAATCTATCATATAAAGGAGCACTATCCTTAGCTAAATCTTTATAAAAATCTGCAATATAATTAAGACTTTCAAGAAATCTTTGTAATTGGGTCTTATCTTTAATTTCATCAGGAAATTTATCTGCAAAATCAATAGATCTATTTATAGGAAGATAATTTGCTTCACTTATATCATGACCAATGAATCTTACCTTAGTCTGGAATAATTTCATTTTCTTCTCAGAAAAGACTAATCCATTCTGCTGAATAATATTTATGAAAATATTTAAATGTTTAAAATGATTTTCCAGATTTACAGAGAAAACCAAAATATCATCAATATAAACAATAATAAATTCAGAATAAGGATAGAAAATATCATTCATAATATTCTGAAATTCTGATGGAGCATTTTTTAATCCAAAAGGCATAACATTCCATTCATAATGTCCAAAAGGTACTGTAAAAGCAGTCTTATATTTATCTTTTTCATTTATCTGAATTTGCCAATATCCAGATTTTAAATCAAATTTTGAAAAGATATAAGCCTCATTTAATCTTTTTAATAAATCTTTTTTATTAGGTATGGGATACCTAATCCATTTTAAAGCCTTATTCAAAGATTTATAATTAATTACTAATCTTGGGACACCTCTCTCAATTTCTGCATTTTTATTAACATAAAAAGCAGCACAACTCCAAGGAGATGTACTATCCCTAATTAAAGATTTCTCTTTTAACCCCTGAATTTCTTTTTTACAAAATTCTAATAATTCCTTATTCATTTGAATAGGTCGGGCCTTTGTAAGAATTAACCTATCATTAAAATCATTTTCATAAGGTAAATCAACAACATACTTCTTTCTATTCCAAAAAGTTGTTGGTAATTCACTACATAAATTTTTCTTTATAAATCAAATTATTTTTTAATTCATTGATTTCTTTGGTTTGAGGATTAATAATGAATTTAAAAATAATTTCTTTACCACTCAAAGTAGTAAATATACATGTAGAATCTATTCTAGTTATAGGTTGAATCATATTAATAAAAAGAGTACCTAAAATTAACATTTGACTCAAGCATTTAACAAGAACAAAACTTGTTTTAATACATATACCATCATTACAAATATTAACATTAGATAATTTATAATTTAAATTCATTCTGGCACCATTAGCTGTTGTCAACCTTTGTCCAGATTTAATTTTATCAAAATACTTTGTAGGAATAATACCTTCCTTAATACAATTTAAATCTGCTCCGCTATCGATTAGAGCAATAACTTTGAAACTTACTTCCTCATTTATTACTAAGGTAATATAAACATACCATTTTTGGAAAGTAAATTTATCTATAACATTTAAATAATCAGTAGATTGATCATCTTCAATCTTAACTTCTTTTCCTTTAGAGGGTTTAATCTCGTTTTCCTCATAGGAATAATTCTCTAAAACTTCAATACGAGTTTTTAAAATCTTCATTTCAGATTTTAATTCATTTATTTCGTGTTTTAAATCATTAACAGTTATTTCTTGTTTAGGTGTTTCAAACCTATTTATAATTTCTTGAAAATTATAAGTTAATTTCTTTTTATTTAAAATATCAGCTTCAGACTGTTTTTCATAATCATTTAAAAACTGTAATAAAGTTTTTCTTCTTTCTTCTGTATAAGAAATTTTATCAATAATATCTAAAATCATATTTTGAGATTTTGATAAAACATTAATACTTAAACCATTCAAATCTAAAATAAATTTGTAATAATTAATTTTATTTATACAACTACAATCTTTATGATTACCTTTAGAAACCTCACTTTCTAAACTAGTTGTCATATCATCTTCCTGTATATTATGAACATCATTTTCTGATTCACTTTCAAAATCAGAATTTATCAAAATAGACATTATTTGTGATTTAAGTTCATTACTAATATCTAATTCTTGGATTTTTTTTCTTTACCCAACAATTATTAGCATAATGTCCTAATTTTCCACATTTGTGACATGTGACATTATTTTTAAATTGATTATCATTTTTCTTAAAATTCTTTTTCCTAAAGAATTTTTTCTTTCTAAAATCTTTTTCCTCATTTTGAAATTTTCTAAAATTCTTCTTATAAGGTTTAATAAATTTTTTATTATTCCTATTTCTCTCAGGTTTTTTAATTTTGGAGACCGGAATGTTGTAAGCAAACTGGCCACAAAATTCACCTAATTCTTTTCTACTAGTAAGCCCTTGTTTTTTCAATTGAGCTTTTAAATTCAAATCATTACACAAAACTAATTCTTCAGCTGTGCATTCAGAAATTAATTCTCCATAAGTATAATTTTCATAGGGAATGTTAGTTTCCCCATGTTTATTCTTGAGTCTAGTTTTAATCTTTTCAGAAAATAATGGTGGTAAACCAGTAATAAATTTTTCTTTCCAAAAGGAAGAGTTTGCATCATTTCTAAGGGTGACTTTAGTAAGGAAAACATCCTTATACCATCTGAAATGGGTTAATGTTGGACATCTTAAATTTATTAATAATTCTCTACTCCTATCTACTAATTGAGTAGGTTGCCCAATAAAATGTTTAATAATAGATTGAACTAAGGTATAAACCGCATCTTCCTGTTGATATGGCATAACCTCACTAGTACTAGGATCCATACTTTGAATAATTTTTGTAGAACTTAAAATTTCATTTTGCTGATTTGGATTTAAAATATTATCCCACCAACCTTTTAATTGGCCTATACAACCAGTAACAATAATTTGAGTTATCTGAGAATCAGTGTTGCCATTAATTCTACAAGCAGAGGCAAACATCATCATTCTGTTAATATAATTAATAAGTTGATATTCAGACATACCATCTATATTCCATTCATAGATAATTTTCGGATTATAATAAGATTAACCTACCATACTATCTTCTTCCAAAGTCAAATCCACAGGAGTTGGCCTTGGATAATAGTATCTACTGGTAGACTGAGAAATTTGGGATTTTTGAGTTCTAAAATTTCCTCCAATCTTATTAATATTTAAATCTTTATTAGTGAATTGTTATTCAATTTCTTGAATATCTTCACTTTCAATTTCACTGTAATTTTCTTCTTGTCCTAAGACATTAAGATTTTTATCTTTTAAATTTAAGTCTTTTAATTTTTTAGTTAAAGAAATAATAAATTCATCTTCTGTTTTAGAAGTAAATTTAAAATCTTTCGGAGTCATTCTAATTGTTGGTTTAATAATAGGAGTTTGAATTCCTATAATTTTATCATTACATTCTACTAATTCTTTTTCTTCCAACTTATCTTCTACTCTAGTGAGTTGAGATCCTATAGTTTGAATAATAAGATTAGTGTAATTATTTTGACTAAAAATCTTATTAGTCTCATTATTTTGACTATTTAATTTATTAAAAGCATTAGCTTTTAAATCTTCATGGATTATTTCTACAAGAGGAGGATGTACCGAAGTAACTACTCCTTTAGAAGTATTCCATGATTTTTTATATTTTTCTAAAATCTGAATTTTTGGATCATAATTTTGAAAATACCAATCAATAAAAGGTATAACAATTTTATTTGTATCTAAATAATTATAAAACACATTTTTCAAATTTTGTAATTCTTCTTTAGAATAATTTTTGAAATACCAATTTCTAAAATCTTTTTTTTTCATCTTTCATGAAATCATTATTAATATCTTTTCTGTTATAAGAGAATTCTGTTTCCAAAACCATGACATCAAAATTCATGTCAGAAGTTGTTGGAGACATTGGTCTCTTATCTTTGTTATAGATACCATGTGGAATCTGTTGATCAGATTCTTTGATACCTTCAAATTTAATATTATTATCATTTTTCTCAGAACTGACAGATGTTCAAAATTTTTGTCAAATTCAGAGATTCGAAAACTAGATCTTCTGCCTGATCTAGCAAAGTTAATACAAACATCTCCTTTAGTGGTTTGAATAATTGACTTTACATTATTATTTTTTACAGGAACAGATGGAGAGGCAGAAAATAATAACCAATCAGAAGGAAGATTAACATCCTTCCATGATATAGTTTTTGGAACCATCATGTTGGATTTATCTTCATTAATTTGTAATAAAGTTGTTGTTCCTTTATTACTTTTAATCTTTGATCTTGGTGTTAATGTGTTCATTACTTTATAATAAACTCTATAAGTGATAGCCATATGTTCACTTAGATTTTTCATATCATAACCTTGTGTTTTAATGTTTAGGGTTAAAACATCCATAATATTTTTATCTGTTAAAGAAACTGTAAAATCAGGAAAACAATTAAAGAATATTGGTCCATTACAAAGACTAGTTTCAACTAATCCTAATAATGAAGCATCAAACTGATTATGCCTACAATCCCTTAAGGCAATCATTAAACATGCATTTAAACCTTCTCGTGTTAAAGGTTTAATACTAATTTGTACTAATCCAATATGTAAAAAATTATAATTATCTTTATGCTTTAATATTCCTGGATCAAACATATGTATAGTTTCCAGTTGATTTATAATATGAACAGTTCTTTCTACTGTCTTAATAATTTTCTTAGATTTAAAATCAAAAGTGTTTATCATATAAATTTCATTTGGAGATACTGCTGGCATCTCCCATGCCTTATATTTTTCAATAATTTCTTTATATTCTAATTCAAAAGAGTTTTTTAATAATTCTTTTATCTAATTTCATTTTAACTAATTTCTTACTGTGAGCTCTGTTTAGCATAATTACCAAATATTATTATTATTGCTTTTAATATAATTCTTCTTCTTTCCAAGTCCCTTGGTCAACGATTTACTGGTCTGACTACCCTTAATGCACGAGATTTACTACCAACGCGACTAGAGAAAACCTAAATAAGAGTCTAAATTATACTATAACAACAATAATAAACTTGGCTCTGATATCAAATCCTAACCCAATGCATCAATTATTATATCAATTATCATGTAAAATTCCTGTAAGTCTTCTTAAATTAGTATTTTCAGTACTCTGTTTCTTACTCTATATTATCTTCTGTTTCTTACTCTATATTATCTTTTATTACTGTAACCTGGGTTAGAATTTGGTATCAGAGCCAAGTTAGGCTAGAACTTAGACAGATAAATATTTTCTCTTTTGTATAAATTTCCATCTTTGAATAAAGAAGAAGAAGTTTTCTTTTCTTTACAAGTCTGCATCAATTATTATATCAATTATCATGGAAGATTCCTGTAAATCTTCTTAAATTAGTATTTTCAGTACTCTGTTTCTTATTCTATATTATCTTCTCTTTCTTACTCTATATTATCTTTTATTACTGTAACCTGGGTTAGGATTATATATATATATATATATATACCCACCACGTTGACATTGGCTCAAAGAGAACTTTACTCTTCCAGGGCACAAATACGCCAAAAGAGTGGGGACTTACAAACTATGACATTCACCATATTACTTACAAACTTCACCGGAGTCTCCTGAACTTTAAGTAGTAGAAAGCCTGGTAGTGACCTTGTACAACAAAGCCAGATTGATATGCTCCCTTATTCTTATATCAGATATACACTAACAAATATTGACTTTTTTAAAGTCCAAATTGATACTCACATAATTTATTTTAAAGTTGTAAACTAATAGAAATTAGACTTGGGTTTTGATATATATCTGGAAATGAGTTGGAGTGACCTTCAAAAGTCAAAACTCAGAGCAAATATCCGGGTTTAATTGTTTAGAGGTTGTGATAAAGCTCTCTAGGCAGCCGAGGAGTGACAATGATTTCAACAGGTTTCACTTTGGGCAAGGCTATGCCCAAGCCCTCACTCATATCTACTGGCTGGCCCGTAGGAGTTGAGATATCAAACCCTTGAAGCAAACGGGCTAGTATCAATTGAACCACTTGGGAACCATATGTCACTGCAGGGCACATTCTCCTTCCTGAGCTAAATGGTATGTACTCAAAGTTCTGGCCTTGATAAGTGACACCTTTATGTTCTTCCAGAAACCTTTCGGGACGAAACTTGTCATGCTCGAGCCACACTCGTTGATCTCTATGCAATTTCCATATGTTGACGATTAATCGTGTGCCCTTTGGGACATAATACCCACCAATGTGGCAGTCCTCAGTCGCCTCATGTGGTCCTGCTAAAGGTCCTGGTGGATATAAACGTAGTGTTTCTTTTATTATTGCTTGTAGATATGTTAGGTTCTTCAAATCTGATTCCTCCACCCATCTGTGGCTACCAATCTTGCTGTCCAGCTCATCTCTTGCAATTCTCAATGCATGGGGGTTGTTGAGTAGCAAAGACAAGGCCCACGTTAATGTTTCAGCTGTGCTTTCTGAACCAGTCATGATAAGAATCTGACAAAATTGTATTCAAAAATTAATTACAAGGGATTTGTTACACTTTGACACCCAAGTAATTGCAACACAAGTCTCGTTTGTTTCGGTTTAAATGTTAGATCCTGTCAGTCAACAACTTCTAAAATTTAAGTTAAAACAAACAGAATCATGATTCCCGATGCATGAAAATGGCACTCATGAAAAGTTTATGTTTACTCGGCAAAAGGTTGTAGTTTCATATTACTGGATTTGAAAGTTGAGGCATATAATGTCAGCCCAGCAGAGTGAAATTCTGTATATGATCGACCAACTTCAAGTTTGAATAAGATTGCTCAACTTGATAGAAAATTAATACCGTAGTTACTAACCAATATTGTTGCCTTGATAATTGTGTCACGCCCGTGTCCAAACATTGTTGAATCCTCTGCTAGGATGGATAGCATTACATCCATGAAATCACCTTCCCCATTTGCACCACAAGCTTTCCTCTTCTCCACATGTTCTTCCAGCCATCTTCCAAACACTTGGTCAAGTTCCTTGAATGTCTGCTTCAAGGATTTCACATGGCCTCCGATGTCCATCCACTCGAGAATCGGAATAAAGTCCGAAACCACAAAAACACCACCAAGATACAAAGCCCTTTTTATGTCTTCTTTGATATGCAAATCTTCTGCACTGCTATTATAATCAAACCGCTTACCAACAAGCATCCTGATAGTCAGATTGAATGTCAAGTCATCAAACCAACTATTTATTTTCAACTTGTTTGTGAAGCTGTTGTTCTTTGAGCATAATAAATATATTTCTTTCATGCAGTGGTTTATTTCCGAGATTCTGACACGCTCTAGTTTCTGGAGCCGATGGCTGGTTAAGAGTTCGAGAGTGACAACTTTTCGAACGTCACGCCAGTACGGGCCATAAGGTGCTAGTGCAAAACTTGCATATTTGTAGCCCAGGTATTCGCCCACGGCCATACCTGGCCGCGTGGCGAATATTTTGTCGTTAGTACCAAGACACTGCTTCACCATTTCCCAACTGCTGACCACCAACCCATGGTGGTGACCTAGTTGGAGAGAAAAAATGGGGCCAAGTTTGTCGGCCATGGATCCGAGGGTTCGGGCAAGTGGTTCTTGGCCCCTTAGAAGATGTAGGTGGCCGATGATGGGTAATGCCCCAGGAGGTTCAGGGGTTTTAGTGGTGGAGTTCTTTTGGTTGATCATCTTTGCTCTGAAAATGTAGGTGGTGACTAAAGCTAGTGGGACCAAAATTGCAAGGAAATGAGAGAGGAATTCCATTTTTATTAATGCTGGAGCGTGGATATGTGGTGGAATAAGATACATATTTATAGCACTCGAGTACTATGATGATACAATGGATGCCTTACTTGGTTATCTATGTATATGCATATAGTTCTTTATTTGTGGTAACTCCGTTTTATTATTGTAAAATTTTTGTTTTACAATAATTTGTTTGTTTCTATGTGAGCTACTCCACAGGAATAGATGGCCATGCAGCCATGGTTCACGTGAATAAAGTCCCCACACACCTGCGCCAGAATCCACAAAATTAATATGAAACCACAAACACAACATATGACGTAATAATATTGTTTTGTTTTTAATTCATTTATTTCGTAATATTAAATAACATTTGTCGATGTTGTCAACGAGTATGTTAAAATTACTAATTTTTTTTTATATTAAAATTACTAACAACGAAATTTCAATAACACTTAGTGCTTGTTTGGTTGACATCTAATTACCCAGAAATTTTAACTTTTTAAAAACTGATAATTTATAAAGTTGTTATGACAAAACTATCTTACAAAATTAATAATTGTGAAAGGCGTAATAGTAAACTAAAGCATATTACATGAAGAGTATATAGTTGAATCAAACACAATGTAGCAAATGAATTATCAAGAAATGTAAATTCATTTATGTCAACTAAACGTGATAATGACACTTCTTAGAAATTTTTTGAGGGAATTAGATAGAAAAGAAGTACAACTTCTAATTGGAAGTCAATTCTCATATGAACCAAACAAGCACCTAGATGATATGATGATATGATATAAAACACCATCATTGATGAAAATATTTTTCATTTAAATAACTCTAGTATCATTTTTTCAATTTTTTTTACACCACAATAATTTTCTTAATGAAAAATATAATATTATATCTCTATCACTAAAATCTTCTCATGAATGATTTACAACAGTTGGATCGAGATATGTCTACCGTAATATCTTTGCATGATTAACGTGTAGATGGAGGAATTTTTTTATTTTTTTTTGAATTTTGAATTTTGTAGATGGAGAAGTTAATGTTGAGTATGAACTTCTCAATTAAAACAACGTTCATTCATTTGTACAATCGTACGCGCATGCTACCTGACCAGTGACTTAATTTAAGCCATGTACGTATTTGAGTTTATAATATAGAGAAAAATCAAGATAGGGAGGTTTTAGATGAATTATGGAACAATATATAGTATGTTTTTAGAATTAAATATGGTTCAAATAGGAGTATTATAAAGTTTCTTAAAATTGTTTTTTGTATTTCTAATTAAAGATCTAAGCATGTAAATTTGTTTATACTAGTCTTCTGTATGTGCATACACAGATATTTTTTTTAGGTAATATTAAGATATTCATTTTATTAATATTTGCATTTTATATGTATAAAATAGGTATTGTCTTAATTTATATAAGATAAAATATATTGTTTTAATTTTCTTTTGATTGTAGTTATATTTGATACATACACTAGTACAAAAATTATCTTATACGTCGCCTTATTTGTGTCGGTTCTTTAATAGAACTGTCGCATATAGTAGAACGGTGACATTATGGTAATAAAACAAATGGTATTTGTGTCGGTTCTTTTAAAAAACCGACGCAAAAACTATAAAAATAATTAAAAAATAAATTAATAACACATTTGTGTCGCTTGTTTATAAAACCGACGCAAATAGTGTTGAGGATTTGCGTCGGGTCTTTTAAAAGTCCGACGCAAACACTATAAAAATAATTAAAAACATAAATAACTAAAAATAATTATTTTTTAATTAAATAATTAAAAAATATTGTTTGAGTATTTGCGTCGGGTCTTTAAAAGAACCGACGCAAATACTTAAAAAAATAAATAACTAAAAATAATTATTTTCTAATTAAATAATTAAAAAATATTGTTTGAGTATTTGCGTTGGATCTTTAAAACAACCGACGCAAATACTTAAAAAAATAAATAACTAAAAATAATTATTTTCTAATTAAATAATTAAAAAATATTGTTTGAGTATTTGCGT